>VZTB01014856.1:133957-197074 GCA_013397245.1 Thryothorus ludovicianus | reverse complement strand
GGCCGGGCTGGAGGGGCCGGGCTGGAGGGGCCGCGCTCCGGGCCCGGGCTGGGGGGACACCTGAGCACCGAGCGGACCCCGGCACCGAGCGGACCGCGGGCACCGGGCAGACCCCGGCACCGAGCGGACCCCGGGCAGCGGGCGCAGCCGCGGTTGGCGCGGCGGGACGGGGCTGGCGGCTACTCCAGCACTTTTCCCTTAGGGACAGCCCCTCCCAGCGAGGCTGTGACGGGAATTGAGCAGCAGCGGCCTGACGCCCGCAGAAGTCAGCGAAAAGTCAATGGCCATGATCACGAATGTGACTTACCGTGCGAGGCTGGTCTTTTAAAGCATCCGCAGCGGTTTGACCGCGGAGCGGGGTTGGGATGGGGCAGCGCTCACCGGACGGGAAGGTTCACCCGCTGGGTTAACAAGAACAGAGCTCAGTTAGAATTACCGAATGGTTCGGGTTGGAAGGGACTTTCCAAGGCCACCTGGTTCAACTCCTCTGCAGTGACCAGGAACTTCTTCAACTAGGTCAAGTCTCAGAGCCCTGTCCAACCTGGCTTTGAATATTTTCAGAGATGGGGCATCCACCACCTCTGTGCTGGTGCCTCGCCACTCTCACTGTAAAAAATTTCTTCCTGATATCTAATCTAAATCTACCCTCTTTCAGTTTAAAACGATTACCCGTGTAATCTGTGTAGTGTCCTGTTACAAGAGCTCTGGGCCCTGTGAACAACCAGGGGACCAGGACCTTAAGGAGAACGCCTCTGGTTGCACGAGGGCTCCAGTCCATGGAAACGTGCCAGAGCCGGGACTGCTGGGTGGTCCCTGGAGCACTTCAGTCATTTCACATTTTGCCAGCTTGGTTAGTCAGTCAGAGGCACAGGGACTGAAACTCTGCTCCAGAGTATCTTTGGGCTATAAAATGAATGGACTCCAGTGGAAAATGAAAGCAAAACTTTGTGAGCTGCTGTTTCTGGGATACTGTGTGCCACTGTGGTGTGCTTTACAGAGTAATAGTAGACCCCCTCAAACGTTACACTTGCTTTAGCAACATCCATACTCCTCTAAGAAATAAGAGTAAACCCCCACAAGTCTGTCATGCTTGTGCTGCAGCACTCTCCTGGCATCAGGCCATTTCCCTTATGGTCTCTGAGCGTGCCTGTGTGATTTTGTAGGTGCTGAAGATGGCAGGCAGCTCTGCTCCTTGGACTGGCAGCGCTTATCTCTTCCTTCAGTCGACCTGCAAGACCATCGCTCTGCCAGCCCTCTACGAGAGCTCCCAGAAGAAGCCTTGTGTGTTCAAGGCCCTGAAGCTGGCATTAGCAGGTACCCATCCTCTGCTGTCTTGGTGTGCAGTGCCATGCCTGTCTTTAATCTCACCCTCATGGGTAAGGGAAGCTCCTGCTCACTCTGTTTAGCAAAGGCAATAAAGTGGAGTGAGCTCAGCAGAGGTTCACCAAGATGGTTGGGGGCTGGAGTATTTTCCTGTGAGGAGAGGCTGAGGGAGCTGGACCTGTTGAGCCTGGGGAAGAGAAGGTTTCAGGGAATCTACCAACAGCCTGCTGATACCAATGGGAGGGAGAGGTGGAGCCACGCTGTTCATGGTGGTGCATGGGGAATGAGAGGCAACAGGCACAAGCTGAAATGAGAGGTAGACACCAGATAGAAGGACAAATGTTTTCCCATTAAGACAGTTGCCCAGAGTGACTGTATATTCTCCATCCTTGAGGGCTTTCAAAATAGGACTGGATAAAGCCTTGAGCTTCTGACCTCAGAGCTGACCCTGCTTTGTATGGGAGGTTGGGCTAGACACTGCCTGGGCTTCCTTCTGACTTGAACCACCCTATCAATTATCCAACTTTATGAATGTTTGTTTAAACCCAATTATGTAAGAGGGAAAAAGATTGCAATTGCTATGAAAGAAGATTTAATTGATGTCTTTATACCACCATAGAAACATGACTTCTGCTTTGAGAAGCTGTTTTTTAAATCAAGTGATAGCCATTATAAATTAATTTCTGTTCAAGTTCTGATAGAATTCAAATCCTGATAGAAACAGACACACATTAGCTTGAGGTGTCTGTAACCCTATTTACATAAAAAAATTACTTGAGATGCAAATAGCCATAAAACTACATATTTCTCTATCCACCCTTGCACCAAGCACACTGCAGAGCAATAGTAATTTGAAGAGTTTATCACACTTACCTAGAAAGACTCTCATGGTGTTCTTTACCTGTCACATAGCTGAGACTCTATTGTTTAATTGGGCTTGTCTAACTATTCTGCAATTTCTTCTGGAAATCATGCCAAGTCAGTTTATCCAATACAGGCCTGCTCGTCTTGCAGCTCATTCTGAATACAGGAAACAGGAAGCTTAACACAGTTGCCTGGTTAGGCTTGATTTATTGTTGCTTTGTGGCACTGGAATGTGAATCTCACACATTTAAAGGACAGCTCACAAGACTGAAATCCTACCATGCTTATTCAGACCTGAAAAGGAAATCTTCAAGTGTCTGAGGTTTCATGCAGAAATGCCTGCAAAGTCCTGCCTTCTGAGGCAGCTTTACAGCTATCTTGTACACTCTTCATACAGGTTTCCATGCCTGTGCAGCTTTTCCTCCACAGCCTCTTGCCCTGTTATGGAAATTTTGTTTAATAAGCACTCAGAAAAAGCAAAGCATGTGATAAAAATCATCCACAGTGAATTAAAATGTCGTTTCTAGGTGCCTAAATGCATGTGTCAGTTACACATCTGGTCCAAACTAGACCAGATGCAAACAGGACTTAGTAAACATGTAAAGCTACTGTTAGATACTGTCCTTTTAAATACAAGGTCATTTGTCCTGCTTAATGTGGAGCACACAGGTCTGCCTTGCCTTAAGATTGTCCTCCATGCCATAACATGTGGTTTAGAAATCCCTGATGTAGTGCCAGTGTGAGCTGGTGCCTCCATACAGCCCTGTGCAGTGACAGCCCACGAGGATCAGTCAGGTGTGGAAGCTGTACAGCAGCCCACATAGGCCTCTGCTGCAAAAAAAAGAGAAAAACACACACTTAGAACTCATCATCAGCATATAAAATCCTGTGGAGACAAGGATAATAAGCACAGCTAATAAAAATTAAATTCAGCTGGGAGAAGGAAGAATGAAGTCCTGGCATTTTCTGGTTCCACATCGCTTGTGCTCCTCCTACTATTGTTAGAGGGTACATCCCTGGCTTCTCCTTGTTTAGATTTTACCATTAATTAATTCTCTGTGTAAAATAACAAGTCAAGGCCCAATCTCAAGTAGCTTAATCCCTGTGGCTGGATCTGTCATTTGCTGTTTGTTTTAAAGGCTAAGAGAGATGAAAGTTACCTCTAGGCACAAGCTGAAGAGGAAATACTGGGTTTCTTTTCAGGACCTTCATCACTGCATAAAACTCCAGTCACAAGGACTGAAGGCTGACTGAGCACTGAGCTGAACTGAGCTTCCATCTATAAAACTTTGCTGTGCTACCAGTTTGTCATAACTATCTCTGCCCTGGAAAAGGAACCTCGGATTTAAATCTTGCTCAAATAAGCAGTGTTGGGATGTAGTTCCATACATCTTCAGTTGGACACTATACTTCATGGAGATCAGTGGTGGCAGGGCAGCATGAACTTAATCCTTTCCCCTTGGTTTAACACACTTTTCCATCCCAGAGGACTTTACCACAAAGAGAGTTCAAAAGCTCCTCCACTGCAGGCTTGTTGTGGATGGGTGTGGGTCTGGGTGGGCTGGCTCATGCCTGGGTTGTGACTGTGCTCCCTTCTCCCAGACTCCACTGGCAGTGTGAATGGGGTGGACATGCTCAAAGTGCACTGCAGCCACCCTCACCTGATAGTCCAGCTGAAGTTCTGCAAGCAGGAGAACTGCCGCCGCTTCCTGCGCAGCTACCGGGAAGGAGCGCTCCAGAATTCCCTCCAGAGCCACCTCCAGCTCTCCCTGGCCACAACCACAGTGCCTCTCCAAGTGGAGCTGAAGGCTGGCAGTGAGCACCTTGACAAGATGCTGAAGGATGAGGATCGTTGCCTGGAGTGCATCTACAGAGAAAAGGTGAGCAGGAGAGGGAGGGAGGCTGGACAGTGATGAGGAGGGGTGGAGCTGGGCTTGCAAAGGTGGGTGCAAATCTTGTTCTGATGCAGCACATTGGGTTAACAAACTTCTCTGTCCTTCAGCTCTTAACTCTTAATTAGCGGAGAAATAGCTCTGCCCCTCCTCAGAAAAGAGCTGTGCACTTTTCTGGAAGGGCAGTAGAGTTACCTAAAGCAGCCTGCAAAGATTCTGCTAACTCACTGTGGCTTTTGTGTGTAACAGCTAGCATGGCTGTTATCCCCTTAAGACAGTGAGTTTTAGACTTGTGCTGACAGTACAAGTGTGCCTCAGTACAACTGAGGCAGGCAGAGAGGAGCAGTCCTGGGGGGAACCATCACTGCTCTGTGCCTCCCCTGCCTCCCACATCACCTCCTCCCCGAGTGGCAAAGGTCACTGCACCTGGAAATGAGCAATAGAAGTGAGTGCAAACACTGCACATCACACCAAAAACTTGTGTCAGAGTGGGGACACACAGCATCTTCTGCCAGCAGGAGTAGACTGCCCTTCTGAAGGCAAAGTTGTATCTATCTGACATCTGGCTCATTGCACACTTTGACACTGGCATTGTAATCCTGCTTGCAAGAACAGTGAGATCTTGTCATCTCACTACAAGGCATTTGACATGATTAAACTCACTGACTTGTTCCCCTCCTCTTTTTTTTCCATCTGGAACTTTAACTCTGGTTCCTGTAAATGGTCCTGAGAAATAGGCACTCACTATCTACTCAAGAATATTAGGCCCAAGAGCATGTTTTGCCAGGTTGCTTTTCTGTAAGCACAGAGAATGAAACTCAAACTTTTCATCCGCAAATCGAACAATTTGTGGTATCCCATACCCTGTGAACTGTGGCTTGCTGCTCCCTCCTGTGCTGAACTATCTGGCTGGACAAAAGAAATGGGTTTATTCTCAGCTCCCCAAAAGGGACTCAGTCTGACCCTTGACTAACAGTGCAAAAGGCAGAAGGATGGCACTGGAGCACAGCCTTCAGCAGCTGAGACCAGTGCTGGGGACCTGCTGTAGGTGAGCTAAACCAGTGTTTACCTCTGATTGAGGCACAGCACTGCCAGATTTGACTCTTCCCATCTGCTTTGCCTTCCTTACTCCTTTCTCATTACCTGCTTTTTGGCGGTCAGACTAATTTTCTCCTGGCTAGTGAAAAACCTGGCTTGGTGAGGACCCAGGAACAACAAACCTTAGGGAGCAGAGGGGCAGAGAAGAAGGTGGGTAACAGGAGCTGCCTGCCTGGGTGGCCATGAGCTGTTGGATCAGATCACCCTGTTCTGACAGGAGTGGAGTTGGGAGAAGCAGTTCTGCCTGCAGTGCCCCCTAATTCTTGGCTGCTGGAAATGAACGTGGGCTGGTAGCAGTTTTGTGCAACTTGTAAACACTCACTGCTGCAGGTGAGAAACCCAGGGGGGAGAGATTCTCTATTTCATATCACGTTACAGATTCAAATCCACACATTTACAGACAGAGCTCCATTAGACCACCTCATTTGGCTGGCTGACAGCTCATGCTGTATCTCATTGCTCCTCTCTTGCCACCAGCAGCTACAGCTTGGCAGGGTGGTGGCCCTGGCAGGAGCCACTGATGCTGTTTGTGTTACAGCCTGACCGCCTGCCCGATGAGGAGATCACAGAGCTGGAGGAATGCCTCAAGAGCCTGATGTTTCACCAGAGCACCAACAACAATGTGGCTGGAAAAGACTGCTCATCTCTGAAATCCCTATCTCAGCCTTATCCTTCTACAGGCAGCTCCCTTCCCACACAACTCACCTTCATCTTTCAGGGACAACAGTTTGGTGAGTAACTAGAGCTGACCAACAGAGCCTCACAGCCCAGGAGAGAGAATTATCAAGACTGTATATTGGGTCTACCTCAGATAAACCAAGGATTTTCCAGTGTCACATAAGAAAGGAATTACTTAGTCCTAAGATATTGCCATGGTGCTTCAGATCAGGCTTCAACCTGTTTTCTTTTCTGAGGTGGCACAGAACCAGATGTTTCAGAATCTATGTCCCTTCCAGGTTCCTCACATTTAAAAATTAATAGTGAAAGGAAGAATAGAGAGTATTTTTCTTTTCTTCCATGTCATTTGGTTGAGGTGAGTTGATAGTGTAGGTTGGATCAGACTGGGGAAGTTACCATGGACACCCTCAGCCCTGCTGATTTGTCCAGGCTCCCTCAGTTCACCAGCTGGCTTTGGGGTCTGTCCCTATGGAGAGCTTTTAGAGAGTCTCACACAGCTTGAGATAAGCTAGATCATTTCTGAGCTTGCTTAAGCTGTATACAGTGCTAAACAGCTGAGGAGAAAGCTCCTGTCAGCATTTCAGTGTTTTGAGGATGTTTAGGTAGGGAACAGGGGACTTTGTCAGAAACGCCTTACCAAGTTGCCTTTGAAAGGCTAAAAAAAAAATAAAAATAAATAATGAGCTCTGGCAAACCACAGGACAGTTCTGAGGGAGAAAAAACTAAAATAGGCCTTGCCTAGCTTGCAGGGTAGGGGCAAGCCCAGTTGCTTTGTTGTTGTGGGAGGATTTCTGTAAGGGACCAGCTGGGCAAGGCAGGGAGCTCAGACTCCCTGCTCCACAGAATATTCACCAAACCTTGAACTGGCCCAAACTGCATCACATCAGCCATGAATCTTCTGTGTCTTACCTGGCCTCTGCCCCTTTCAGACAACAGAACAATCACTCCAGATGACCACCAGAAGTTTGCCAAGTCCGTGTCCAAGAAGTGGAAGCAAGTGGGTCGCTCTCTGCAGAAATCCTGCCGGGCCCTGCGCGACCCCGTCATCGACAACCTGGCGCTGGAGTACGACAGAGAGGGACTCTATGAACAGGCCTATCAGATGCTCCTCAGGTTCATCCAGTCCGAGGGCAAGAGGGCCACAATAGCACGGCTGATTGCAGCCCTGGAAGAGAACGGTCTGGTCAGCCTGGCTGAGGAGCTCCTGGGCCTCCATTCCAGTGAGGATTGCTCCTAGAGCCCAAAGGACAGTGCCATTGCCAAGGGCTTTCCTGCTTTAGCTGCTGTATGGAACTGCTGCCACTGTCTGGGGGTGTAAAGCCCTGAATATCACCACAGGTTTCCACCTAAGTGGAAACGCTCAAGGGAGAGGTTCTGTGTTTGCAGAAGCCAGCATGGATCTCTGACTTTCCTTATTTCATTGTGTTTTCAGAAACAGAGCACTACCTTCCTGTGAACTGGTGAGAAGCTTTCACCCTGAGCAGCTTCAGGACTGAGGGAAGGGAAGGTAACTTCCTTCAGGACTGTGACAGGGAAGCAGCCAGACAGAGAGCCCTAGGGGAGAATGAGGAAGAGAAGAGCAAGCAAGGTTCCTCATAGAATTTCTCTGGGAAGAAGACAATGCCACTACTTCTCAGGCTGTGTCCAGGGCTATCACCTGGAGAGCTGCAGTATGTTTTTCTATTGAAAATATTTTTGCCTTCAGCCATGACATCAAGTAAAGAAAAAGGGGAAAGTAAGGAAAAGTCAATTTTACATTATTTTCCTTCTTTGTTTGAAGAACATTCATGGCAAGAGTATCTGTTCTACCCTTCTCTATTATAGCTCCTTCCCAGGTCTCACTACCTGAAGGCTTTCCTTCTGCCTGGGGCAGCCATAATCTTCCACAGGGCAAAAGATTGCTGCTGTACAACAAATGGCAGGCACTGAACAAACAATATGGACAAACTCAAATTCAGACAATGATTGTCAACATTTTCTAATCTGTGTTAGACTGTAATATGTTGATTAGCTCTTCCCTGCCAGCCTGTGGGAGCCTGTGGCTATGGAAAGTAAAACACAGTGCTGGAAGGAAAAGAGTCTCCTCATCAGCAAGTTCCTGTGGATCAAGGATTGGCACTGCTGTCCTCAGGTGCATTGCAGCATCCAACGCCATCCTCAGACCACAGAGCTGAGCAATCACCAGACCCAGCTGGCTGCTCGTGCCTTCTCTCACTTCCTAACCACCCACCCTCAGTCTGCTGGGCCCCTGGAGGGGACAGCTCGCCCTGCTGTGTCCCACAGGTGTCAGGATCTACAGAGAGCCTTCTCCTGGCACTGCTGGCACTGTGTGACAATTGAGCATCAGCTGCCACCATGCCTGGATTTACCTGCACTGATTTTTAGGGTAAAAATATTTAAGAGACAAATCTCCCAACCCCCAGGGCTGACTCCTGCATTCAGTTCCTGTGGGAGAAGCTGAGTGCCTCCTGCTATGGCTGATGCAGACTGCAACAGGGCAGCTGCACTTTTACCATTATAGAGCACAGAGCAACGAGTGCCTGGCATGATGTGGGTCCTGTGAAGCATAACAGCAGCTTAATTACCTTTGACATATTCCCAGTGCTTTCCTGATAGGTTTTTACTAATGCTTTTCCATTAATTCTGTACTTTTTTGCCTTTCCCATCTGTGGGAATAGCCAGTGGGTCGTGGAAATGTTTTCAGATGCAGAAGGGGACTCTGGCCACACAAAGTCTGTGTGTGCATGCAAATATTGGGCTGCTAGCAGTCATGGTAGGAACAGCTTTGAGCCAGGGCCTGATGGCCTTTTAAACCACAAATGACATCTTACTCTCTCCCTGAGGGAGTAAGAATTACAAAGCTGTAATTCAGTTAGGAGGAACATAACCTCAGATTCAGGTGTGGGCTCAGATCCAAGCTCCTGGGCTGGAGATGTTCCCATACTTCTGCTGGAACACCTGAGCATCAGTCCCTGGAGACTGGATGCCAGGATTTAGATGGCCTGCATTGAGCCACTGGGATCCACGTGCCTCAGGTGAGCTGAGTATCACATCCAATGTAAGCCAGGGAAACATGACTTGTTTTCTGCAGATTTTGAACCCCCGAGGTTATATACAGAGGCAGGAAAGGAAAGGAAGGGGATTGTTTGGAGAGAAGGTTTTCAGGGTGTTGCTCCTAGCTTCCAAGGAAGCAGGATTTCATGCAGGCACCATCTCTGCAAAGACTGTGGCTCCATCACCTTTTATTAAGCCATTTTATATCAGTGCCATTGCAGTTTCATGTCCTCCATTCCTGCTCCACACCCTATCCTCTCCCTTCCAGTTGTACCAGTGCTCTTCCCAAAATGAAGCAATTACCTCTCTGACAGTTTTGCTTTTGGGACCTACACAGTGGTGCTGATCTTAGCTAATTTAGGCTGTGGTGGAACCATACCTCAAAGCATTTAGCATTCCTGCCAAATCCCACCTGGGGAACTCTGTTTGGCAGAAACTCACCTGACAAATCATATTTTAAAAGATTAAAAAATCACAGACTTGAAAACTGCTTTAAGAGCAAGAGAGTTTGCTCTTGATTTTACAGAAATTACTTTTTTAAGAAAACAAGGTCGTATGCATAGCCTGCTGTCTCATTTGCAGTGAATATTTCTAAGCTCTCAGACCAGCTATTCATGTGCACAACTTACACATACAGTTATAAGGCAGCCACTGAGTAGTGAGAATTATTAGTTTTTGTGGCAGCTGTTAATGCTCAAAATGAGAAAGTCTTATTATTCAGCATCTACATCAAGTACAGAAAACTTTTTTGCTGCTGTTACTCTAATACAGAGGACTAACCATGAATGCTTTCTTCTGAATGCAAACGTTGTGCATTTTTTTCTGCCAGTACCTGGCATGAGTATCTCCTCTTACTCACATATTCCCTGTCTGAAGTGCCATTAAGAGCTGGAGCCCCTGGCAACCTTTCTGGAATATCATAATCTCTAACAACATTCACAGGTGCCTCCATTGCAGAGACTTGAAGGAAAAGGGTTTTTCAGTGACACACCATGGTGAAATTGTCTCAAGCCCATGGCATGGTTTAGGACACAGCAGTGGCTGTTTCATACCTCCTTTTCCATGACCAGTCATCATCAAGGTGGGAGATAAACCTCGGGCAGTGCTTCTGCTGGAGAAATTTGCCTTCTCCCAGTAACTGCTCTTCTCTGTATACTGAGATATATCTGTGAAAAATAAAATTCAGGGGTTATGGTAGTGTTTCAGAATCAAACACAATATTAAAAGCAAATAAAGGTGCTAATCAGTTGCATATAAAATCTAAAAGAGAAAAAAAAACCAAACATTAAACAAGCAGCAGAAATCAGACCAAAATGTACTTACAGGAAGAGATCCAAGAGGGCTTTTTTTTCCTGGTACAGATTGTTTTTGTAGTTTTAACCATGTTTCAGATTTGAAGGGGTCTCCATTCAGTCTGCCAGAAGGAATAAAAGATCCATCCAAAGGAGAATCTGAGTGATTTGTTTTGGTCGATTTGATTTGTGACCTATGTTGTTCAAACAGATGACAACAAAGAGGAGAGTGAAGTTAAAATTAAAATGCTCACCAGATGCAGTTTGACATCAGGCATCTCATGGAAACAAACCTGATACAAAATTGTCTCAAGGGAAGAGATGTGTTTATTGTGCCATTAATTCAAAGCCAGGTGCAGCATTGAGGAGCTCTCCTGCTGCCTGGGTCTCCCCTGTGCTGTTCCCAAAGGAGCCCCACCCCAGCAGCTGCCCACAGACTGAAACCAGGAGTGAGCACGGGAGAATGAGGAGCCTCACATTCCCTTAAACTGCTGATTGAGTTGAACTGAAAATTCTGGTGAACCTCTGGTATCCTTAAACCGAGGAGGTACAAGAAGAGGAATCAAGAGGGTTTCCTGAGTCTAACCCACAGATTGGAATGTGTGCATGACACTGGTGCTTTACACTGGACAGGGGTCTGGCCACGTGTCTTTTGTATGGAGATGGACTCAAACAGAGAAGCAATTTAAGGCCTAGAGTAAAAAAATATATTTTTTTTTCTTCTCTGGACTGAATTTTAAACCCACTGAAGGGAGCTGGCTGTACATGTCTAATAGAAACTTGTATGAGAGATGTGTGGTTAATGTCAGTTTTCAGTGGAAAAAATCCCTTCTAATGACCTTCTAATTCCAAATTCCCATGATATTCAGCATCAGATCTGGATTAGCCTTCTACAGCTATGGACTGCAAAGCCAGGCATACTTGAGTCTAGGACATTCAGCCTCCAAAGAATTGTCTTTTACAGAAAAAAAATCTTTGGTATATCTATTTTTTCTCCCATTCTTTTTTATAAATAAATATATCCTTTTGATGAAAAGTGCCTCAGAGCATTTCATTGAACACTTAACTGCAGTAGTAAGAACAGGGGTCACAGAAGTTCTGGCCACATTTGGTGATTCCCAGCTCCAGAGGAGCATCCAGCCTGAGGGTGGGTGGATGCACAGCAGGGTTGTGCCCAAAGTCACACCTTCTTCTGACATGCCAAGGCTGGCAGTGCCACTGGCAAGGGGAGGCTCTGATTACAAAACCAAGCCGAGTCTCCGTGCTTGTTCAGTTACTGAGGGATGCTTTGATGAGCCTTTTTCAGCCAGCGTGGCCAGAAGGGGAGGTTTGTCCCACCCCTGGCACCTGGAGGAGCTCCCTGTGTCTCAGTGCTGTTGGATATCTGGGACTCCTGAGGCCACAGCACCACAATAATGTTTTAAAAAGAGGTGTTTGTGAAAGCAACAGAGTGGATCAAAACCTGCTTTTATGAAAGTAAATTAAAAACTGCTTCCTAAAGTGGCCGTGGTCTGGGCACTCTCCAGACTCTTGGCATCTGTTAGAGGAGTAAGGGTCATTGTTTACAATGCAGAGACAAAGGAACAGCCACAGGGATGGGAAGTGCTGTGGCTGCACTCAGCTGGCAGATCAGTCGTGATGGCACGTTAGATTTGGCCCCAAATAAAAATGGTTTTGAGGTATTTCAAATTAAATAAAAAAGAAAAAGAAAAAACAATAAAAAAGTGGGGTTTGGGGTTTTTTTTTGTTCCAGGTTTTGGAAGGGACCCTTGAATCTGTGGTTCAGCCTCTGCATTGCTCGGCTCACACCTCGTCCCATCATTTCCCTACTAGGAAAGAAAAACCAATCCCCAAGTGGATTTAACTAAAGAGCCGAACTCAACCTCTGATTTTCAATTTGACTCTTTACAGAGGTAAATACTCACAAGGGAATTAAAAGAAAAAAACCAAAGTCTAGAAGGCAAAGAAAAAGAAACTCAGAAAAATTAGTGCATTTCCTATTGAAAAAAGTTACGGGGGGCGGGGGAGGAGCGCAGAATTGGTGCAAGTCCCCAACCTGGCCGCGCGTTCTCTCTCCGGACACCTCCGCCCTGTCCCCGGGGGCCAGCGGCGCTCCCCGGCCCCATCACGTGGCGGGGCTTGGACCGGACCCGGCTCCTTCCCCGGCCCCTCTCCCGGCCCCGGCAGCTCCGCTCGCTGCCAGCCGGGAACGGCCCCGAGCCGCCCGCGCTGCTCCGCGCCCCCAGGGTTTCCTCGGCTCCGCTGGAAGGCTGAGGAATGTCTCTCACTAACTACATCCAGATGTGCCCGCTTGGCAGCCCGCTGCACGGACATTACCGAGGGGACACAGGATCAGCGCTATCAAATGGGATGTAAGTATCTATCAAGTGTGTTTGATCTGGGTGGGTCGGGGAGAGTTGTGCAGCGGGCAGGGTGGACCGCAGCCTGTCCTTACTGCTTCCCTTTGCTCCCAGCTTTTCTTTCTGCCTTGTTGCATGCAGCAGCCTGGACCGTGATGGTTAACACGCAGCAGGGTCGGCTGCAGGCTCTGAACACGCAGGCTCCAGCCCTGAGACATCTGCTTTACACTATACTTTCAAAAAAACTTTCTTTGAACGTTTAGGTTGTTTTAACAGAAGTTTGGGACTTCTTTAGACAATGCCTGCAGTGCTCTGAGACAGGGTTTCGTCCCAGCCACAAACATGTTCCAGTGGTGGCATGTTACATTTACAAGCTATTCTTCGTCAGTAAAAGGACATGAATCCTCCCCTTGTTACACTGTGGTATGCTTTGAGCAAAACATGGCAATTTTCAAGCTCTCTAGCGTCACAAAGAGAAAATAATGCATCCATGCTACTGCACTGCAATTGCTTGGGTTTGGGGTGCATTGGGTAAATTATTTATCAGAAGAGGGTCTGGGAGCTGACGAGGTGGCAAACACTGCAGCCTGGGGAGGGCTGGGGAAGAAAGGTGTTCATTTCAGTAGGACTGTTTCTTACCCCTTCACAAGCCTGCAAGGATTTATTCCCCTCCTGTGGCCCAGAAAAATTAATGTTTGGAAGAGAGACAGTAGATTCCTCACCTTGGCTACTCAGGAGGGGGCCTGTGTCTCCAAAGCACTCAGGGTGTGAGTTGAACTGCTGAGCCTGTCTGAAAATCGGACTACCAAGGAGCAAAACTGCATTTGAATGTAGGAAAGTACCTCTGGAGGCTGCTGAGCCTGCAGAAGGTCATTGGGCATTGCCTTCCCCTGCCTTGCAGGCGGCTGAGCAGTCTCGTTGGAGATGTGGTGCCGTGCCCAGAGGGGGCTGAAGTTTTCCCAGGTTGCTGGGGCCGGCACAGCACCGTCCTGCACGGGCACTGCATCACCCTTAAATGAGCTGCAGCCCCCAGACTGAGCCTGGGTGAGTTGCCCTGGGCCAGCAGGGCGAGGGGAGCAGGGTGCTGGCAGCCAGACTGAGCAGAGCAGAGCTCAGTCCTGCAGGCAGCTGGTGCTGCCCAGGCTCAGCTGCCGTGGCACCACACCAGTCCCCTGTGGGGAGGGGTGGGTTCCTTCTGGGACCCCTGCACATGGGAGCAGACATCTCAACAGCCTTCACACAGCAGCTCTGCAGTTCCTCTGTGTTTGAGTTTGTACACTTCATAAAAGCTTCGTTTCTGGGGTGGAAGGAGGCGACTGCAGCAGCCATTGCAAGCACTTATCCAACGTGAGCAGCATTGCAAAGGGAAGGCTGGCAGTGCCAACAGGAGAAACTGCCATAAAATGGGACCAGCCAGCTGGGAAGCTGATCAAACTACATATTTGAGGACTGGGGCAAGCAGATAAATAAGGCACCCTGTCCTGTAACAGCATGGATCTCATCCAATCGTTTGCTCTGGCCTGGAAAAAAATTTTAAAATGCCCTGAAAAGCAGCACTGACAGAAAAGTTGGAAATTGTCTTTGGAGCAGGGCCTGCATTTTTGTTACCTGCTTCTTTAGTATTTGACTCAACAGAGCTTTTGTCTCCAGGTGCTACAGCAAATAGCAGCAGTGATGCTGCAGTGCTGTGACTGGCACTGGCCAGCAGTGTCTGAGCTGTGCCATCAGTGCCATCAGCTGGGCATTGAGCTCTGCCCCTCTCACTGTGCTCCCTTGATTCTGGTTCATGAACCCAGTTCCTGGGATAGCTCTCAAGACACTCAGCTAATTAAATCCTACAGCCTGCTCTCAGTTTGTTTATAGGCTTCAGAACTTGTAAGCAGCTGAATAGGATGAGTTTTTATCTGGTAAGGCAGCACAGCGAGTGTTTTGGTTACTTCATTTTTCTGGGGCTTTGCACTTACCAACCTGTCAAAAGGGTCTTTGTATTTCAGCCACCTCTGTCTTCTAATCAAGAAGGTCAAATAATTCAGCATCACTTCATAATCCTGTAACTCCAAATGAGACCTCTTCACAAACACCCTGAAATGCAGAGAGGAGTTGTTCAATACCAGGGCCACTTAAAGCAATAACTTTGATGAGGTTGTTGACTTTGCCTAGAGTGGGGTGGTAGAAAAAGAAAGAAAGAAATAAATTAACCCAAAACCTCAAAACTGTGCAGGAATAAAAGCCATTGCATGAAACCCAGACACAGAAGTGGAACATGGCTTCTTCCCCTGCTCTAACACACACAGCTACTTTTCCCCTTTTCCCCTTTAAACACTTCAAACCCAGGTTAAATGATTAAACTCAAGTTGTTTCATGCAGGTTTTTGTATGTGGGACAGAAAAAACCCCACCTACATGACCCCAGGGGTGTTGGTGCTGGAAGGTGACACATTTCCCTGTGGGCACCCCAAAGAGCCCAGATGAGGTTTTGCCAGCACAAGATTGAGAACTTGAAGCCTTTGCACTTCACTTCAGGTTCCTGTAGAAGGGAGGAGAATGATGGAGCCCAGTGCAGCTTGGAGAGAGCAAAACCTGTGATTCCTCACCCAAAACAAAGCTTCCCATGTCCACGTGTTCAGCAGGACATTTAAACTAAACTGGGGCAGAGACAGCAGTGAAACACTCTCCCAACCCTCAGGAGCACAGGGGATGGGACCAAGGGTGTCAGTGGGGAGGTGCAGTCTCCAGGGCTTCAGGCAGTGCAGATTTCTTGCTGTCAGCATCCTGCTCTGCTGGCATAAAGCTCACCTGCACACATCTGCTTCACACAGCCCCAGCTGCAGCATGGGCATAGGGTAGATCATTATTGTTTCTTGAACAGTGTCAGAACTCTTCCTGAGGCAGAGGAACCAGGTGAGGAGGATCCTGGGAGTTTGCTTTGCTCTCGCTGAGGGAATCTGCATGGAAAAATTCCTGTAAACAAGGCAGGGGAGAGACACATGCACAGACTTTACCCCTTGCAGGCCAAAGCCCAGGCAGGTCTCAGTATCCAGCACTGGCTGCTACAAGATGACTTTGTTGTGAAATGCATTCAGCCCACATGAAATGAAAACAAATATCCCAAACCTGAATAATTGCCTCAAAGCATCACCATCATTCAGAATTAAACAATCTTCTCTGATGATTACAAAAAAATGTCATCAAACCCATCAATTCTGGAAGAGCACACTTTCTTTAGCTCATTTTAAGGACAAACCAGTAACACACCTCCATCAGCAGCCACAGCCCCACATGTTGCATGCCTACACAGCATCCCTCTGGTGCCAACCCAAACCTACAGTGGCAGCTCCAGCGTGGGGAGTCAGGAGGGAGCTGGAAGCACTTTCCCTGCAGCAGGGAGCAAGCTGATCCATGGACACCCCACAGCTGTGTTTGGTGGGATGGATGTTTCTGTGAGCCCAGCTGGGATGAGTGGGCAGCAGAGCTCCTTGCTGATTTTGTGCCCCTGTGCTCAGTGCATCGTGTTTTCAGCCTGATTATCTCAGCTGCTTTTCCCAGGGCTGGCTGCATCAAATAACCTCTCCTCAAGGCACAAAGCAGTGTGCCAGAATCACCAAGGCTTCTTGACTGAATGTGGGGACAGGATCCAGAGGACTTTTTCCCACTTTGACCCTGAGCAGAAGTGCCAAGTGATGGAGATTTGAGGACTCCTGCAAAAAAAAAAAAAAAAAGATTTCCAGGATGAGCTCAAGGCTTCACATCATTCAGCTGGGAATGAAGGGCTAGCAATTTATTTTTTTTATCATCACTTGACTGCTTTTATTGCAGCTGTTCTTGGCCATATTTCAGAATCCTCCTCTCAAATAAATGAAAACCAGGCAGAGGACTGGGCCCTCTGCCCGAGCGTGCAGCAGCACAGGTCAAACTCCCTGCCTGGATGCTCATCAGGGTGCCATGCCCAGCTCTGGCCACTTCCAGCTTTCCAGCCTTTTCTTGTCTCTCTGTGCCTGCTTGATTCTTACAACTCATTACTTATTTATGGCTCCCTGTCTTGCCACCTCATGGATATAGGACCTGTCAGCCTCTTCCTACTGCCCAGCTCAGCCCAGGATGCAACATCCCCAGCCTTCCTCTGGCCCCCGCTGTCCTGGGGAGACAAACCCCAGACTCAGCCCCCCTCTGTATCCACCCCCACACAGCCAACACTAAGAGGGGCAGCTGCCTGGTTTTCCAAGCTGGGAGGACACAGGAGGCAGTGCTGGCAGCCTGGCCATTCCTCCAGGCACTGAGTGATGCAGTTTGTAAGCCCAGCTCCATCTCACAGGCTGGATGGAGGTTCCCCACAGGGAGCAGAGGTGCATCTGCCTCAGATGTTGACACTCAGGGATGTGCAGTGCTGAGAAATGCTCTGCTGTGCTCTCTTCTCTTTCATTTGGCATCAGATATTTCCTGCTCACTTTGATAGCCCTGCAATTCTTTTCCCCTGGTGTCAAGGTGGATGAATAATCCTTTTGGCTTTAGGACATACCAGAGTGTCTGCCAGAATCATCAGTCCCTCTGTATCCAAGAGCAGAACAGCTTTTCCCACACTGACATCCATGGATAGAGCTTACACCACTGCAATAATCTAGGGTATTTTCCTTCCAAAGAAGGAAATATCTAACAAAGACTGGAAAATCCATATAATTAGATCAAGGAATCACTTCAAGGGCTGGCAACTTCTTTTGAAAATGAGAGGTCTGTATTCAGCACTGAACTGTTTTATTCCAGCATGGAAATCACTCTTTTGGATCCTTTATTTTCAATAAAAGAAAACACAGAGGAAAATCTGGGCTATCAGCCCAAGCTTGTAACAATTCAGGGTTTTTCTTGGCTTTTTCAAGGGCACTTATTGCCAGATTCTGAGATGCTGGCAGTATAAATCTGCAAGCCATGGAAATGACGAGTTTCACGACACCTGCATTTTATTCCAAACCCTTGTTGATAACATTAAACACAGGAAAAAGCCAGGACTTTCATCCAGCTCCTTAATTACCATCTGCAGCCTGGCAGGTGAAATAAGATCAAGCTTTTGCATAGGAAAGGAAAAAGAAATTTGCTATTATTGTGAGGAAAGAGATGGGACTTCAGATGTAAAATACAAACCAACATCCTATACATGTCAGGAGGAGCTGTTCCATGAGGCTGAACATAGTTATGAGCCAAGCCACGTGGCAGAAAGAACATAAACAGAAAACAGATCCTGAGTATTCTAAACATTTGAACAACAATTTACAAGAGATCTGAGGAAATTCTTCAGTCCTGCTATTAATATCAAAGTTATGCCAGTGAAAACATCTGCCTCGCCTAGGAGAGGAGTGAAAGGTAAACAAAAAAAGCCAACAAACAAAGAAAAGGCTTTATCAGAGGCCAAAAAAAGGCAAGAAACAAGGCCTAAGGAAAGAACCCATGGTCATCAGGACAAGGCCAAAGGGATTTTAAATCCACCAGGAATGCACAAACCAAGGCATGGATATGCTGATTTCCAAAATAATGATTTCATAAATAATGGAGACAAAGCAGATGAGAGGAATAAACATTTTGGAGCTGTACTTGGGAAAATGATATGCAATAGCATATGATGATGAAATACTCTCTATTTCAACAGTAACTTGGAGGTGAAGTTAACTAGTAATACAAAAGCACAGTATTTAAATAATTACATCCAAATAACTTGCATCTAAAAATTTTAAAGGGTCTAGCCAAGAAATCAAGCGGTGTAATAATTTTTCTTCCCCATAAGTCTTGAAATATTGCTTAGATACCAGAGGTGCCACTGTTTTGTTACTTCACAATTACAGACTCGTCAATCTAATTTTGAGTTTGAAAATGTAACATTATGGCTGATACAAAACTGATGGTCAATGAACAATTAGCAGGTTATCTAATCTAAGACAGTAAAAGGAGATTTGCTGAAAACAGACACTACCAAATTCTTACCCAGCATGTGCACCCTGTCCTATCACTGCATGTCAAAAGTTCCTCTCCAGCTTTCTTTATCCCAGAAGTCACCTTTGGATGTGACTTCAGCTGATTCAAGACAGAACTGTAATACCTCCACAGGTAGTTTCTACTAGTACAGCACAGGCAAGGGAGAGCCACAAATCCCATATGAACATGATACATTGTTAGTGGGTGTGTAAAATACACGCACCTGTGGCAGGATTTTTGGGTGGGGCTCAACTTCCTCCTTGCTGAGGATGGGGAGGAATGCTGATGGTCACTCACCTCCTCCTGCAGCAGCTGTGGGGTCCCTCTGTCCAGCTCTGCACCCACGGGGTGATGAGAGGAGCTGCCTTTGCTGCAGCTGCACACACCTGACCAGCTCTTTCCCTGAACTGTTGTTACCTGCTGCCTTCTTACTACGTTTTCATTCTCATTTTGTTTGCAGTTGAACTGATCAAATAAGACAGAAGATCTTCAGGAAAAGTGTAAGTGAGGAAAAATCTTGTATTTCAAAAGGCAGCTTCATCTATCTATATGAACAAAATTTTCCTAACACCATGCTTTGTCTTCCTTCTGCCTATTGGGATTTATTTCCCCACCTCTCACTTAGAGGTTAGGGTGATTTGCCACAGGAAAAACACCCATGGCCCTTTCTAACCTTATTCATGGAAGTTACTTACAATGGTTTAATATTTTATAAAGTATACTGGCAGGAGAAAGGTCCTGTGTGAATTCTAGATTGTACCCAATGTATTCATTTTGAATACAAATCACAGCTTTTAACAAAAGCTGGTTCCATGTGCAGGAAAACAGCAGCAACTGCCATGAAGAGTCTGTCCTTCAGCAGTCAGCTCTGGGCCTCCCTGGTTGGAGTCAAAAAGGGTAAAAGCAGCAAGTAATGGTTGTGAAGCTAGGGGGAAATAAAAGGTAATTATGGGAGAAAGGCATCATTCATAATTTTCCGCTTTGCTTTTCCCAATGAAATCTCTGAAATGACAAAACACATTCAGCAGTAAGGGATGCAGAATTTTGGGTTGTGCTTAGAGAGTGGTTTTCAGGGTGATGGATGGCTGCTTAGTGACTGAATTAACCAAGATCAGCAGTAGGTTTGCAACCCTGTGTGCCTTTTGACAAGTTCCTCAACATCTCCGTGCCTGTGTGAGTGAAATGTGCTTTGCTGCTGGGTTTTTAAATGATGTCTCAGTCTTGCCTGCTTGCTTCAGACCTGCCAAATCCTCACAGCTGACACCCTCTGTGTTTATTTGCAGATGGACAGTGGTGCCAGGCAGCTCAAACACAGCTTTTAACAGTCCCAGGAACAGCGGAGAGAAAATGAGAGTTCGCCTCAAAGGGGATGTGATCTGCACCCTCTTCTTGCTGGTAGCGCTTTGTTCTTTGCTCTACTCCCAACTGGAACATTTAGTCCCGGCAGGAAAGAAGGAGCCAACACAGAACAAGCCTCAAGTAGCACCAAAAATATTCTCCAATCCCAGAGCACCTCAGAGGCTGATGCCAGCAGAGGCAACTGCAGCCAGACCCCAAGTTACCCCTGTCATGAGACAAACAGAAGTGGCCAAAAACAGGGTCCAAACTACAACTCCACCCCCACAGACTGATTCTGCCTTCAACTTCAAGCTCTATCTCCTAAACAAGGATAACAGGAACTTTAATCTCCTCATTAACCAGCCCAGGAAATGCCAGAAACCACTGGGAGGTCCCTTTCTGCTCATTGCTATCAAATCAGTAGTTGAAGACTTTGACAGGCGTGAGATTGTCCGGAAAACTTGGGGCAGGGAGGGTTTGGTGAACGGGGAGCAGATCCAGCGAGTGTTCCTCCTGGGAACACCAAAGAATAGGACAGTGCTGGCAACATGGGAGACCCTGATGCACCAGGAGAGTCAGACATACCGGGACATTTTACTCTGGGACTTCATGGACACTTTCTTCAACCTGACCCTGAAGGAGATCCACTTTCTGAGCTGGGCTGCTGAATTCTGCCACAACGTGAAATTTATTTTTAAAGGTGATGCTGATGTTTTTGTCAATGTCGAGAACATTGTTGATTTCCTCAAGAGACACGATCCCACTGAAGATCTCTTTGTTGGGGACATCATCTACAATGCCCGTCCCATCCGTGTCCGGAAGAGCAAATACTACATCCCAGAGACCATGTATGGGCTGAGCATCTACCCCGCCTATGCTGGAGGAGGAGGCTTTCTGCTGTCCAGCTGCACCATGAGGAAGCTCTCTAGGGCCTGCAGGGAGGTGGAGCTGTTCCCCATTGATGATGTCTTTTTGGGCATGTGCTTACAGAGAATCAACCTCAAGCCCGTTTTACACGAAGGATTCAAGACCTTTGGCATTGTTAAACCTTCTGCTGCCCCACACCTACAGACGTTTGATCCCTGTTTTTACAAAGATCTCATGGTAGTTCATAGCCTGAAGGTTGCTGAGATCTGGCTAATGTGGAACCTGCTGCACAGCCCACGGCTTTCCTGTACTCAGAAGAAGCAGGTGAAGAAACCTTTCCAATGGAAGAAGAGAGCTCAGATAACCACACCAGCATCACCCCTCAGATAATGCAGGGTGCAGCACACACAGCAAACCAGCCAAGACAGGGAGCCTGCAACTGACACAGCCCAACAAACCAACTTTCTGAGGATTTCAGCACATCTTATTTACAATGTTAAGAGCAGACAACAAATTGCAGGAATTTGCCCAAATTCCACATTTGCACATACATATCATATGGGTCCTTCTGTCTTAATGAGTCCAAATAATCATAACATATATATAATTTATTATTATTTATTAGGATTATAGTAGTGCTTAGTAGAGCAGTGTTTAAAAGTACATTGAAAAATGCAGTCCTTGGAGATTGTTCATTATGGTTAGAAGTGTGAGAAATGAAAGAAGACATAGGGTAAGAACAGACACTGAGGAGCACAGGGATCATTGTCAACTTGACTTGGACTCATTAAAAAATGACCAAACAGTAACTAGGGTACAGGAAATTGACTTCCCTTAGTGTCTGCTCAGATCACATCACTGCTGCCTGGGTAGTTTTCCACAGCTGTTGAAATGGGGTCCTACAGCTGCAGTTCAGGTGGATTAATCAAACTGGACACTGAGGCTGGCGTGGCTGGTGGAGCACAGGACAGGTAAGCAGGTAACTAGAAAGGAGCAGACTTACAAAGGGCCTTTAGAGAAAGGACAAGAACTCCGAGTTAATCACTTTGAGTCTTGATTTTTCATCATTCTTCTCAGTTCAAATATCTGCTCCATTGACATGCTCAAGATTCAGGAGGTTTTGGCACTTCACTGAGCTCAGGCTCTCTGCACTATGCTGACTGACATTCAGGGAAAATTCAGAAGTCATCAACAGCATTTGATTGCTCTCATGGTCTGACCCAGATTTTCAGAGGGTTTGCATCTGGAGAGATCCTTTGGCCTTTGCTTATAAGCATAACCCCACACAGAGCTGCTGCTTGCATCACATTTGGGAGCTGCTTCAAAGCAAAGAGTGGATTGGGCTGGTTTCTACAGACCTTGGTGCTCTTGCTTAGCACAGTCAGCTGCAGAGAGCAGCCAGGACTTTCAGACTGCTGTGGGTGTCACGTGAAGGGAGAAAGTGTTCAGACAAAAGGACTTCAGAATAAAAGTCCATCTAAATTTATTGCAAAAAATCAAAACCACACAGCAGTCTTTCTGTTGGGCTTCCCAAGGTTCAGTCAGGAACTTTGTATTTTAAGCATTAGACAAGAACACTGAATTGCTCCGTTTTTCAAAGTATAACCCAGGCTTTGATGCATTTTGTTTTTCCCAACAGCAGACTACCTTAGAAGAATATACTTTTATCAGACATCAAAGCAAAAGTGAATTCCTCTAAATCAAGGTTAAAAAGCTATGAAATTCATGGGGCAAAGAGCCTGAATTCACCTCTGATACTGTGTTTGTTAACTCCTTTACAAGTTTTTATCCCCTCAACAAAACTCCTGTCCATCAGAGAACCCCTCGGGATGGCACGTCCACACAGCTCCAAAGGAAACTACAGTCAGTCATATAAAAGCCCCAAGTTCCTTTCTCTTGCAGCACAGCTGCATTTCATATCTGTGTGCAAGCTCCCTCCCACCCTGCAGCAGATTGGGCTCAGTACTGCTACTAAGGATGCACAGAGGGAACAGCAGGCTGGGAATCTGTGGCAGACCATGAACTTAACAGCTTTACACACTGGTAACATTCATCATGAGTTCTAGCCTTGTAATAATGTATTTCCAAGAAAAAGGTCAGCTATATAGAAATTGAAAGATTTCTACATTTGGGGTATTTTCAGGATGCAATCCTGAAATACAAAATGTTCACATGAGCTTCACAAGGAGCTTTTCAGGGTGTGGAACTAAGCCAAAGCCTCACTGGAAGGACAAAGTCAGCCCTGCCCCTGTCTGCTAGCTTGTGTGATATGTGTGTATTTATGAGATTGTACAGAAATGTATTACCTGTGAGTAGTTTACAGTTTGGGAAATTATTTATACCATCATTAAAAGTATGCAGATGTGCCTCTAGTTGTCAGAGTGAGTTTGTCAAGTACACCTGCACTCATGTTTTAAGACTAAAACCACAGGGATTTTTCATGAAGACAGTAACATGAAAAATACATTATTCATTATTTTGGATAACTTGGTAAGTCTTTCCTTATGCTGGACTTAATTTAATGGCAATGACAGAAAAACTAACAGAGTTTACCTTGCAGTTTCCTATGCAGTAGCTAGTCAGGTTCAGCAGTCCTTGTTAAGGTTTTCATTTTACACTTGAAGATGCAGAGATTGGCTCCTCCCTCTATAACGTCCTCAGGTCTGCAATCTATCCACAAGACAGCATTAATGAGTGCCTTTTGTCCCAGATCAAAGTTGTTCAACATCTGTGTTGACACAGTCTGTGCCAGCACATACCCTGATGGCAGAAACAGAACTAGAGTAAACTGTTTACTCCATTTTCTTCATCTATAGAATAGCTCATTTCTTTTATCCAGTGAATAGCAGAGTCTCTCTTGATGAAAGATCCATCTGTTTTTGTTCTCCAGCCTCTGCTGCACGGCCTATTTGACTTGGCTTTAAGTTTCCATTTGCCTCTGCAGTTGAGCTGGAAGTTCCCAGCTGCCACATGTGAGCATAATGCTCTGGGGAAATGCTGAGAGCTGTGCTGCAACCCCTGCAGTGGATTGAATTTTACTTACTGCTACAGTAGGCAAAGGCTTTGACTTCACCCAAGCTGAAGATTGTTTCCTTAAGGATGAGGGTCTTTTCAGAAAATCCTAAAGCCCCAGGTGTGCATGAGAACTGGCAGGAAGGACCCTCTACTGACCTCTCTGATGCATCACAGAAACCCAAACCCATCCTTTTCAGAATGACATTCTGAGTAGGTTTTATTAACTGGCTAACTGAGTGCACCAGTCATGCTATAAATCTTTGCCTTGCAATTTTTTCATGACTAACCCAGGACAAGAAAACACAAAAATATCCTTAGTGGGTTCTACCAGTAGCAAACAAGGCAAGCAGACTTTCTCAGTATAAACTTCTGAAACTAATACAGTACAGTAAGTTTTATTGAGTCCCAAGGATCCACATACAGTCAAGTTTTGTTCCTGCTGTACATAAGTAGCCAAATTTGGCCACTATAATGAGCAGAGCTGGCTTGAGCCTCACATTCAGCACCTCCAAGTGCATCTCTGGACACATGAACTGGTAGCAAATGCCAAGATTTGTCATTCGGTCAAGCCACTGCAGACTCAGACATCATAAAAAAGAAAGCCAAAGAGGACTCTCTAGCAATTCAGTATTAAAACCTTGTGCTTCCTGTCTGCAGCTTAATTAGTCATCTTTCTACAGCAGGTTCTCAGAAGCAAACCTCAACTGCAAACTCAAACAGTACAAAATATTTAAACAGCTCAGAGGACCTTCACTTTAATGTCAGCACTGAGAACATTCCCTGGGGAGTGCTGAAAGACCATCAGATCAGAGAGGGAAAAAAAAGTCTATCCCCAAAGCCCAGTGTGAAAAACTCCTGAGTTGTACCTCTTCCAGCTGGATGTGCAGGTCTCAGCAGCACAGAAAATCAGCCCACCACATTTCCCTAATGATGATAACTGCAGTGACAGTTTTGAAAACCAGTAAAACTTTAAAATACAATTTTTCATTACTTTTTATCAGTAAGAAAGCCATACTGAGGAATGAGAGGGGAAAGTAAAGAGGAAAGTCAACCCAAAGGAGGAGCACAACTGAGTCCCTCCAGGAGTGGCAAACAGCTCCCCCACCACTCCTGACCAGCCCAATGCTCTCTCCAAACCATTCAGACTCAGCTCACGGATCTTCTCTCTCCCCCTCTCTCCCCTTCCCCAGCCCATCTGTTGACAATCCATGTGCTAAAACCTTGGAAAAAAACAACACAGGTTTGCAGTGACAGCCTTGTCCCAGGGGGGCTGCCTGAGCTGGGTGGGAATCAAGGTGTGGTAAGAAGACAAATGATGTCTACAGCCACAGAAGCACAAAAGGGTGGAATAATCTCTGCAGCCTCCCTGCTTGTGGATGCAGCACAGCTACCCAGCAAGGGACAGGAAAAATTCAGGATTTCAGGGCTGCAGCTTTTCTGAGATGAGCAGAGGGAGAAAGGGAATACAGCAAATCAGGCTGGTTTGATTATTTAGTTGATTAGACTGCACGTTGGATAATCATGTAGGGGTTTTTGTGATTGGTATTTAAACTAAATGTCTCTCTGAAGGATAATAATACCAGAATGAAACTTATGCACTCAGTGGAATATATATATATATATATATNATATATATATATATATATATATATATATATATATAGTGTAGGTGTAAAACATTAAGGCACTTAAAACCAGCTTCCAGAATTGCAATATACAGTACTTTAAAATAACTAAAGGAGTAAAATTTAAAGGGGAATTCATTAATGCATGAAATAGAAAAGATTACATTAAACCATTACAGCTAGTCCAGAACATAAGTTACTGTAATAATGGTATCTTACACTCCAGAGAGTGCCCTGCTCTGCAAACTCCAGCTTACCTTTCCTGCTGTTTCAAGCACTTGTTTTTTCCAGATCATGAGGAGAAATGATTTTACCTGCTGGAAAAATAGACATCCTCACAAGAGCTTGGGATGTTAAATTGTGGCAGATAAACATTTCTACAGTGACTTTATCAGTGACAGCAAAAATTCATGTAGGCAAAGAACATGGTATTTAAGTTGCACTGAGGCCTCCAAGTAACACATACACTCCCCACAGAAACAAATCCTTCATGGGCTCTGCTCCACTGAGCCTGCTTTTAATGCTTAAGAGTTCCATCTCCAATAAGCTCCATCTTTCATTTCCCCTTGGTTTCCTTCAGCCTTACCTTCTCCCTGAAACAACCTGGTTGACACTTCACATGAAAAGAACCATCCAGAACTCACCAGTATTTTAACTCCTCAGACACACAGGGAGGTATTTATTTGGCTGCATGTGCTGTGTCAGATTGTGTGTGACAGGCAGAGAGGAGGGGGCCTTGCACTGTAATCAAGGTTTTATAAAAAGGTGTTTATTGGGCAAAAGTTGACACAGAACAATTTTAACTAGCATGGAATAATATTTCTTGCATCATAATATCAAAAATTATTCTGAACACAACCAGCCCATGTGAAATTGTGCCAAATCAGACAACTTGGTTTTTGCCCAAATGCTCTGAGAAAGCAAACAGAGAGAGCTTGGACATAACATTTCTTTCAAAGTAAGAGCCACACTGACTCACATGTGCAGATTTGCTCTCAATGTACATTTTGAGCCACCTTAGAGTAGTTAAGTGACTAACAGGTTCTAACAGCAGGTAAAAAGTCAGTGTGAAGGGGGCAGCAACACCCTTGATTTGCCTCTGGAAAGCAGCAGCTGGCCCCTAACCTCCAGCCAGCCCCAAAGCAACGATGCATCACCATCTTCTTGTAGGTTTTTTTCATCCTGTTGGTTGGACGGGAGCTCTGGAATATGAATGATCACATGAGCAGTTCTCACACACCATATGATTACTCTTTCAGGAAAAAAAAAAAATCTGTTTAGAATTAAAAATGTGACAGTTCCTGGCAACAGAAGATTGCTTTTTCTTGTCAGGAACTGAATTTTGGGGAACAGAGGGTTCTAGAATTACACAGCAGCACTTATCTATACAGCACTGCCTGGAGCCATCACAGGGGCCAATGGACTGCTTGAAGGCCTGAAGAATACGGGAAGAAATGTCAGCTCCACCTCCTTAAAGAAGGGCACAACAATCAGTTTTATTAAGTGTGAACAAATGAAATACTGTGGACAGTACTGCAATATTCCAGTTAAGCAGACACACACGTGCAAACTCACTTCTTTTCAATGGAAAACAGCACACATCAGAAGGGGATCATATGCACTACATGTTTTATTAAAAATGCAATTGTACTTCATATCAAACAGTTTTATCATATGAAACCAAAATGATGGACCAACACAGATGTTGTCAACATGCAGGATCTGTATCAAACCACACAAGATTATTACAAGGAACAAGGCCACCTGGCAAAATGGGATCTGATGCAGCCCAAATCTCACTTGCTTTGGGAAGGGAAGGCAGATCTGACCCCTTGCTGCCCCCTGAGCAGCAGAACAGCTCTTGGTTTAGATGAAATACCTCATCCCTCTCCTCCCGCCACACTGCCATCCCTGCCTTGTCCCCCACAGCTCCTCTACCCCTTCCTCTCTTCTTTCTGATTCAAACCCACCATCTAACCCATTCCTAAACTTCTCATGCCAGCAAGTCCTCAAATGCTCCACAAGGCTTCTCTAATGTATCAGGTCAGGAACAGCTTGGCTTTCTCCAAATAGGAGCAAACAAATCAAAACATCTCAGACTAGAGACTTGTGAATAGCTGCATTCACAAATGGTGGGTGAGGAAACCCCTAAGAGCAGCTCCACGTTATCTTTCCTGGTGCTTCTACAGATCTGCCTCTCAAAACTCAAATGCTTTGAGCTTAGCCCAGCAGCAATAGCCAAGATGCAAAATTGCCTTTAATTTTTTGTCTTTGCAGAGAATTTGCTAGTATCAAGGGGGTGACCTAGAGAAGTATATGGTTGTTAAGAGATTGTTACCAATACTATTTTAGTCACTTGAACTCACCAGAGCATTACCAGGGAAGGTGGGAGCCACTGTAGTTATTAAATACCTTTGGTTAGCTGCTGCTCCTGTCCTAAGTCTCAGGGTTCATGCTACAGCAGCAGGCCTGACCTCACTCTTCTGAAGAAATTCAACTCAATATGCTTGAGAGCAGGATATTGGTGGCATCTGCACAGCCATTACTCAAATCATCCCATCAAGGATTTATCTCCTCTTGCAGCTTATCTAGAGCCTTTATTAGAAAAGGATGAATTAAAATTAATTGAAGTTAGCATCAGGATTGCTGTCACATTTTAGTAACAAGATTCAGCACGCACAGCATCTCAGTTCAGAGATGATAAAATTCTGCAAGAGCACCCTGAGCCAGGCAGCAGGCAGGGGCAGTTTGTACCCCAGCAGTGAGGGATGCTGTGGGAGGAGGGCTGAGTGCTCTGCCCTGCAGGGAGCCCCATTCCCTGTGTCCTGCATTAACCTTCGGGCTGCTGCAGGGCAGGGAGCCTCCCAAAGCTTTTCTGTGAAGTCCCTCGGGGCACAGGCACAAAGTACCAGAATTCACATTTGCTGCTTTCACTGCAGCATTTCCTCCCTTCTGCTGTGCAGTATTCCCCCTCTTTGAAGCTCAATCGATTTCCATGATCCCCAAGGGCCCACAGGAGTGTCACAATCTCATTTCTGAACACAATGCAGAGCTCATGGTGCTATCAACCACAGTTTAAAGACTTTCCTTCTCCACTTCAGGGCAAAACCTTACAGAATGCTTTAATGTATCTACCAAGTCATGTTGGTTACTGTTTCTTTGGAGAACAAACAGAACTGGCTATAAAGTCACTATACACCAGTCAGGTACTTCAAATACAGCGTCTGAAAACCAGAAAAATAAAAAGAACTAATTGATAAGAAAAAGCAAGAACATCCATGATTTTATTACAAAAACACCCAGCAACTGTATTTAACACAAAAACAGTAACTGAGAGTCTCTTTTTATTTTTCTTTCAGTGTACATGCTCATTATTATTCCACTTAATTTACAGAAGGGCTATGTAAAATGAAATTAAAATTAGAGAGGAAACAAAAAGGAAGATTGAGGCATAGAATTTTCTTAGCAAGCAACGATCACAGGAGACAGCACAGATTGAACAGGGATTCAACAGGAGTGACACCTAGGGATAAAGGTAAACAGTAACTTTTTCCTTATCCATTAGATTCTCCATGGGGCTTTTTTGTTTGTTTTAGCAAAACAGTTTAGAGTATCACAGTATACAGGAAGACTAAATGGCAAAGAATGTCTCACACACACACACATTTATCCCTGCTACTGGTCCAGGATCCAAAACTTCAGTTAACATTCGATTTCCTATCTCTCATTCGTTGATAAACTATACAGGATTACACTGTACATGGAGTTAAAATTACAAAAATGTCATATTTACAAAAATCTGTACACACATAGTAAAACTCACAAAATTGTCATCTATGTATCACAAGTTGCGACACCAAAATATTAAAAATGGGATAAAATTATACATTTCTCTTGTCCATTTTTAAAAAGGGTTCATTATTTCAAAGACAGACCACCTATTTCTCCCAAATAAGACTGGTAAGAGAACTAGAAACCTAAAGTATCCTCCTGGGATAAAATGTCGCGAGCAGCATCTCCCAACTAGAAAGAAGCCTAAATCCTGTCTGCTGGGGTGGGGTGTGCAGTTAGCATATATGTACAGAAATGATGAAACTACAACGAGGATGTCTTTGGCTAAACCTTTGGCATAAATTAAAATCATACATCAAAAGTTACAGAAAAGGTTTTCTTGGTGATGGCGGAATTCCAGAATTTCTTTCTGAGATACCATTATATACAGCTTTTCTTTCTCTGAGGAAGTAGAGTAGGAATAAAGGATTTTGGAACAGAGGCAAATGAGGCAACATTATTTCTTCGTTAAATTTTTCACTAGTATGAAAAATTGTATCAAATCTTTTCATTAAAACGTAATTCAATCATAGAAATAACCCCTTCCGGAATTTTTTTTTTCTTTTGAAATTGCATATGAAAAAAATTAGTAAACCAGCCATGACAGAAAAAAATTGTATCAGCATATCAAGTACATATTAGTGCAGGAAGGTGGATAAATTTGATCCACTGTATAAATAAGCTTTATGCGCAGTGTACATTAAATAACCACCACACCCCACTCACACCCAGTACACAGATGCTCCTCAGTGAAGATAAACGTTTATCAAGTAATTAAAGTGTATGTAGTGCAAATGTTACAACCAAGTATTATGCACATGCTACTTGCTTGGTTTAAAGTTACACAAAGATGTGGTGCCTGAAATCATGGACATATATACATCCTTGTCACACTTGGTACAATGTCCTAAGCCACAGAAATACCGAGGTGTTTAGATCTATATATATATACACACACGTTTTCTTAAAATGTGACCACCACATCAATACAGTAACACAAACAGACTAAAATCAATACCTGCTTCCAGATGCTCCAAGGCTCAGAAAGTTTGTGCTTCTAATTCTTGCAGTCATTACGTGCCCCTCTTCCATTTCCCCCTTCTGCCAGCTGAGAAGGAGGGACAGTCTCTTCAGGTCTGTGCTGCATAGGATGAGGGCAACGGAGAGGAATAAATGACGGCACAGGCACCTAAGCTGCTTTCCTCCATCAACAGTTCCATGCCCCATGATGAAGGGTTGAGAGAATTTCCTCTCCACACCACTCCTGGGTGGAAAGGCTTATTGAAAAAATAAAATAAAATAAAATCGTAACGTGCTTTCCATATTATAAGTGGCAGCAAATCAAGGCACGCTGTACTAATTCTGTAGCATTGAGATTAGCTGACTTTGCAGGGGATGCTCACTGGGGAAGGTCCGACGTTCTCAACTGGCTGCTGGGCCTTGTGGGGCCATACAGAGTAACAGAAGCTATGTGATTATTCTGCATCACCTGCAAAAGCACAGCAGGGAAAAGGGAAATTAAAAGAAGTGCTACACTCAACAGAACATCAGAAGTATTAAAATGGTGAATACAGGAGTGATCTGCCTGAAGAAATCCCAACAATAAATGATAGCAACAAGCTCTTGGCTAGTTGCTAAAAACAGTCTCTTAGATTTCCATGACACAACACCATCTGCTCCAAGCAGCCATGTGAATGTATCTCCTGCTAATGTGAGTTCCAGGTGACAAACTTGAAGTTTCAGGTTTAACATGCAAATGTACAATCACAGAGAAGAGGTTGCAAAGTTCCCTCTTTCTGCCAACAGGCAATAAAATTATATCACTCCCAAGCACTGGCTTTTATTGCAATAGGAAGTAAGAAGCCACTCATAGTAACAGCAAACTCCTCATCTTCCCATGCTCAGACAAAAATAGAAGGGTTTTTTCCTAACCTCAAAGATCATTCGCTGCAGTCCAAAGCAAAAGGTTGACCCAAATGGGTTCGTGTTGTTCGGAGATGATGACCTGAACAGCAAAGAGGGGAAAAAAATTTTAAAATGGATATGTAAGGATCAGGAACATTTTTAAGAAGAATAACTACTCAGCAACATAAGGTGAATTACAGCATCTTTATCATGGCTTTCAACAAAACAAAGTACATCTACATTATGCAACACCACTGCTAGACTCCAAGTGAGCCAAAGGAAACTCTGCTTGATGTCACAGAGCCATTGGGGATAAAGTAATCAAAAAGCCACTAGTGACCTCTACAGGAAAACTCTCCTGCACTTGAACAGGAAGAACTCTAAAAAAACCCCAGATACACAGGAAGAGAAGCACCATGTTACTTACTACACATTATTTTTGTAAAAGATCCTTCCCTTTATGTCTCAACCTCTACCATATGTATTTACTCTGTGTAGTCCATTATTTACATTTACTATATACTGTCTATTAATCAATTGGATTTAGCATGTTAAGATTAACCTATATGATGCTGAAATAGAATAATCCAAGTTTCATTAAACAGTATTTTTCAAGATCTATGTACCACTTGTCTTCCAGTTATTGCTGGTATTTTTGGACTGTACATTGACAATTTCTGTTGACTGCAATAATTTTAGATTACAGCCAAAAAAAAAACCCTAATGAATATTTACCTTTTGTCCTTTCTTGTAAACTGGTCAGTTTTTCAAATTGCATGTCTGAGCCATTTGAGATGTGCTCAGTAAAGCGCTCTCTGGTTGAACTACTCTCTACAACACAGATGGAAAAAATAGAAGGGCTCTATGTCATCACTATTTCACCTTAGCTTTACTTCATTCACATGGCTTCTGCTCTAATCATCTCACTGGCATAACACAGGAGTAAAGGGGAACAAAGGGCAACATGATTAAGGAGGGGAAAAAAAGAAAAAAATCAAAGTCAAAATCATGTGAAAGTCTCATTAAAATACGTTAGTTAATCTGAAATTGCTGTGGTATTTGCACAGTACCCATCACTTACACTTGTCCTAAGATGAAAATCAGTTTCACATCATAAAATGATAGCTCTGCAAACAGATAATGCCCATTTAACCCAGTATCCACCTCAATGCCTGCAGAAACACAGCATATTTAAGGGCTATTCTAACTTCAGTCAGCCTAAAGAAACTGATAATATATATGTTTATATGTAATATTTAATGTTAATAAAAGACAAGCTTCTTCAGACAGACTGCTGTTATATGTTATCATATACATATATACTGTGCCATATAATGTCATGTTATTGAAATCCTTTATAAAAATATAAAAACTCTATACTATTTATTACTCATAAAGAAAGACTTTTCAATGCACTGCTTTCTCTAAGATCTTCTCTGGATTTCGCATTTCAAGGAATTCTGGAAACGCTTTCACTTAGCACGTCAGTTTTTCCTCTAAGAGCATCTATCTCCTCTTGTTAGTGGCCAAAAATCACTGAAACTTTAACCAGCAAAGCAGTACAAAAGGACCCAGTGCCATAAAAACTCTTCCTCATCCTCTGTTGTCAGCCCAATTCTTGCCACGCAAAAGAGAAAAAAAAGAGAGATTTTTACCTGTGAAGTACCACTGGCTTCTCTACAGGGTGCCCCAGAAGATCCTGAATACTGTCCCACTGCAAATACATCAATGAACTTATGTTAAAATGAGGCACAAGAGAACTCTTCTTTTTACCTAGGAGGAGTGCCATGCATATTTGTTTGTTGAATAAAACCTATTTATCAAATAAACCAGAGGTTGTATTTACAGAAGTATTTTGTGACTGGAGCCATACTCAATAATGGAACTATCCATTGCCAGGGCTGGTAAATTCTCTTAAGGTATTCTCATTTTTGTCTAAAAATAGTTTTGAATTACAATTATTAAAAATTGTATAAAAATTTCTGTGGGTCTTACAGATAAAATGCAGCTGGAAAGTCTTGTGGCATTTTAGAGGCACGTCAGAGACCAGAGCAGCTGTGGGAAACTTCAGCAAAATATCCTCTTACATACCTTTGCAGAGAGGAAAAATTGCCCCACTGCTACCTCTCCCAAAAGTCTCCTTGATTTAAGCAACAATACTGGAGAAGAGGAAAGCTGCACTATTTAATGACTGGGAAGTCTCCAACAGTTTTCCTCACTGTAACTCAACTCCAAGAAGCTGCAGTTTCACATACAAGACTGAATTAAGCCAAAGCACTGAAGGGAATAAGTTAACTCAAATCAAAAAGCATAGAATGGCATCTTCCAGATTGCTGACTCCAAATTTTTCTTCCCAGGATGGGACCCATATTTCACTAAGGAAAGCCTCCATTTGGCACCCCAGGAACCAAGAGAGCAGCACTGACCCTGGCTGAATGTTCACTGATGAACAGTTTTTGAGAAGTTTTTCAACTTAATGCAGCTGTCAAATATGCAGCAGCAACTGCCCAGCTGGGAAGTTCATTTAGGTGCTAAGGCTGTAGAGTCTTCAAGGAGTCTGCTGTCATCAGGAGGTGTCACAGTGACATTTTTGAAAGGCTGCTGCCTAAGAAACATCCCATTACTGGTGCCCTTCAGAAGGAAGTGGAAGGGCACTGGACTCTCTTGTTAAACAGTACATGTCTTCAGGAGCTATGTTTAGTATAATAGCTCTGTGAGAATTTTGTTTAGGAACACATCTCCAGCTAACATTCAGCCACCACTGCTGCTTTCCACTACCACTTACTTCCCTAGTTCTACCTGCAGCTGTGTTAAAAATGCAAGCCATGCCATAATGTAGTAATTTAGTTTACTTGAAGTGCGTTTTAATGAATGAATTTAATCTTTTAACACACCAAAAGATTTAAAACACAAATACATACTAACTTTTGGCCATCTTCTATTCCACTTTAAAACATTATACCACTGCTGTAATTTCTTTGAAGTGTATTGTAAAGTTGGCATGAATCATTTAGATGTTTTAAGAAAATCAGGAAAACACTCAGTTCTGCATAGGCTTACCTTGCTGTATGTTGTACATGTTTCTGTCTGTGAATCAGCACTATCTATGAAACAAAAACAAAAAAGTCTTTATAGCTTAAGCTTGAACAGTCCCCTACATAATCCTTTATTTTGGCATGTTATTTCAGCTAGCAGGAGACACAGGAACATTAGGTCAGGTCATATATAAATTTATCAGCATTTACTAGCAAACAGAATTGTCAGTAACACTGACTAAATGCCAGTTAAGGTGATAAAGCAAACCTCCCTATTTACAGCAAATCCCAACTTTAAGATTATAAAAGCTGAAGCTTTAATCTTAGATGGAAGAACACCACTGTAAAAGAAACTCCATCTCTTTGCACTAAGCTAGCAGACCTAGCACAGCCACTCGAGGAGGTACCACTCATTAAATCCAAAACACTCCACTGCACTTGGAAGGAAAGCTGGCTAAAACTGACATCTGGAGACTCAGGAGCTGGCAGGCCTGAAATCACCCTTCCAAAATAAAGATGGCAGAGAGCTTGGGAATCACAGCCTACCTATTAAAGAATAAAAGGACAGTGCTGCATTTACAATTACAGCCTTGAAGCAGAAACAGTTTGCTGGTGGTTTCCAGTACTTTCATACATACCTTACATACATATATTTGGGTACTCCTAGGTACTGAAAGCAGTAGGAATGCACCTAGACACTAAACATGTCAAACATAGCTTTCAGTCAAGTTAAAGACCATTTGCTCCTCTGTATTTTTTCCTCTCTAAATATGCTCTCTTTGTGCTGAGAGTTCAGTGTCTGTGCAACTTGAACTCTGGCTCTTAATTTACCATTTGAACTTGAACTACAAAAGGGAACTAATAAAGCTGCATCAAGCACTGCCACCAGAGGGAAGAAGAGGAGCTCTTCAAAACTGTTATAACATCTGTTCACAACTTGTTACTTGTCCTGGACATAAGCTAGTGGCCAGAAGAGCTGGTTAGAAATGTCAAATAAAAAAACCAGACATGTTAAGAATAAATTTGTAATGCTACTTGAGGTAAATAAAACTAATCACAAATTAATGCTTTGAAGTACAATAACCTAAGTGAAAATAATTTTTAAAGTGAGAATTTTCATGCTAATTCTCTTGGCTGAAGTACAAATCAACTTTCATATAAGCCTGTATACACAAATACTGTTTTTCCTGGTTTTTAATCCTCCATATGCTCAAACTGCTGTGACAGCCACAGGAGGATTGCACTTCACACAGCAAAGTGCTTGCAGTAAATACCAATCAGAATGAGGAGAACATCCCTGGCCAAAACCTAGGCAGCATCTGGCTTTCCCAGGATAATGCAAATACCTTCCCAGTACACATTTTTTCTTATGTTGAAGGAGTCTACTTCAGTCACTGTGATCTTCAGACAGGGTTCCCCTACTTTGCTGAGACTGACATGCACAGAGCTGGGAGTATTTTAGTACCTTACCAAATCAGCACTACTGATTATAGATTTATTTTGTCAAGTAGAGCTTTTCAGGTGAATGCTGACAAACATACTTTGTCTGTAGCACACAGAGCCAACATACTAATTTATTTTTATTACCAGATAAACCAGATTTTATTAAACACCAGTGAACTGGACAGATGAGCTCAGACTAACACTGTTTTACAGATTTTGAGCTTCCAGGTACAAGGTAATTGATTTGAGCAGAGCAGTAGCATTACAGGATATTGTGATGTTGCAGCTAAATCTCTGTGTGATCCAAGTAAGTGAAGAGGCAGTGTGAATAAAATCAAAAGAACTGCTACCTTGCCCTGAAGTGTCTTTCCCACTTAAATAGAAACCTAATCCCAAAACTTGTCACTGTTAGCATCCTCTGATAAAGGAGGACAGTGACAAGAACTGATCTGTGCTCCCCTTGCAGCATTCTGTGTCCCCTGAAGCAGGACAGCAGGAAATGCTCACCTCTCTTAATGACGAGTGGAATCTTGAATTCACAGCGATGGTAACTAGAAAGTGCAAATTGTAAAGCTATTAGAAAACAGAGGAGTCAAGATAAACTGCACAGCCACAGACTCACAGCTCTTAATTACCCCTTCAATGAAAAGTCACATCAATAATAAAATGAAAGTGAGAATCTATATGATAGCAGATTAAGTTCCCACTTAGATTTTCTACATCAAAAAAGGCAGCAGCCTGGGAATGTCCTAATACAATTCCTTAGAGGACATAAGAAGTCCTTCAGCACAAATTATTGTTACACAGAGTGGATGAAGAAATATTTAGCTATGAAACAGCACCATAGATTTCTCTGTCACTAACTGCTTTAATCAGACATCCAATTACTAACTCACATTCCTCCTCCATAGAGTTTACACTTAGAAAGTACTGAAAACACGTTCAGAAACATGAGATTTTTTTAATCATTAATTGAAATCATGTTAGGAAAAAAACAGCCATGTAGCTACCAGTAAATGGGCACTCTTGCTAATACAAAGTTTGCCACTATCAAGAGTTTGAACATCATACCTGGACCAAGAACTACCTCACCTCACTCACTGCTTTAAGACAGACCTGCTGGTATATACAAAGGCATTTAAAAGTGAAAAGAAAACACTACTAAAAAACGTTACCAATGATATCTAAACTCCACAGGTTACTAGATACACCAAAGAGACTTATGAAAAAATATTGCAGTTTTATAAAGAGAATATAGGATTTTTTTGTCAGTTGTTTTAATATACTCTTTATAGATGAGCTCTGTACACTCACATGTTAAAGTTGTAATGACCAGGATAATTTGTATGCAGGACAAATTTCTTCACCTTGTGAGTGTTTGCATCAAATAGAATATCCTGTTGAAGACAAAAAAGACAGATGAAGCAATTTGGGTGGGTAGGAAGGTGGCTTCCCCTAAAGCCCCTAACCTGAGATAACTTAAAATAGCATCTGTATAGTGTGACATATATTTATCTCACTGAAACTGAATCAAATTATGAAAAGTAGTGTTTGAAAATAAGACTATTTGTAAATTCAAATAACACATTTCCTCCAGCACTCAATCACAACTGCAGCTTCATTTGCTAATGTTGGCAAGTTTTCTGAGGAGGTGTTGTTTTTCAGCATATTATTTACAATAGTGTAAATTAAAGCAAAACAGCTGCAAGAAGGAACATGAAGATTTAACTACACCCCACAGCTCAGCAAGCTTTCACAGATGATGTCAGGGCACACCTGTCTCAGTTCTGTGGGACAGGGGTATGGATCTCAGGAACAAGAACTAGTTACCTATGAGCCAGACTCAACAGAAAAAGAAGACAACCTGAAAGACTGCAAAAGTGCAAAGAGCCCTCCACCCACTAGTGGAGATCAAATGCTGCTGATTAATTTTGTAAGTGTTAAATGAAAGTCAAGTGTAGCTTTTCATATCCAGAGATTCCTAAGGCAGCAATCAAAGAGTTTTGCAGCCTCTCATTCCCCACAGCCTTCAGCCTCCTGAAAGGACTGCTGTGTAACTAAATCAGAAGTTTACATGAATTGTTTAAAGAAGCTTTCCACTCACCACTCCAAGTGTGAAATAATTGAAGAAGTAGTCATTGCACTTTGATGGGACCTGCTTATGAGGCGAGGGCGAATGGATTTTCATCTGCAAGAAACACTCTTTTCAGATGCATTCAATAATACACAAAGATGAATGCCTTTAATAATGTCTACATTCAAACAAATTGCTATAATCTCATTTGAAGCCTTTGTTCAGCTATGTAAGATAATGTGCTTGCAGCAGTACAGCAACACATCAGCTTTTTCAGTTATTGGAATTAAAAGGTTTACTTACATGATGCTGTGTAAAAACATTAGGGAAAGATCAAAGTATATGCTGAGGTTATTTTATATACACTAGAAGTGAAAAAAAATAGGCAGCACACACTTGCTAAGGCACATTTGGATACAAAAATGCTCCTGTTTGTAAGAATTCTTAAACCAGTTAATGTTACACAATTTGATTTTTTAAAATAAATTTCAACAGATTTGCATCAATTTAGATTTTAAAAAAGCTTCTTAAAACCTATTATATAATAGTTCAGCCTGGCCTGTTATGTCAAGTAATATGTTGAGCACTTGTGATTTGTGCTACATGGCAACTCAACATTACTGACCTCGCCAAACACAAGCACTGTGATGAGACTGAGACACCACTGAACAAAGCCTGTGCCTCAATGGATTCCCTCACCTTGTCTTCAGACTTGTAGAAGACTTTGTGTGGAGAGCCCAAGGTGCTGAGCACATCCTGGCAGGAATCACCGAAGTACACGCAGCGCTCGAATACCCGCATCTTGGCATCGGCTAAAACACCTGGGCCACAGCCTGAGGAATGGAAAACAGCTCTACAGGCATCCTTCCTGATCACACAATACACCAGTACACCAACACCAAAAGGTTAGCATTCCTCTATTTATCACAAACCAAACAGCTGCGTTCCTCGGACAACAGTGCCAAACTAAATTTAACCATTTACTTGGCAGCAGTGTAAACATTTCTTATCAGAGTGGTGCATGTGCTGACTGCTGCAAGGTTCTTCATTTTAACCTCCAGTCTCAGCCATACTACCTTCACTTCCCTGCCATTCACATGGACATGACTTGGTTTCCTAGCCCATCTCAATTTGATCAGCTGGCTACTAGCAGTAAGTACCAGGAGTTATTTCTATCCCTAGAATATTCTAGTTTATCTCCAGCTAAAAACATCAACGCATAAAGTAAAATCCCTCATCCATATTAACTGTACCACAAAACACACATTCTTTACTCAAGATTCCCATAACTTACTAAATCCATAGCAAGTACATCCCTGTGCAAACTACACTGAAACCAGCTCTTACTGAACAGCCATTACACAGATGGAATTGCTGATGTGTTACTAGATGTTAGGAAATGGAAAGATGTTGCAGTTTGTGAGCCCATTTGCTTTCAGGAATGCAGCATCTTACGCTTACGAGAATGCAAGTATGGAGCAGTTACTGCAAAACACAGGATGTGCTCTAAATACACACTTAGCTTTCCTCACTATGCATTATTTATGTAGCTAGTTAGCCACTAAAATAAATCAGAAAAATCCAACTCAGTCATCCTTGATTTCTTAAGCAACAGTAACTTCAAATTAAACGGGCAGAGGAACTTGAGCTAGAACAGGTGTGTAACTACAAGAGTTTCTATAAACTTTGCAAAATAAGAACAGTACACGTCCAGATTGCCTCTCTGCAAGTTTATCAGTGATATTTTGCTAATTATATTACTCATGAACATTTCCTTTAAGCTGCATACATATACATTTTTAGCAAAACTTGACAGTCTTAAGTGTCTAATTTCTCAAAATCATTTACATCATTATGATGCTATAGCTAACCCCTTCCTCAGTACATGAGGGTATATGTTCTCTGCACTAAACAGCTCTACCTTATCTTCCTCTGTAATAAGCAACTTGAAAATAGCTGCTCTATTTTTAGTCACAATTTTTTATTCTTCATCTATAATTTTCTTTTTTTCAACTTTTGCATATTGTGAATGTTTTTCAGGTGTTTTCTCAATATACAGAGAGCTAGGACAGGTCAAAAGCTGAGCCTCCTAATGAAAATTGCTAAAAATATCTCAATATATTTTCTTAAAAACATTGTGAAGTATCAAGTTATGGTGACTGAACAAGATTCCTTTGCAGCTGTTATCTCCTTCCCTAATTTCTAAGCACCCTCCCATCTCTGAAAGCACACACAAAAAGAGAGACTCATCAGCCTCTCTTCACTTTCACCACTACAGTATTTGTAATGTATTTCTCCAACAGTAAATGAAAATAGAATTGAATTGGAAGTGCAGTTTAAGACTGCAGCATTAATGTAGTCACTTGCTGGCATTTTTAAAAGCCTTCCAGATTTAATCACAAAAATATCAATATCCTACAGCTCCCTGGAATCTCAGAAAATGCACACATACACAAGGTTTCTTGGTTTGTCATGGGTATTTTTAGTGATGTACTGAGAACAGTGATCTGTTTTCTTCTACACATACACCTGGAGATAAACTCCATTTCTGCAAACAGATTCTAAGGACTTGGAACATGCTCCAGTTCTCAGTCAGTGATTTCTCCAGGATTAGGAAAACGCAGCAGCAGGCAGGTTCATCTTCAAAAGGATTTTTCCGAATTTTGTTCCAAATAGTTCAAAATAAGGCAGATAGAACATTTAAACCACTTATTAAATCATCACAAATAACCTGTGCTTAATTTACACAGGTCAGCCCCTGTTTCCCTGAGGAGAAGCACCAGTGCCATGCTCTGAGTGCCTCCAGTACCTGCAGTGAGCAGGCGAAGCCGTAAACCTGAGGGTCCAGTTCCATCTCGCAGAACATCGACGTTCTCGGCGTACACATTGCCCAGGAAACAGCTCAGGGGCATCAAGGGAGCCCTGAAACCAATCACACAAAATGTGCTTAAGATTTGCTTCGCCTTCAAATTGTCCTGTAACAAGCTGGTACCAGCTCACTGGAACAGAGCACATTAATTTTGACAAAGCTGCACGTAACTGCGACGGAAGATTAAAACTTGTATTAAGCAGAAAGATCAGAAAGTGTGGGGGGAAAAGGAAGAGGAACAAGACAGGACTCAAATGAAAGATCTTTACCATTTAATGAGAAAACAGAAAGTTTCAAAGGAATTAAAGAATTACAGAAACTGTACCTAGCCTTTGGATAACTCCCATGAGGAAATGTGAGCTCAAATTTCTCTCAGGAAAAATGGAAGGTGTGGAGTTTTTAGAGCTAACTAAATCCTTGAACTAGGACTTTTACCCAAATGCACCAGAAGAGCTTTCTCCATGATGCTCTCACTGCTCTTGGGAAGGTACCTCAAAGCCCAGAACATGAAATCAGCTGTGCAGGTACACCAAAGGCAACTGTGCTGCTTTACTGGGGAAGTTCTCAATTTAATTCAACAACAATATTTTAGTAGAAAATAATAACAGCCCCAAGTGAGATATTTTTTATGGAAAGGCATATTTTCTGTGTATCAGCTTGTATATGCTCCCTAAAATTCCTTCTTCTTATGTCAATTCCTCCTCTAAGGGAATGATGAGCTAAAAGTTGGGCTCTGAGCTCTCTCTCACACACACAACAGAGCCCCACACAACAATTGGTGCTTTCACTAAAGCTCACCATGTCACAGATGGGCACAGACAACAGCATTTTTCTCAAGTGCACTTATTTCTAATTAGGAGACAATGTCTGTATAAACAAGGCTCCCTCCCTTCTGAGCAGTAATCCAAGGATGTCTTATCTCCTGGCCTTAAAACTCAACTTTCTCTGCAAAAAAAAATCATCAGTTTGGGTATTTCTGAAATTAGGTCTCTCAGAGTCCTAGAATGGTTTGGGTTGGAAGGGACCTTAAAGGTCACCTAATTCCAGCCCCTCTGCCATGGGCAGGGACTCCTTCCACTAGTCCAGGTTACTCAAAGCCTCATCCAACCTGGCCTTCAAGGCAGTAAGCTCAGTCAGGCATCTAAAAATACATTGAATATATGGCAAATTATGCATATGGCATATTTTATTGGTTTTGTTTAGCAAGAGAGTTTAAAACCCTTGACAGGGTCCTGCCATGACATAGATATTATCAATATGCTACAAGCTTACTGACTGCCTACAGCATGTTTGATTTGCTTAGGGAGAAGTCATCAGCACGAACAACATCTAGAAGAAGAACAGCCTAAACATGTGTTACTAAATTCATTATATTTCCTAACTTAATTCATTTTCAGGCCAATTGAACTTGCCTACTACAGCTGAACCAAGCTCATTTTACAGCAACATAAATCAAACCAACATTTGATTATAAGGTCTGAGGACAACATCTACAGAAATCTGACCGAGGTTGGTATCCAAAGGCATTCTGCATGTTATCAAAACAATAGAATACCCAAACTGAAATAAAAAATGTCCAATTCTATTTAGCAATGGCAACACACTAAGTCAATGCTGGAAAGAGCAGGAGCAGCTGTACACACTTGGTGTCCTGCAGACTGTTTCCATTGTAGATGTACATGCGTTTCACAGTCGCGCCATGTGGAATTTGCAGAGAGGCCAGACCATGGGCAAAGTTAGGCTGTGGAAACACAAAACCATTCTTGTTACACAACACAGCAGACACTTCAGCTCTAGGTCAGAAATTGCTTTAGAGATACAGTATATGCTTACCAATTCAAGTAAGTCTCCTGCAAAAGACAAGGGGGCAAAATAACAGAAAAACCCAACCTTCAAGGTAGTGTTTCTTTATATTCCACCACTCCTGGATTCTCATGCTGGGGTGAAACACTCACTATGTTTATTCATCAAAAGATGCCATTAGCCTGACAATTAGCCACTGTATGTACTGAGAATTCAAGTTTTTCCTTGGTTTGATCAATAGCAGCTAGCAACTTCCAAGTATTTGTACTGATTTAATACACTGTATTTAATGTCTAAGAAATCATCTGTCTTAAAGGAAAACTTCCCTTTTTTTGTCTCCCACTGCATTAATTTCAGCCTTTTAACATTGTTGCTGGTTTGCAAGATGCCTTATCTGATGAATATAAACTTGTTCATTAAATATATTTTCTGCTCTCCTTATCACCACATTCTTACACATACTGTTTTGACAGGGATTTAAATGCTCTCATCAAACAGAAAGCATGCTAAGGAAGTCAGAGTGACTCTTACTGCACTATAAGAAGGAATTTCTTTCAATTCTGAATGTGACAGGACATTCAAGACCAAACACATACTTTGCTGTCACCAGAAGAAAAAACTCTTTGTCACAAGCAGTCAACAAAAACAAGATGCACAATATGCAAACTGTTATCTGGTCTACTTTAGCAGGACATCACATAAGGTAAATACATACCCATAAAATTATTAAGAAAATAATTAACCTACAACAATGACTTTCACTGCTGTAGGTTTAAGAAGGGAATCTCCACTCTAGTGATGTCCTGATTTCAATTCTCTTCCTGAATTTGCCTAGAACATTAATACCTTTTGCTTCTTAAAGTTGTCAAGACTTCAGATTACTGAAGTGAGAAAAGGTTTTTCATGTTCTCCTCACATGCAGCTTCTTTCCAGCTGTACAATAAATTCCAAGGTTTTCTTCATAATTTTCCCATTTCCATAAGCAGAAGATCACACTACTTTTTAAGTAGCTTAGCATTCCTATATGATCTTCCTTGAACTTGACAGATTTTGACAGATTCACATTTGACTTCACTTTGCAATCTTTTCTAATGCTCCTCTCTAAAAATCTCCACAAATACTTGTCTTCCCTGTGGACTGTTTCATACTACTGTTTTCAAAACAATCCTACCTCAACCTGTTCCTGGGGAGACCCTGGCATTACACTCTGTGCAAAGAACATTTTACTAACCTCACTAGAACAACTGAGTTGGTCTTGACAATCCCTGCATATGCCTTCCAACCTGAGATATTTTATGGTCTTTTCAAATCATTGGTATAACAACTGACTTCCTCATTAGTTTGAAATTTTATTCATCAATGCCCTGGGAACTCTTGCACGAAAAGAAACTATTCTTTGTTGGAGCATTCTTTGTTTGTCTTACTATTTCTATTCACCTTACTGTTTCTATTCACCTTCCAATCTGAAACCTGACTGACCTTCACTACTGCTAAACAATAACTTCCCCTGGTTATCCCTGTGACATGTCAACCACAACCACTAAAGCACTAGGCTGTGACAAAGAACATGTGTCATCATGCTGGTTGATTTCTTCTTTGTTTTGGCTCTTTATATGCTGCTTTATTTTAATGCTTTTTAACTGGTAAATGCAGATTATACAACTGAGAGCATTTCCACCCTCACAAAAAACAAGTTACACATACATTTTCATTAGCACAGAAGGAAACCACAGAGGACCTGATCTTGTTTCCACTTTAGATGGGGATTTCCAAAGATTTCAGAGAATGCAGTAATGCATTTAATTATTCAGTAACTCATCCAAACATTTGGTGAATATGCAAACAGGCATTACAAATAAAGCTCATTCATTTGGCTTGCTAAAAGCACTCATTCTGAAGGACACTTAAGATGAAAATGTATTTTATGAAGTCTATGTTACTTTAGTTGCATAATCAGTTTGATGAGATTCAAAAATATCTGATAAAAGAACTGCCTCCCAGTAGATTGCTTAATATTTATGTATTTGCACAGATAGCACTCATATTTTTAGAAGACTTCTTTCACCAACAGAATTGCTAGTCCCAGTTCATGATGTAAGCAAAACCCCTAAGCACATGCCTTTTGTCAACAGGAAGTAAATTTTTAACTTTGAGATGGTTACACAGCATTAATAAGAACACAACTGAGTTCAATTCCTCCCAAATTACTGGTTTCCTTTGCTTGCAAAAGACAGCAAGACACAATGTAGGTGATACCTTGCAAGTACCATAGAGGCAAAAAGACCACCCATTAACTAAGGATGATTGCTGACCTCGTACTTCGGAGTTTCAGTCCAGGAGTCTAACTGAAAAGAAAATGACAGTCCTCTGAAATTGAGGTGAAAGAGTTGCTCAGCTGAGTTATACACTAAAAGAGAAAAGAAAGCAAAAACAGAGTTACCAAAATAATCTAAGAATTCTCCAGATCACATCTAACAGCACCTTCATCACCTCAATGAATTTGTTACGTCTCAGAATGCAGGAGGAACACGATTACACTGGCCTGTAACAGCTCTGCTTTTTGATGCAGTAAAAACACAGCAGTAAGAGAAATCATAGATTCATTACAGCTGCCTCTGCAAGCCTGCAGGCACTAACCTATCCCTAACAATACAATTATACAACATGACACAATCAATTATACCTTAATATCTCTAAAGTAGTTTAAACAGCCACTCTTAGTACAAAACAATTCTGTTTACTGTTATGTAAAACATTGTACAGTATTAACCAGAAAGTCTGTGAGAGAGATGTGCACAGAACACCGGTAATTCCCTCTTTCACACCATGGGGCAGCACGAACTCGAGCTCAAAGGAGAGCTCAGCCTGCGACCTGCACTTCCACCTCTCCTCCCAAGAGGAGCTCCAGTGCCCGGATCAGCTCCCTGCGTTCCCAAGGAGGAAATGCTTCAGACACACAGGTCCTAGGCCATTTACAATGATAATTAAAAATAGCATCACCAGAAACAGCAGCCAAGCAGTCAGCTCCCACAAAGAACACTAATAAATTAGAGCATGCACAGACTTCCAGCTGTCACCACATCACGAGATGTCCTGATTCATTGCAATCAGTTGCACAACATCAACTACCAACAACAATAAATGTCGTCTCAGTGCTTACTCTAACAAGACATACTGTTTTCTGAGACTGTGGAAAGATTAAAAAACAATCCCAGAAGACTGAGAGCTTGGGAACTGTTTTGGGATTGATTTTACAAACTTCAACCTGTGCCCAGTAGCCACTGGGGGAACAGAGTGTTCTAATAACACACAGGAGCTGACAGCTTGAAAACACCAGAGGCTAAAAACAATACAGAAACCCTCTAACAAGAGAAACTGCTTTCTTCTGCTTTACCAAAGGAATACCAAAGGCTCAATAGTCCCTTTTTTCTTATTATGTTATATTTAAAATGACATAGCACAGAGAGAAAATGCATATGAAGAAATATTCTATTCCCTCCCTCCCACAGTGTCTTTCAAATGTTCAACCTGAAAGACATATCACAAGGTATCTGGTCAATGCCAGGCCACCCAGTATAGAAAAATAATAGTTAAGCAATAAGCATTAAGCTTTCAAAAGTCATCATTTGCCTTTTCTACAGAATGTGCTGGCTAAGAGTCTTTTCCACGCTTGTCACTGAAAGGAAAATGTGTGGAGAGAGGGAAATGTTTTGATCGGCAGGAAAATTATACAAATCTCTCTCATGTGATAAATTATGATACATCTTTTCCAAAGCCCACAGCCAGCTGGAGAACTATTTTTCCCCTAGTCATGCCAAGTGTGATATCTGATTATACAAATCACATCAGTTCCCATCCCCTGCAATGTTTGTTGATGCTTAGGTTTAAAGGGCAAGGAATATTTTTATTTTTGGGAAGTTCCCTCATGTCTCTCTCAAAACCATAGATCACAACCACATGACTGAACAAGGTAAGGGTTTTTTTTGATTATTATTTTTAAAATTTTTTTAATCACACAGGTACCCTGCTAGCTCCATTCAAAATTGCTGATAAAAGCAAAAAGCCTGCTTCTTCACTGCTGTACTCTGGGTGGGGGAAAGGGAGGAGGTTTGCCTTCCAGGAAGGCAGCAGAGTGTGACCAACTGGAAAATATCTCCACAGAGCTGACAGGACAAAGCCACCAACACCAGCAAGGCTGCAAAATGGACTTGGCTTTGGTAAAAGCAGAGGCAGATCCAAAAGTCAATTCCTACTGGTATCAAGCATAAGACTCTCCTGGACCTTGGGGGAGCCTGGGCCCCTGCTGAAGCCAGAGCTGGAGAGTGAACACAGCAACCCCTCCTCCATCCCTGCAAGGCCACTGTGGTAGGAGGGAAGGAGGACTTCTTCTGCCTCATGACTTGAGTTCAAGCCCACAGCCCTGATCCTTGCTGAATGGCACTTTGGCACAAAGCCACATCCATGAGGACTCAGGACAGGATGTGGTTTCAATAGAGCCACTGGCAAAAGCAAGCCCTTCCCAGCAGGAGGTCAGGTCAGAGAATCATGGAAATGTGGGATAAAAATATTGGCTTCGATGAAGCTGTTGACCTCCAAAGTGGTTGTATTTCAATAAGCCCCATGACAAAGGTACTGCAATGTTTCAAACTAACATTAGCCAAAAAGTAATGAAGCTGGTTGATTTTTCTGATGACTCTTCTATTTTAAAACCACTGATTTGGCAAAACCAAAAATGCTCACTGAAGGTCGGTTTCAACACAAAAGTGTTGTTAACTTTTTGAAATTTATTTTGAAACTACCACTGTATCCTGTTGCAGGAAAGTCCTGCTGCAACCACCTTGGTTTTAAGTGAAAGACAACATTTTGAGTGAAATTCTAGTGGAGGTTAACAGAGATAAAAACAAAATACACTTGAAGTGTTTGCACTGGGGGTTTGGAGGAGTATTATCACAGAATAAAGGGATGGTTATGTTCCTTTCACTCATGAAAACTAGCATTTGGTGCTTTGGTCACATTTAGAGGAACGTTTCTCCTCCCACCCCAGCTCCAATTTTTGTGGGACATGAAAACACCATCACCATGCCCCCCACACATGATGAAAACCATTTTGGTTCTTCACCTTTTCTGTTTCAGAAAACACAAAGGAAAAAAAGTTATCAAAAACTTGTGTTGCACAATACAGTTCTAACTGTTTGTGACAGGCAGCTTAATACAGAGAATTTACTTCTGCTAAGTAGGCTGTTAATGGAAAAAGTATTTTTCCAATGAGGAAACTTGAATAAGCAAATGCACTAGTGAAATGGTGATAGAGATCAACAGTTTAATAAATACATTTTCTTATCTACATGTCACTAGATGTAAAGATGTTATGAAAAACTATCACCAGATGAAGCAAGTGTCCAAGTTTTCTTAATTGAATATGACAGGTGCACAAGATCTGCAAATTCAGCACAAGGACACGTGGTGCCAAACTATGTTTTTAAGTGCTTGCATAGAATTTTATGCAGTAAGAAAATACGCTATCACTTCCACAGGCAATGCTTATGGCTAGATATATAATTTTACAGTTCATATTATCACAATTTTGGAAGTGCTTCACCTCTAAATATTTGCAAATAAATCATCATCACAGAACAAATAAAAATTATATAAGCCATCCAGGACATGGAACCACTTCTACCCTTCTTTACTTATGCAATACATACCATTTCTACAACAGATCCAGCCATGGATTTCAGAGCCTCTAAGAGGAACTGATCATGTCAGAACCAAAATTTAGAAAGGCTAATTCTGGTCCTTGGAGTATTAAAGCTAGAAATGCTCCAAGCTTCATTTATCTCAATCTGATATTCATCTACTACTGCAGGCTTTTATGCAATGATACTGCTCTACCCACATGACCCTCCCCAGTTAATAAATCCTGTTCTGTAATGTGCAAGATTGTCTGCAGAGAGCAGAGACAAAGGCTGGATATGCAATCACCATCCATCACAAAGAACACTCGCCTGTTTGGGATCAGCCTGACTACTGCAAATGGACTGGCTTAAGTTAAAAATAGAAAATGAGGCTCTGAAAATGGTATCTTGACTATATGGAGTTAATGTTCTTCCTTGTTGTGCCAGTTTGTGGCTCCATTTCTTGAAAGTTCCCGGGCAGTTTAATTATAAATATCCTCTTCAAAGTTCTACCATTGGCTTATTTTCATAGCCTAACAACCCCCCAAAATACACTCTTCGTTTTCATACATAAACAAGGAGCTTAAAGATAGTCTTTTTCCTGCTGCAGGGATGGTGAACAGCCAAGTGGCAGTGCAAGAGTCACAGTGGGTTCAGCCAGGTTAAACAAACTTGTCCTGGTTCTGCTCGTGCTGCACGTAGACTGACTTCACACCTCCCCAGTGCTCCCAGTACAGCAGGGGGGCTCAGGGAGGTGCAAGCCAGTTGCACACAGCTCAGATGTGATCCTGCCTGGCAGGGGTATAGCCACATCCAGAGCATGGAGACTGAGCAAACAGCCCTGGCTGTGCACAGAGAGCAGCTCCAATGTCTGTGCTCAGGCTGTGCACAACCCCTGAGGATGCTGCAGAGCTGGCCATGCATAAGGATGTGTAACAACAACAACAACATCAACAACAAAGCTCACAGCTTTCTGGTACTGGCAGTTCAAAACAGATCATTAATGACATCTGAATACACCACTCTGTGCCACTGACTCTCTGCCTCACCACTTCACTTTTAAAAAAGAGTCACAACTGAACTGGCAATACATTCTACATGATTTCCCAGCTGTAAGAACATGACCATTCTGATCATATGACAACAGAACTGCCTACACATTGCTCTAGGCAGGCATACTGGAAAGGTTTCCTAGAAAGAAGTCTGTCAGGCTAGGTGTGCTTCTCAGAAATTTTTTGGCTTACCTCCTGGATGTGTTGCTCCAAATGACTGATCAATTTGTTCTATGGTTGGAGCAATTGCCTGAGAGTTAAAATGGACACCACTGAAAAAGAAAACAAAATTAATCTGAAGGAAACCAAACAGATGCTACAAACATTTACTAAAGCAAATATCACATCTAAACTGTAAGGAGTCTCCAAGATTGAAGAGTAAACTGGTAATTTAACTGAGTGTCATGTCCAAGAAAGGATGATTATGCACACCTTTAAGACAGCTATTTTTGATTTTTAAAACAAATGATTAAAAATATGAATTCAGGATTTTAAAAAATTAGTAAAACCAGCCACTCTAACCAAGAGAAAATCATGGGAGATCTTAAATTACTTACCAATATTTTAACTTCACCTTAGTCAAGTCATAAACTTCAATCACCTGAAACATAGGAAACAAACATCACCATAGTTCAGACACTTGCAAATCATAACAGAGGTAAATCCTTGTCAAAAAAAGCAAGACTACCTAGGTGCTACTTGCTCCACTTCTTAAAGAACTTTGCCAAGGTAAACCACAGTGTCAGAGATCACACTTCAAAACCTGACCCAGCAATTGCACATCTGAAATAAGGACTGAACAGCTCAGGGTTCAGGAGAGAACCCCCATATCCCACGTACATCAGTACTGCCTGCAGAATAAAATATGGTCACTGACACATCAGCATCTTGATTTCTACAAGGTTTACTCAAACAAATTCAGAGGAAAGCAACAACGAGGATTAGCTAATTAGGGCATCCTCTGATGAATGTCAGTGGGTCATTCCTTGGGGTGCTCCTATTACCCTGAAAAATGCCTGTGCAGGGCACAAAGTCCTAACACTGCACTGCTGAAACATTCCAGCTCTTCTAAAGTAAAAGACGAACACAGCAAGATCTAGCAGTAATATCTCATTTCAATTACACATAAGATATCTTGCAACCTCACCAAGCATTACAGAAGACAATCAGAAGAGCAGCCCACAAGGAATCAGGGCAAACCATAATACCCAGTTCTGATATTTACTAAATGTTTTAGACATTACTGAATATTCCAAGCAGCTTCCCTCTCTGCAGAAAATATTAGATATGGATCCTTTGTTCTGAATACATTACTGCAAACATGCATCTGAGACTGATGTCATATGATTTGTGACTGTCACTGGATTTTGAGGCTATACTGGGCTTTAAGCAGATGGTTTTTGGCAAGTAGCCATGGACAAACACAAGCTTCTTCCACCCTACATACATGATCCTGTGTCAGCAAGAAAAGAAAACATATATAGCTCATAACTGCTGTAAAGCAAAGGTAAAACACAATTTTTGTTTTGTATAATCCTCCAACAAATCATTGGCAGATTCTGACAGGACACACCCTTCAGCAAGAGAATAAAGCAGAATATCCCAGGGAGCTTGCTACCAAGTGTGGCTGTAAAGCCTAAAAATATCACCAGCTGAGAAGGAAGTCTTGGTTTTGGGAGATGCCCAGCAAATAACCCTAAATAAAACAACTTGCAATGTTTAAACCACTACTTCTATATATATTTAGGAAAAAAAAATAAATCCAACATTTAATGGCATTTCAAAACATAAGCAACAAGTAGGGCACAAAGCAAGTAACAAATTAACATTTTGGCAGACACAACAAAAGAACAAACATATTCTTCTTCTTAATAAAATACACTTGGAATGATGCTTCTTGGAAAAACCTCGTTATCTAGTATTTTAATTCAAGTGCAGTTGACATGCCCAGATTTCCTTTACTGTTAAAACCTACTAAAAAACAAAGGCTACTTTTATGAAAAGCTAAGGCTGGTTTTACATTTTTTTTAGTGCTCTTGCACATCTTTTCCCCTCCACAAAATTTTTTCTGAAAATAGAGAGAACCAGCCCCACCCCAGATCTTGTTTTGCAGCCACTGCTGTGTGCACTGGGCACCCTCCTGAAGTTCTGCACAAACTGCATAGGGCAAGACAAAAGGATGAGCTGAACAACCAGGAGCAGTGCACAAAGAACTGCAGTGGCACAAATGAAGTTCCCCCCCAAGAGAAACACCCTGACAGCAGCCAAGAGGCACCAGTTTGCCAACAGTTCTCTTGCCATGACTCAGATCAACTCAGGTCAACATTTCTTTTTACCAACAGTGGAGGAATAAACTTAGCAAAAATTAATGGCAGACAAAGGATATCATAAGTCATGAAAGTCAATGAAGAATAGGCCAGAGCACTTTAAAAAAAATCTCTTCTAAGTTACAGCAGCTACACTGACAAAAGGATCAGTGTGATTCTATGTGCAAAGAACAAACTGAGAAGAGGAAGGATTGCTCAGTGATGGGTTTACTGCACAGTCAGAAGATAGCTGCTTTAAATGAGTAAAACCTGATGTTTCCTCACACTCACTGTTTTGATAATTACTAAGACTATTAAAAATGTTCAGATGCTTATCACCAGCAATAACAGACCAATGCTGTGAAACCCAACTCTCTCTACCTCAGAGGGAGCACACATGAGAGACCTTAATGCTAAAATTGATTTCAGAACGTGGTCCTGGATCTACCAATTCACATCAGCAACATCTCCTGCAATGTTGTGGCTACTGAAGGTGAGTCTTTCCCACTTCTCCCTGAAAGAAGGAGGAAACTTCTCAGAAATATTGCTGATTTTATTCCTGCGCTAGCTTCCTTGGAATTGTCAATATTTTCCATCTTAGTAGCCTGTATTTCAATCTCTTTCACAGTCAAATTTATTAGTAAGTGTGTATTAAAAAAAAACAACATACAAAGAGAATAAAGGCCTCCTGATTTTTCCTGAGTTTTGCTGCTGCTGAGGAGCTGAAAACACAAGAGTCACACCATCTTAAAAACAGGCACTATTTACTTTACACCTATTATATCCTTTAACAAGTCCTGTTGCTCACTTCTGAACTGATCCCACCCAATTTCTTCTAGAAAGCTTTCTGAACACTTTTACAAGAATAAGTTTTCATAGGACTGTATGCATTTACACAGCTTGAACTATTCCTAGTTCAAACAAACAGAAGTATCACTAGACCACTGAACCACAACAAAACAGAAGAGATTGTTTTTCCTGTATTTTTTTCTTGTTTTTTGAAACAAATCTAGAAACACATACCAGAAGAGTTTGGGTTTCCTATTTTTTCTTTAAAACTGGTTTTTAAATACAAAAAAGCAAGGAAAAAAAAAGAAAGAAATACAGAAAGGCAAGAAAAGCTCTTGGTTGGTTCTTAGTACACTGGGCATGACAAAATCAGACCCTCAGAAACTGGAGATGAAGGGACCTGGTATACACTACTCACAGCACCTCAAAAACATACAGGATTGCAACATTCCCCAAAAGAGCCAGCCAGCAAGCCATGTACTTGAAATCATTATGCCAATTCTGAATTCAATCTCCTGCATAATTATACAGTTAGAAAGATTTCGTACAGCTGAAAAAGAATTTAAAATATTCTCTTAAAAGCTGTAAATCCACACACACAGTCTGAATAAGCAAATTCAAAAACTTGTCAAAAACAAGAATACTTTCATTATAGAATGACTTCATGAACAGAAACTACCAAAAGGTAATTACAAACAAGTTTGTGAAAGTGCTCAGTTGTCCCTCAGCTGAGCTCAATTTGAACTGAAAATTTTCTTCAAAATGTGTATTTTTATAATTAATATAAAAAACTTTTAGAAAAATTCAGGCATACCATGGTGTTACAGACTATTCTTAGAGAAATAAGTACTGCCAATAACCAATCTGGCTTGCTATTCAACAATTTCATATTTATGAAGTACACAAAGACCTCGAGTTTCAGCTGACAGCACATGCTTTTACAGTAATTTCTGGGGTAAAGCAATGGCTGAACTTTGGAGAGTGGTATTTTTCTGCTGGTTTTATTTTAGATGTGAGCAAAGGGCAGAGGGTTCCACCTACCACTGTTCCAAACCTTGCAAGTATGCATGTGAGCACCCTATTCCAGAGTTATCTCAACTTTAAGCATTCAATTTTTTAGTATCACATTTAACTCCACACCTCTGCCTTCAAATGTTAAGCAGCAGAGCAGTTCACTCTCACCCAATTATCCAAATCAACACCTCAACACTGTCACAGAGAAATTTACACCCACCAGGTGAGAATCTGTGACAATTGCTCAGCACAGCTGGTCTGACTGAAAGGACCACTCTGAATAACTAAGAAGTTACACACAGATATTTTAAAGGCTTCAGATAAGAGGTTTTCAAAATTTTTCACTCATGTAGTCGTACCTCTACAGTCCCACAGCTGCCCACTTTCTATGGATAAAGAAATCACTTCCATTACAGATACTCTGCAAGGATAAATGCCATGGGAAGGCAGTGACCAGCCTGCCTCTTATTTTGCATTTTAACTACACTAAACATCCTTGAGAGATGCAGATCAACTCTTGGCCACCTAAAAGCACAAAAGCAGAACTGAAGACACCAATTGCAAGAATCAAAACCCATCCAGAACAAACTGAAGTCAGTGCAGGAGCCAGCTGCCCACAAGAGGCCTGGATGTGGCTTTCTGGGGGTAATCACACACTCACAGCCACACAAGTACTCTGCAAAGCCAGCTTAAATGAAAACTATGACGAGGAGGAAGTTTAACTTCATGAATAAAATGGCAGCCCAGATAAAGGAACAACCTAAGCAGAAAACAACACTGTCTGGTTTGCACTAATGATGATCTGACTTCAAGCCCAAGGCTTAGCTTCAGTAAGGGCCCTGTGCACTTCCTGTGCCTGAGAAAGGATGGGCAAAAACAACATCACTGCACCAGGACCCTTCTGTGGCACTTGTACATCCCAGAACACAGGCAAGGTGTCTTACTTCCATAAACAAAGATTTAAATCCCAAACTGAAGAAATGCAGGTCATAATCACAGGAGAGCACACTATGTAAGATAAATTAAATGTCTAAAGGAGCCACACACTTATGCTCTGTTAAGTGTCAATACATCCCAGGGTTTTGGTGTTCATTATCTGTTTGCAGAGGGGTGTTCTATTACCTTAAGTCTCTGATTGAAAGCATCAAACAGCAGTTTGATTCCATCCTGAGTCAGGTTAAGGATGAGGTCATGGCTAAGAGGTGACTGTAAAATTAAAAAAAAAGCTGTTAGACTTCTAATTTCAAGACTTCTTTGTTAAGATACACATCACTGTAAAAGTAGAAATTGGTTACTTTAGAAAAACAAAACTGCCTCAGAAAACAATCACTTATTCACTGAATAAGCATAACTAAAATACATTTGGCCAAACCTCTCCATCCCTTCAGTTTCCTTTTGAAAAGGAATAGAAGTGCCTGTATAATATCTGTGCCCTGCAAAAACTCCTAAAAGGGTACTTTGTCCATTACTGTAAGTGGGGGAAAAAACAAAAAAACAAAACTCAAAACAATATAACCCCCAACCCCATAAAATCCCATTAAAAAAAAGAAACAAACAAAAAAACCCGAAACAAACCAGAAATCAACAAAACCCCACCCCAAAAATTAACAGTCCCAGTTTAGCACCAGAAACATCATCCAGGGACAGCCTCTGGTGCACTCTTGGTGACAAAAATACCAAGTCTCACATCAGCACCAGGCATGTGCTTGACAAAGAGATGGCTTTCCACTTCAAAAATCAAACTGTCACAGTCTTTTTTAGGCCTCAAAAGGAAGGCTTCAGACTCTCATGTTGTGAATTTAGGTTTCCTTAGTTACTGTGAATCATAACAACTGAAGGCTTAATTTGCAGTCTGCTGGAGTCAATAGGAGACATTCCACTGGCTTTCCTGGTGCCTGTATAGGCTCTGTGCCCTCCCAGTCTGCTGGGCCACTGGGAAGCTGCTCTCTGCTCCACCACTGCAATCCACACAGACACAGACACTTGGCCCCAGTTCAGCTTTTTGATCATGTACCATCTAAAGCACATTTACTTCAAAATGCTCCATCCCCCACAGCTGTCTCCTCAGAGGAGAAAAAAGGTTGAATAGCAGACAGGCAGCAAGATTCATGCTGCCCTAGAACTGCACCAGGCAGTTTTCTAGCAAAAAACAGCTCTACTGAGAGGAGCTCTGGGGTTTGACTGCCAAAAGCCCAATTCTCATCCTCAATTTTCTCACATTAGCACTGTCTTCTAGCCTTGATACTTTCTGAGCATTTTCACATGCATGTCCCACCCCTTCCCAAACCATACAGTCAAGCAATCAGATCCTAGACTTCACATCACTAGGTCAAAACAAGCCATGGAGCTTTCTGTCTTCTGTGATGCAGATTTCCTTTCCTCTGGATCACTGCAGTAGCTTTTCCTGAAGTTGGTCCAGTTTGAGCTCATCTTTCCTGAACACCAGTGATCTGGCATGTCAACTCTCTCCTAAATGAAACTTTCACAACATTTCACACAATGCCATCAATACCTCACTCTTGCTTGACAAACTTTTCTGTTTTCTAGCAGAACTGAAGCAGCATTGTAGCAGAACTGTAAGCTTGAGATAAAAAGGCCTAATGTTGATCATGGCAGTCGTTTTCTAATCCCTTATGAATCTAATTTAGAAAGGCTACGGATAGAGCAAAAAATCCTTGTAATCTGGCGTTCAAATACACCAGCAGAGTTGTTCTGCTATGGGATATGCTCTGCATTTCATTGGTTTCTAAACAGTTTTCATAAGGTTATTCCAAAATTAATGAGACCATTACAAGTACTTTTGAGTGGGTGGAAAAAAAACCCCCAAACATCTGAGGAAAAGCTTGATAATTAGTACAGCAAATAGCTTCTTTTCTTTGCTGGCATATTTTCTAATACATGGAAAGATTCAAGGGCAAAAATTTAGTTCATGTGACTTAATACAAAAAATAGAACCTCAAGTATGAAAGATGATGCCAAGAAGCAACAGGAGAGATCATCCTGAAGGAAGCATCACAGATGTGCATCTTTATGATATTGCTAATCTACATAAAGATGCAGGAAAAACTGTTACCACTGAACAATCCCATCAACCAAAATCCAGAGGAAGAAGCTCAGAAAAACAAAGGTTATTAGTACCCCACTTAAACTGACCAAAAATGAGTTAAAATTCTTTTATTCACAAAAAAGGATTCATCAAGCTTTTTTGGCACAGTTTGGGCATACCATTTATGTCAAGTTAAAGAGAGCACCATGGGCAGATCTAATTGCATTTAATTGCCATATAAATTTTTGAAAGGAAATACTCACTGCTGGAGTTCCAGGATCAGAAATTCAGTGCTTTAGACGCAACAGCTTTAAATAACATTTGATCACCATGCTCAAAGGCATTCTTTTACAAGGCAAAGAGGAAAAACATGAAGGGTGTTCAGGTACAGCTTTTTCTAGATAGAAGTTGTGCATGGCAAAGTTAATTTAAAGCTTTGAATCTTCTAAGAACTGAGCTCTTTGTGCTCAGCTGCTAATGAAATGCATGACACTCTGCATGAGGGTGAGGACAGAGCCAGACAGTCAAATGCAGGCCCTGAGTGATGTGTGAAAAAAAAAAAAGTCAGGCACTGAGTTGCAATAAGCTACAGAAAAAAAATAATCATCAGAACTATTCCAGAAAGTTGGGAAGAACTATTTTATTAGACTATGCAGATGCTAAAACATCTTTACATTAATTGCATTTTGAGAAAAAAAAAACCCCAAACTACTAAACCTGCCCTCCACAACCAGAACAGAAGTTCAGTGTAAGCAGTCAAGAACAATTTAACTTTCCAAGAGGTGTAAAAAACCAAGGTGTGGTACACTTCTGCTTACTAGCACTGAACCACTAATCCTTCCTGTGAGTCTATGATCTGAGTGGAACAGGAGTCTCATCTTTTATCTAAACAACCCTAGAAATAATTCAAATGCACTGTGGGAAGATAAATGAAAAATCTCCAGAGAATATAAAAAACAAGGAATGTGTTCACTGCCAGACGGATGCTCCCATGCATTAATCACACAGAGACAGATTTGCAATTCAGTCATCAAAAAACCCATAAATCCACATAAAGTGAAAAAAAAAAGATAATCCATTTAATAACATGAAATATGCATCCAGCACTGAGCACCAGAGTCAAGGTTGTTCTCAGCCATTCAGAATTCACAGCAATGTACCATGCCTGAATTCTTATTTTGATACAAACTAACATTGTACAGACTCTGCTGATGCAGAGCTGTAATTTGCAACATATGAATATCATCTTCTTATTAATGTGCATTGCACAGAAAACATCTGGAGAGTCCTTTGAGACTCTGAGACTCCTTTGTCCTATCTTCCCTTACACTTCCACCAGAATAACACATTTTACTTGATCTAGCAGAAGGGTTTTACTTCTAGTCCCCTTTCTGACGTAAGTTAAACTTATCAGGAACTTAATGCTGAGTTATGAAGAACGATTAAAGCATTCATAGCTGGCTTAAATCACTGCACCCACTTTCTGCAGACAAATTTGCAGATGCAGAGAAAAGGTGCAGAAGGTTTTCTGTGGGGTTCATCACCACTGTACTAAACACAAAAGCAGGAAGTAATGAGTGATTCAGTTCTTCAAATTGCAGCACCACTTCACAATGATAAAGTAAATAGACTAGAATTAAATTGTGCAGCTAATTACATAACATTTCACTTGTTAAAGGCAAAACAATGCCACTACTCCATTGCATATACAAAATTGATAGCTGTCAAATCTCTGTACTGCTGAGGCTTATTACATCTGACATGAAACTTATAAAAGCTGCATCTCTCATGTGGTGGCAATAATTTGGTGCAGTTCAATTTCAAGTAGCCCCACAACTCACACAATATGTACATGAGCACAAAGCATGTCTGAATTCACCACGAGGTGCATTTCCTGGCCAGCCTGTGCACTACTCACCTGCTCACTGTAGAGAACCTGGACGTTTTTGATAATGCGACAGTGTTTCTGAAGGATTGCTACAGCCTGAGCCAGCGGCATGCCTGCAAATAAAAACAGGTGAATTTCTTCAGTGCATGACCAGCTAACAAAGATTTCTAACAGCAAGGTTATGCATGAGGTAACCAAACCACCATCAGCAAACACTGAGTTACAACAGAAAAGTATGTGGTCAACAAACAAGCTGACTTGACTCATGGTATCAGCACAGAGCTGGGTGTTTGGAAACACAAAAGTCATTATTTATCACCAGTTGTTAGGCATATAGGAAAAAAGTAACTCTACACACAAAATTAAACAGCTGAAGATAAAAGTTCGAGTGGGAAAAGCAAAGAGTTTGCCACAGCCTGTGCACAAAATCTTCTGCCTTTTGGGGTCATCAGTCCAATCACTGGGAAAAGAGCCCTTCTCCAACTCCCCTAGAGCTGGCCAGAGCACTCAATACACACTCAACAGGCTCCTGAAACTCTTCTTATGGCACTTGCTTTTTGATTTACCTTGATGAAGCACTGGGTGTTCATACCAGACACATACAAACACTAACACAGAGCAGGGATTCTCCTCAGACCTAAGAGGCCACATTAGCTGCTCATACAGCTCTATTTGTGTCAAGGAAGAAACTTTATCTTCTCAGTTTACAGACAAGATATACATAGTAAAAAATTGGTTCAATTGAGGCAATACACTTAATAGTTACTCAGCCCCTCATACCATTTTTTCTTTTCTTAGCATATATCTTATTTTTATAACTATAAAATTTTGAAAGTAGAACAGAACAGCTGATTCTGCAGAAAAAATAGCACCACACCATCTCATCATTTATCACACTAAAAACCTTTGTTGCCTTTCCAAATGAAATGTGATCACATTCCTGGTTTCAAGGCAGGCATTTATAAAGTGAGGCTATGAGCTCATAATTATGAAGTTTTATTTTCCTACTAACTGCTGCAAGTCAATTTACATTAATTATCTGACATTTTATTTCCATTCTTTGCCTTGTCCTTTTCTATTTCTAGTTTTAAAATGTTAAGAAAGTTGGACTGATTAGGGATAATTTACCCCAGAACCTACACTTTTATTACATTGAAAACTTGTAGCTACTAGCTACACCTCTCAAACTCAGACAGTATGTCATGTTTTAAAGCACCTTTTAGACATTGTCTACAGTATCAAAGTGAGAAAACTCAATTTCCATATATATCTACTTATAACATATGCACCTAGCTCACCATGGGTACTGCTTTAAAGTAATAATGGCATAGCACTAAAAAAAACCCAAAAGTATAATTGTCATGGTCATGCCCATATACTGCAGCTTTGCTGAAATGAGGAAATCAAGTTTTGGCAAAACAGATGTACAGATTAGAACTACAGTGATTCAATTTGCAAATACCACACATAAACATGTCTGCAAAACTGGTTTTCACCTTAGCCCATAATCTTGGGGACAATTTGGTTTACAGCTAGAAATTAAACATCAGGAGATGATATTAAACAAAAAAGAAGAGTTATTATTTTAATAAAAGTAATGAAATTAAAATGCAGAGACACACAATAAAGGAGCACTGCTTCCTATTATCTAGGAAATAGCAGTTGCCTTGTAGTCTAGGCAGCAGAGTTTGAAGATGACAGTTATTACGTATTAGATAATATTTTCAAAATGGAACAGAAACATGCAGCAAGAAGCTAAAATCAAAGATGCTGCTATAAAAGTTCCACATTTCTCAACCTAGTAAAAAGTATGAATCCAGAAAAAAAAGTAAGGTTGACTGAAGAGTATAAAACCCATGTCCTAAGTGAGTGCTCACAGAAGCCTTGCAGAGCTAAGACCACGAGCTCATTTAAAAACCAAACCAGTGGCACAGGCGGAAGCGCAGCCAGCAGAGCTGACAGGGCCCGTGGTGCCAGCAGCCTGTGAGGGCTCAGTCAGAGCACACAGGGCCCAAAAGGGGCACAAACACCCAGCCCCACGGGAACTGCTGCACCCCTGGGCTGCTGAGTGTGCAAACAGAGGGCTCCTGTGACTCACAGCTTCCTCGGGCTGTGAGCAAACAGACATGGGCTGGCCTGGTCCGGTTTGCAGCAGAACCAAACAGATCTGGCCATGCAGCTGCTTAGCAGAGCTGCAGTGAGCAACCCAAATTCTCCAAGAACAGTTTACAGGATCCAAAATGTGTTGAACAGCCAGTATCCTCCCTTTGCCTCCATTTGCAGAAAGTCAAAGGAGGAAAACAAAAATGGGTTATTTTTCTCTGGTCTTCTCACATACAACATCTCCTTTTTCCTCAACATTCGTCAGCCTTTGCAGTCAAAAAGGAAAACAAAGAATTCTTTTTCCCTTGCTCATCAATCGGGGGGAATGGGGAAGCAAACATGGTTTCCAGCACATCAGACAGTCAACCAAACTGAGCCATGGCAGCAATGGCTGCAAAGACCAGTGCTAGGGCTCCTCTGTCAGACCTTTCCCTCTTCCAAGTGCTGGAATGACACAGGCAGCACAAGGCAGTTTTCTCACATACTCTAGTCAGGAACATCACAGCTTGAAGCACCAGCCTATGCTAAGACTGTAGCTTGAAGGGATGGGGACAGAGAAGCGAATAAATATTAGGAGAAAAATACAAGAAAATCTAAGATGAATCATAATGCATTAAATAAAGATACGTGAAATTCAGTAGGACAAGAAAGTATAAAGCACAAGAGAAACGCAAGTGTGCCTCAGAAATTGTACATCTCAAACATTAATAACATAGCTATAGGCACTACAGAATAAGTATTTAATTGTTCTGCTCTGAAACAGCAGGCATGTAGCCGGAGGTGCAGTGGCACAGGTATCTAAACTCAGTCTCAGTTAAATTTTTCATGCTCTAGTCACATAGTGAGTCAACACTGGAGCCAGAAACAGAATCCAAAAAGTCATGTACAAAATTTTCCTGGCATTTCCCCTCAGTCATCTCCATTGTGGGCACAGTATTGGAAGCCAGAGTCAGCAGCAGTTCAGGAATACTGCCATTAGTTCTGCTAAGAGCAGGGCTAAACAAATAATGAGTAGAACAGTGCTGGCAGTGAGAGGCCCATTTACACCAGCACTACCAACCCAGCTGCCACTAACACGGCTGAACCAGCCCTGGCAGCAGGGACAATCTTCACACAACATCCCTGGTGCACAACAAAGTCAAGTATCCCAATACCTAGCCAGCCTCCTGCTCTGCACCAGCAGGTCATGCTAATTATATATTAGACACATCACGTGGTGGCTATGTTTACTCCAAGGAATACAGCTGAGTTTCCTCCCTCTCACATCTATGCATGTGTGTGTGTGTGCACATAGACAGAGACACTACAAATTTAACCATGACATTGCATTAAGAGGCTTTCCTTGGAAAAAGGACAAACATTTTTTTTCTCTTTCCTTGTTTAGATATGGAGAATGGAGGGGAGCTGGTACTCTCTATTTCCGAAGACAGTCAGGGTATGCAGCTGGAGGCTGCTTTTCCCCAGGTAACACAGACACTAAAGGATGGCAGAAGGTCACACAAAGCTGAGAGGACAGAACATCCAAGGCACAAGGAGTTCAGCAAGATTTCAAAGGTGGGACCTGAGGTGCTGCAATTAGCCTCCAAAAGCCATTCAGCCCGGTACAACCATCAAGTTGTATTTGACTGCAGTCACAGCAGCATTAACAGCCCTTTGTGTTTGATGGGTTTCATAAAAATAACTCCGAGGCACAGCACCACTCCTTAGGTCCAACCCAGCTCAGGGCAACTGTGTAACAGCGTCTTCAGGAACAGTCTGTCCCCTCGCTGTCACCGGGGAGCAGCAGCCCAAGTGTAACTCAAGTTCAGGCAGACAGGGAGGGCTGACACAGTGCCTTGTTTACATCTCCCAAACTCCAATCACCACACACTTACACACAGCTACAGCAACGATGGAAAACAGGAATAAAAGAGGCCAACACTGATATGTCACACAACCACTCAGAAAAGGTGACATGGACAGTATTTTCTGAGAATTCTGAGGACTTTTCTGCTTGAAAACACAGGTCTCCTGAAGAACCCACATCCTCCCATTTCAACAGCACATTTAAGCGTCCTGCTTGAGCACCAGCCAACAGCTGGGGAAAGCTCTTTCTCACCACAGTGAAAAGAGCAATAACTGGTAGGGGAGGACTACTCAGCGAGATGAAAAATACAATTGATTGGGAGGAAAAACACTCGTTACCTAACCCTGAGAAAATATCTCCAAAGTTTACTTTCTTCACTATTTCGCAACCCAACAGCAACACAAAGAAATTGTGAAACTCATGTTTATGAAGGGTTTGTACAGAAAAGCACAGGATTTATAGTAACTATAAGTGCACAATTGAAGCTGCTAGTATCACCTGACACACGTTCAGGTGACAATCAGCACATTCATGCTTCCTCTTTTAGGAGTCATTTAAAAGAATTACTTTTAAGGAGGCAAGACACAATAAAGCAAAGGAACAGATGAAAGCACACAATCAGATAAACAAAGCACAAGCTGGCAGGCAAAAGCTGAAGATGAAACTATAAACTACAAGGAAACCCTTAAAGCTCGTACGTTGGTATTTTTAGCGACAGCGGAAGGTGAGCTTTGGCTCTCGCTCCCTTTCTCTGCCCCAGCCCCGACAGCGCGGGGAGAGCCCGTACGGCCGCGGGGTGCCGAGGGGAGCCGCTCACACCCAGGGCCGGGGGCAGAACACACTCACCTAAGGTGAACTCCCATTGCTCGTTCCCCAGAGACCGCTCGGGCACCACCTCCAGATCTAGCATTGGCTCAGGTAGCGCGGAGGCCGCGGGCTGGCACGGCGGGTCACCGGGTCGCTGCGCCGGACCCCTGCGGGAGGGACGCGGGTGGGAAGCGGGAGGGAAACCGGCAGCCCGAGCCCGGCCCCGCCACCGCCCCCTGAGGGGCCCGGCCGCCCCGGCCCCGGGGGC
>VZTB01014856.1:86940-133814 GCA_013397245.1 Thryothorus ludovicianus | reverse complement strand
GGGGGCGGCGCCGCGGCCCTGCGCCCCGCCCCCCGGCCGTGGCCGAGCGGGGAAGGCGTTGGCTTGGAGAGCGGGGAATGCGGGTTCGAGCCCCACCCCGGCCTGGTGTTCATACCTACAGCTACACCCCGCACAATAACCTTGGGATTCCAAACAAAATAACCGACCCAAACCACATCCTAGGGCCAGCCGGTTTTTCCAGTCGAAAGGCCAGAGTGCAGGAATAGAACAGCTAAAGAGAAATTAGTCAGCAGCACGAGCAAAGTTACCAAAATGAGCTCGAGAGTGAGTCAGTAAGGAAGAAAGGAGTAACCAGGTCATTGGCTTTGCAGTGTCGTCTGAACGAACAGGAGTACTGTCACCCAAGAGTTCTGACCCCAGGAAAGCCCACAGGGGACTCACCCCACAGGAACCTGCTCTGGTCACTCCCAAAGACCCCCGGTGCCAGAAAGATCCACAGAGCTGAGGAGGAAACTGAACTCTCCCAGCATGCCAGGATGTGCCACCACCTGGGACAACCCACATCCGACCAGCCCTCGTTTTTATGGTGGAAACTTGATCCAAGATAAAAAGCACCCAGTCAAGCACTGCCCAAATAAAAAATCAGAGAACTAAAAGAGAAAAGCCAAGGATATGGAGCCGTGCCATGCTCACACAAAGTGACACCTCCTGTGGAGCAGGGCGGCACAAGGGATGGAAATTCAAAGGGGTGCAGAGGGTGTGGAAGCAGCTGTAACTCCTTCTCCTGGCAGGTTGAGGTTCCAGGGGGCAGGGGGGGGAGATGCTTTTTTTTCATATTTATTTGAAGGTGGTAGCAGAAAAACGTGTCCTTGGGTGATGCCCCTCTTCTGTCCTCTCTCCTCTGCTGCATCTCTCCAGGTGGTGATGCTCAGTCCTAACCTGACCCCACGCCCATCCCTGTGCCCACCATGTCCCAGCAGGGTCTGCAGCAGGGCAGCCCCATCCCACAGCAGGACAGAGAACATCAGCAAAGCACGCCCTTCAGGCAGCCCAACACAGAAATCTGAGGGCTGATATTTTTTTAAAAAGCAAAGTCAAACATAATTTTAGCTAGGTTTGCACTGTGGCTCCTTCCCACAGGCAGAGCAAGCCATGGCTGGCAGGGGGATCAAAGCATTGACAAGAAATCCCAGTCACGGGAGCAGGACCCTGGCCAGGCTCTGCTCTGAACACCACATTTCTCAGCATCTCCCTTCAGGTCGCTGAGCTGTCAAAGCAGGTGAGATTTTAATGTATATGGCGTGGAACAAGCCTCAGGGAAATTAGTTTTCCCTTGAAGTCAGCTGCATGTTGCTCTATTTATTATTCATGCCTTGTTTGCTTTTTTTTTTTTAATCCGAGCATGGTGACATCTTAATATGCTGAAAAGCACAGAGGTGCTGCCAATGTTTCCCCTTCACTCCAGCCCTCTGACACATCTTTATTGGCTCAAAAACAGAAATTAGCCTTTCCTCTCCTGGGAGCAGGGCTAATCCTTATGAGCCACTTGCCTCTCTCAACTCACTACAGATGTATGAAATATATATATTTGTATATATACAGTATTTGTGTATTTTTAGATGTAAGTTCATATTGTGACAGCCATAGGGAATGTACTTGAGAGAATAAACATGTAGCTAGAAACTTTGCATACCTCATTCATTTAACAGAGTACAAAGCAGAGCACTTTCTTTTAAGCAGGTCTGTGGCACATGCAGCCCTAAGGTTGGGGTGCTGGGTAGAAAACACGTGGGTGCAGATCAGCTGGGCTTTGCAGAAACCCTTCTCCACCTCACTCCTGTGTTTGGTGATGCCCTTTGAATGCCCAGTGCTGCAAACTGGGGGATACAACAGTCTGAGCTTTTATTAAAAAAGATTCAGCATCCTTTGTAAGAGTGTCATGAGTACAGGCCGAGTTCACCAAGGAGAATCAAGGCCAAATACAATGGCAGAAAAAAAAATATTTCTGAGCGTGCTTCTCCACTGCCACGCGTTTTCACGCATCAAGCCAAACCCCAGGCTAAGTGGGGAAGGGGGCTTTGTTCTTTAAAACATTCAGCGATGCATTAACAAGGGGCTGTCACCTCCTCCTGAGCTTCGGACACACCCCGGGCACTGCCGGGAGGGCAGAGGTGGGCAGGAAAGGGCAGTGGCACCCCACAGGGCTGGGAGTTTCCTGGTGGGTTGCAGTGACCCCCAGGGTGAGGAGGGAGGTCCCAGGCAGGAGCACGGACTGACAATAAATCCCAGCCGGCTGAAAATCCCAGCGCAGCATCCTGAAGGAGGGCAAGTGCAGGCACAGCTGAGATGCAGCTCCTCCCTGCACCCATGGCCACCACGGAGCCCAAGCCCCCTCCTTCTCTGGGTGCAGAAAAACTCCCCCATGCACCCAAGGCAGAGCCTCCCTGGATCCCCAGAGCAGCTGGGCTCCTTTCAGACCATGTTCCTCATTCTGTCAGCCAAGACAAGTAAAGAAGAAACCAAATCCTGAGTCACAGAAGGCAGAAAACCCACCCAAGGCAGCAGGTGGTTTGCACAGGTGATCACCAGCTCCAGAGGGAAGCTGAAAACCCCCAGGGTCAGCCCCATCTCCACTGAGCACTGGCTTGCTCCTGTCTCCTGAACTTCTTCCACCTGGAAATCCACTTGCAAGCTGGGTTAGGTAATTTTTTTGCACAGCTGAGCCAGCAGTTATGAAAATTCACAATTATAAAAATTCCCAGATCCCCCAACACCTTTTTTTCCCCAAGCCCAATAAGCACCCATGAGCTGCTTATGGTCATGGGGATGTTTTCCCCCTTGGACACAGGGGCCAGGAGCAGCCAGTACCCACAGGGGTGCTGGGATTGAGGTTCTTTGTGTGTCTCCACCACAAAACCACACTGTCAAAGGTCCCAAGTGGGGACCAACGTGGGCAGCTGAAATCAAACACCCCAGAGTGACTGGAGGAGCCCCCCAGGCTCCCCAGTGACTCCAAGCAGGGTGGCACTTTTGAGGCAGATTGGGAAAAGCACCATCATTTTGGCAACTGCTTGTGACAGGCAAAACTAAAATTTTAAAAGGATAAAATTACCCTTCTTACTCTCCAGATTATGGAGCACTTCTTGGAAAATTCAGCCCCAGGGCTCAGGAAGCAATGCACAGCTTTCTGAAAGTCATAATCAATTTTTAAAGCCTGGCTCTGTTGTTAGTGTTTCTGACTGAATGAATGGCATCCATCAGAGATGCCTCTACCAAAGCCTTGCGATGCTGTCACATTTTGGGGTGAGATCAGCAGCTATAGGGGATTAATGGATTCTTACTGGTTTTTTTCTAAATTTTTTTCTGACTTTTTTTTTTTTTTAACGTAGCTTTTTTCCTAAATTTTACTCGTCTGTGGGGAGATGTTGGCTGAGACGAGCTGAGTTTTTCGATCCATCCCGTTAAAAGAAAGCAGAAAATTGCAGAAGTCACCAGGAGGGACCAGAAGTGCCCGGGTTCGCGAGCAGAGCGCGGGAGAGCTGCCCTCTCCCGATGGGATCCGAGAGCAGCACAGATCGGTCTGCGAGGAAATCTGCCCCGTGGCTGCTCGTACAAACGGCTTGGAAGCAGATCCCAGCCTTGGCAGCTCTGGTTCACTTGGAGGAAAGATATTTGCTGTAAAGCTCTGAAGTTGCTCTGAATTTTTGGAGGTGCATTTCCTCCTGCGAGGCTCTGGGTTGGATCGAGGCTTAGGAATGGATCCAAACGGGGTTGGTAGCTCCGAGACGGGAGATTTCACTCTCTAAGGGGGGGATTATCCCGCCTCTTCAGGGGGATTTATCCCACAGCCAAGGGCTGGAGCTGGGCAGTGCCCCATCAGTGCCAGCCTGGGGTCCCCGGGCGGGCAGGGGCTGCTGGCAGCGCCGAGCCCGGACCTTCCCAGGGGAGACCCCGGCTCCGTTCTCCCCTGGCTCAGCACTTTTCCCTTCCTCTCCTGCCCTGCCCTGCCCTGCCGGGATGGTTTGCAATCCCCCTGAAACCCGCTGGAGCACCAGGGTGTGCAGCATCAGCGCCCCACTGTGCTGCCTTTTTCTAGCGGGCTGCTTGCCCGCACACACACCGCCTCCAGCCTGTCCCCAACCTTGTCCAGAGCCCCCCTGGGCTGCAATTCCCATTCTCCAGGGCAGCATCCTCCTCCCTGCCGGCCGTACAGCCCATCGAGAGCAAAGATTTTGGAGGTGATTCTGTGCTTGGCCAGGGGCAGGGAGGTGATGGCAAGGGGAGCATGGCAAGGCTGCAGCTTGTCCTCAGTCAGGACCACGGTGATCACCAGCATCACCTCTCACATCCCAGATTTGGGCTTCTGGCAGCTCTGAAAGCTCGCCTGAATTTTTGCACCGTGCTTGGCGCCTGGAGAAGGGCAGCAGCAGAGGATGGATCCCAGCGCTCAGCCGAAGGTGCTGGTGAAATGGTACCTTAAACGCTGACCAAGCAGAGGCACAGCCGCTGCCCCATCGCACAGGGCAATTCTTGGCTGGGGAAGAAGGCCGGATGGATGGGGATGGAGCGTCCCCGGGAAGGAAAGGGAGCAGCAGTAAAAGCTGGCCTCGGGAGGGGCTGTTCACCGCAAGGCAGCAGCTCCTCTGCATCGCCCCAGGGCAGCGCCCCCCGCCCGGCGCGCTTCATGTGCCTTTCACAGAACTCCACGCACATTGCAAAAGCTCCGGTTCGTGCCGGGCTGGATCTAAACGGGCTTCGGCTTCATTAAAAACAGATGCGCTGGTTTCCCTTTCTGCCAGCCGCGGGCAGGGTGCGAAGCCCCGCTCGCCGCGGGGCCGGGCAGGGAGCCGGGATGGGCCGGGACAGGGGCACCGGCACAGGGATGGGCACCCGCCCCTTCCCGGATCGGTCAGCACCGGGCCAGCGGCCACAGCAGGGCTGCGAGGCACCGTCTGTCCCTCCAGGAGCCGCTGGCCGCTGCATCCTGCCCTCAGCTGCTGCCCAGACGGGCATTTGGGGTTTTAACCACGCGTTGAAAACTGGTGGGAAAATTTACCCTGTGGAAAAGCATAGGGATTCTGTAAAAATAAAGCAATTTAAATCACAGGTTTTATGGAAAAGGTAAAAAAAAGTAAAATAAGGATTTAGGGATTCTGTGGAATCCCCAAACCCTTTATTGCAAGGGTTTATGGATCCAGGAGTGCTGCACATGTGACAGGGCTTTCATCTGGAGTCAGTTTCACCTCCAGATATATTTCCAAAAGGGATGTTTGATAGTCACAGCTGGTGATTAGGAATGGCCATGGGACATTTTATGAGAAGGAGGGAGGGGGGTCAGCCCCCTACACCAGCCTGCTCCAGCCCTGGTGCTTGGGGTTTCATCATTTACAGGGAGATGAGTCAAAACTGCAGGGGCCCTCTCAGAGCCCCTCAAGATCTCTGCCCATTTTGTCACTGACTTCTGGTGAAGGAGCAGCACGGGTGTGATGTTAATCCTACTCATGGGCATCTGATGGATAAAAGCAACAAGAGAGATGCTCTTTGAGCCTTGCTCCCAGTGCAGAGTCCCATGGTCCCCTGGCACATCCTGCCCTGGATGCAGAGGTGTGGATGTGGAGAGGGTTTGAAGGAGCTGGTGATGAGGCACCTTGTTGGGGTTGGTGGTTTCAGGAAGTCACGCAGCCCACAGGCCCACCGGCACCAGGTCCAGCAGTCATACACCAGCTGTGCTCTGCAGAGCAGAACTGAAAGCAGAAGCAAAAAGAGGATCTGTCCTCTCATCTGTGTGGGAGCATCCGCCAAGTGGCTCTGGGCCGGGGCTGTCACTGCCAAGAAAGTGTTTGGGGGTTCCTGAGCAGCAGCTCTGACCTGAGCAGAAGGCAATCACCAGGCAGCTCAGGGACAATCTCTGCATGCAACTCTGCCTGTCCCTCCCTTCCCTCCTCCCCCTGGCCCCCAGACCTTAAACACAGCCAGAGCAAATGACCTGGAAAGTTCCCTGCCCATCACAGGGGGACTGGACAAATGCTCTCTAAGGTTCCTCCAGCCCTGAGCATTCTATGGTTCTGTGACCTGGAGCTGGATCACTGCCAGCTCTCATGCAGGGCTGAGCATCCCCGACTGTGCCCCTCCTCCGGGGCCACGGCAGCTGTGGCTCCATGGACAGGCTGCCCAGGTGTCTGCAGGCTGGAGGCAGCTGGGGAAGGCCAGTGAGGAGCTGGGTGGTGCTGGAAAGGGATTGCAGTGTCTCAGCTCTAGAGCAGGGGTCTCACTGTGGTGCTACCCCATGCAGGGGCTGTCAGGGAGCAGGGGCTGGAGTGCTGTGAAGGACAGGGCTGTTCAGCTCTTGGTGGGGTGGGAGGGGACCTGGTTCTTCTTCTGGGTAGGTGTCACATCATTCTGGGAAGTGAGACACTCAGCAGCCTTCCTGGCCTTGAGGTGAGGGCCATTCTGCTGTTTCTGGGTAAAGCTGCCTCTTTACTAAGAATTATCATCTGTTAAGAGGTGTCCCCCCCACAGCTTTGTTTGCAATCCAGCAGCAAACCCACATTCCCTCCAGCAACATTTCTGCCCTCCTCCAAGCTTAGAGCTCCTGGGGTTTCACCAGAAAGTTACTCCTCCTGTGCTCCACTGCTGTGAGGGGCCAAAGCCCTGAAATTCTTCCAAAATCCTGCAACAGCAGCAGAACCACCCCAGTCAAATGCTTCAGTAACAATCTCATGGGAAGTGATCAGGGACAAGTGCATCCTGCAGACAAAAAGCTTTGGTTCCCTTATACTGCTGATTTCTCTATGTCTAGACTTTGCTGAGTTTTTATAAGGTATGAATAACAAAAGCTGAAAGGGTTGGGCATGCAGGTGGGAAAGGCTCAGAGGGACACTCTCCCAGCAAGTGGATATATATAGCAGTGGATAACAGCTGGAAAAGGAGGTGCTTTCAGGTGTAAACTTTGCTCCATCTCTGGAAGGTCCTTCTCTTTTCAAGATACACCCATGACCTGCTCCAGGGAACAAACAAGATTGCAAAGGGGGAAAGGTGGCAAAATCACCAGTTCCTAGGAAAAGCAGAGAATCACAGTCTGTAGAACAGGAGAAAGTGGAGCCCAAGGAAAAGCTGTGTCCTTCAAGACCCCATCATCAAGTCAAGAGGGTAGAAAAGAGTTACATATCAGAAGAGTTGAGGGAAGCAACAAAGACTTGGCAGAAGTCTCACCAGCTGTGATAAACTGTGGACCAGGCCCAGTAAGAGGCACAAAACTGAGCAGGAAGTGTTCTGGTTTCCCACTCCTTTCCCAGCCACCCGCTGTGCCAGGTGACAGCACCAGAGAGGCAGCACTCAGCTCTTCTGTGCTACTTTTCCCCTCTCTCACTCCTGAGCTTCAAGAAATGAGCCCAAGGCAATTCTGAAAATTCAGTTATCTCAACCTGTAATTGAGAAACCTATTTAATAGTTACTTAAGCCCCGAGCAGCTCTGAGCGTGCAGCAGTTGATGAATATGCATGGTCAGGGATTTACATTTGGTGGCAGTGTGAAGACAGGATGTCAGGCAAATGAGCGATGAGAAATGTTGCCCATGCAAATGTTCACTCTGCTCTAACTTCTCACTGCAATTCCCATCCTTGAAGCCATTTCTGTCATTCTCTTATTTGCATTGGAAATGTAGTAACAAAATAATGCAATTTCACAGAAATTGATCCTATTTCTGTGCAGACAGGATGGATTCTTTAATACATCTGTGACAGAGTGGAGTCCTGAACCAATAGCAAACACAAAAATGTACAGAAGTCCTGCAAAGATCATCCCAGGTCATGCAGTTCTGGAGCTCTCTGAAACCACATCTTCATCTAACTTCCCAGCCCGTACCTGAACAAGGCTTGTTATTAGACAAGCAATCACAGATCTGCAGGAACAGAAAAGCTGTTTTCACTCACAGTTCATTTTCTCAGTTTTCTGCTTTCACAAAGGGGACTGTGAGCCCAGGATAGCTGCTGATTCCCTCAAGAGAAACTAGGAAACCTGTTTATCCATGTTTTGATCCCTTCAGTAAAGGGACTAAACATTGAGAACCCCTCCTGCAATGCTGCTCTGGAGTCCTTAACAAAATGACATGGACCTGCTGGAGCAAGCCCAGAGTGGCCTCAAAGAAGCTCTGAGGGCTGGAGCACCTCTCCTGTGTAGACAGGAGCTCAGCCTGGAGAAGGCTCCAGGGAGACCTTAGAGCCCTCCCAGTAAGGAAAGAGGCTGGAGAGAGACTTTTGACAAGGGCATAGAGTGACAGGACAAGGGGAAATGCCTTCAAACTGACAGAGAGGTTTAAATTAGGTATCAGAAAGAAATTCTTCCCTGTGAGGGTGGTGAGGCCCTGGCAGAGGTTGCCCAAAGCAGCTGTGGATGCCCCATCCCTGAAAGTGTTTAAGGCCAAGCTGGATAGGGCTGTGAGCAACCTGGTCTAGTGGGAGGCTGGAACTAGATGAGCTTTAAGCTCCCTTTCAACTCAAACTACTTCAGAATTCTGAGAAACTGTTAATACTGTGTCTTCTCTTGGTTTCAGAAGAGGTCATGTAAGAGCAGGAGGTTAAAAAACCCAGCTGGAAGTGACCATACCTCACCTGCTGTGGATGGGCTCCAGGTCCTGACAGCCTTCTCAATTCCAATAAGCTCCAGCATTTCCAGTGGTCTTTCAGTCCCACTTCTAGGACAGCTTTCCCTAAGCCATGCTAGTTAAGGCACTGCACTGTAAAGTTTTTAAAATTCTTTTCTGCTGTACGTGCCTCATGCAGGGATTCAGATTCCCTTTGCTAGTCACACACTGGAGAGGCAAATTCCATCTAGGAAGAGTCAGAGGACAAAGTGCCTCCATCCTTTGCCTCCAGCCAAGAAAAGGCTGTACAAGAACTGTACTCATCCACTTGTGATGTACCTTGGGCAGAAAAGTGAATCCTTCCAGGAGTTTGCAGGTAATTGGACAAATTACCCAATGTCTTTATGAACAGCTGTTCACAGATGCCTTTAAAGCACTGCCTGGACAGCAGAGCCTGCAGCAGCTCACAGACACCACTTGCCCTCAGCAAGAGAAGCAGAGCAACATGGTTTGTGGCTTGCCTCCTTTGAAAGCTACCTCCCTTTCACACTGAACATCTCCAGAAAAGCCACAGGTCACAGCAGTGCTGTTTTTCTTTGGTGCTCTCTGATCTGTTCACAGCCAGATGGTAAAAGTCTAAAATATGGTTATTTGTTACCCTTCTTCATGTAAATGTTCCTAAAGCATTGTCATGAAACAAGCAATCCTCTACCTGATTTCAGTACTTAACCACTGCCATTCACTCAGTGTTGGCTATTTGAAGTTATACCACCTAAAATTTTAGCAGCTTCAGAAGGTTGTCAGGTGTAGCATACAACATTTATATTTTCCCCACAGACCTTTACCACATTTCCCCATTTCCTGAACTTACACACGTAATTCCCCTGGCTGCCCCCTTGCCCAAAGCAGCAAAATGAACAAGGTTTGGTGGCTGCTCTCACAATGTGCCCACAAACAGCCCTCTGTAAAACAACACAGCCCCTTGCCTGGGGCCCCTGCAGCAGATCCGTGCTTCCAGACTAAGCAGCTGTAAGGAACAAGGGCAGCAAAAATCAGCAAAAATTTTCCCCAGTGCAGACTCCGGGTAATCCACATTTTCCCCAGCCAGCAGCTGAACACAGAGGAGGAGAGGGGTCAGTTAAAGAAGTGACCACTGGATGTCACCACTGCCTTAGCCACGGACAGCAAGGCAGCCTTGAACCTAAACAAAATACATCAGCAGGGACTACCAGGGAGTCAAATAAACTTACAGCACCTTGTTTTCACTACACAGAAGTTTATTATGAAAGTTAAACATACAACACAAAAAGTAGCAAAAGCAATCCTGTAGCTTAAGGCAACTCTTACAGGAGATGAATTCAAGAAAGATGATGCAACTTCAGTTTAAATAGAAATTATGAAAAATATCAAATTGCATCAATAACTTAAAATGCACTTTAAAAAGTCTGCACTAACCAGCAGAGGGTAAGGGCTTGTGATCTTAATGCCAGCATTAAGATATGGAAAGCAGCAGAATGCTAAATGATGATAGGGAAAGTTCAGTATTTACACAGAGATAGCAACGTTAATATCTGATAGCGTCATTTCCTGTGTACTTATGGTTTAAAACCACTGTCTGAAACGTTAGGAAAACCTTTTAAAATAAATCTTCAGACTATTCCATCAAAAATACACAGATGGCAGAGAAGATTCAAGGCTAGGGATGCGTGCAGATGCATGCGTGTGTCCCTTAAATAACTCTTTGCAGAAACACTTTAGAAAAATTATTTCTTTGGGGAAGAAAAGCAAGAAGAATATGTGACCACAGAGTGAAAAAGATTATCTTTCAGGTGAATCACATTTAAATTGAAGTACCAAAATATTTCTATTTGATGACATTCTCACAGTTTACAGTTAATGACATTTTTAAGTGAATGTTAAATATTCATATTATTAACATACAAAGATTCTCCTTCACATTGACATCTGCTTATGTTTTTGCAAGACCTCTTTTGCATCAATTGTTTTGCTGTTAATGAGGAATGTATAATTGTCTTAATTATAGAATTTAATGAAGATTTAACTGTTCTAACCATATAGTTTCTACCTTTAAAATAATTCTTAAAACACTGGATTCAGATCCCTTATTTTAAAAAGGTATTTAAGTGACATTTTAATCAATCAGGCTGTACAGGAAGCACCACATTTTAACAAAGCCAAATGACATCACATTTCTAATTGATTTTCTTCAAATATTGGATGCAATGAAATCTTTGGAGCAAGTCCATTCACCATCACCCCAAATAAAACAAGATTAATTCATACATTAATTCATCCCAAATCTTACCCTGTTAGAAAATGCAATATATACTGCAACAGTCTTAATTTGCATAAGATTTCATAGAAGGGGCCAATGTGCAGTACAAGACTCCTGCACACAAGCTCATCTCAGCTCTTCATCATTCAGCACAACTTTTACAAAAAGCCTAAGATATAAAATATACTTAAAGCAGTTATCTTAAACATGGTTTAATATATATCACCTTGGCAGCTGATTGTTCCCAGTTTAAAGGCTGTTGAATCTGATTGTGGAGTTGCAGTATCCCTTTGAAGAACTAGTTAAAAAAATCCCTGAATAAAACAGAAGCCAGCCTGCGACTTCCTCTGAGTTTCAGTAAAGCACTATATACAGGGTATAACAGCCACCAAACTCACTTGGAACAGAATGAAATCTAAGACAGATAATGGGGCAGAATGCATTAATGCATGAAAATACACACTTTAAGATTTTTATCATTTTAAAAGTGGAACCAATGAATTGTTAGCAGTTAAGCGAATACTGCAACTGTAACATTTACAAACCCACAAAGTCTGAAAACTGATTCCAACAGCTCTGATTCACTGGGTTTAGCTTGGAAATAATGCAAAATAATGTCAGCAGTTTTAAGAAGGTCTTGCAAATTTAGAAAAAAGAAAACTGAAAGAAAGGTAAGAATGCATTATCTAAAATAAAGCAGGAACACAATAAAGACAATCAAAATTCCAAAAGCCCATATTAAAAAATAAAGCTTGGAATGCATTGGCTTCCAGCAGTTTAAAAAACAAAAACAAAAACCAAAAGTTGTTCTAAATCTGTAATATCTTGACCTATTTTTAAGTGACAATTTTTATTACAGTTGAGAAAAATGGTTTTATAGCTGCATAAGTTTCCATTTCACTAAAATAGTGCCGACAAAAAATAAGATTGCATAGAAAAACAAAATTTCGAATTGCCACTGGCTACATGCTTAAAATGGGAAATGCAGGTATTGTAACATAAACATAGTGCAAACCATGGCAGTTCGTGGTGACTTCGACTGCCTCAGGTCAGGAAACAGACCATAATATACCCAGTTATCACAGTTTCTGGTCTTTTATTCAATCCTTTGCCAAGTAGAAGCAATGCACGTGTGCTGCTGCCGCCCATTAACGCAGTTTGAGATCATCACCACTGCCCAGGTTAGATCCAGGACTAGGGTCTTGCTGTCTTCTTGCCTGCAGTAACAAACACACACTGAGGATAAGCAGCCATGAAATGATCAATTATCTTATTCAGTACATCAACACAACTCAGACCATAACCAATCTAAGGCACACACTTTACAATTCAATTTTTAACACCAAAATCCCTCTCTTTCCCCCCTGATTGAGTTCACCCCCAGAAGCAGCCCAGGGAGGAGGGCTGTGGGTCTGGCAGCCAGCACTGCCCTGGCCCTGAGGGGCTCAGAGCCTGCTGTGCTGCCCACCCAGCCACAGCTGTGTGCTCGTGCCCACACACGTGCACACTCACACTGCCAGCCTTCCAACACTGCTCTGGCAATCAGCAAGAGACTCCCACAAGAGTTAGGTAACAATTTTGTGTCTCTTCTTCCAAAAATAATTTTCTTTCCTGTGAAGTTCCCTTCTGTTAACCTTTTCTGTCGATTTTAGGGAAAAAGGCTACAATATGAGACAGAATACATCACATCATTTCTAGATAATTTTATGAGGGAAACGTTTATTTTAGCTTCTTCTAGAATCAAGAGAATTATAGTAACACATGAGCACTATTTAATCTATAGATGGACACACATTTTAACACCTCATAAAAGCTGGGGTTTTACTACTTTCTTCTTTGGTGCACCTGCAAAGTTAACAACCTGAGAAAACTGTGACATATGATTGCACCCCTGTATTAAACAAAAGTAATGTAAGTTCTCCTTTAAATAAATTATTGTGTTAAACAGTTTGAGTTAATGACATTGCAGAGAAGGAATTAAGCATGGTCAGTCACAGTAAAAGACAAGGCAATCTACTTTACCTATACACAGGTAGAGCACACACAAATTCTGCACGTAAATACTTGAAAACCACTGATTTCCTTAAAAATTTAAAGCCATACTTCAACTCTGAGAACACCTCTAATAAATGTTAGCTGGTTTTTAAGACATTTTAGTACCAGCACTTTTATTTAAGGTTTACAGAGTGAATAGCTGGCACCATGTTCTGTAACTACCACAAACAGTCTGAGCTGGTGGAAGGTATCACTGCACAGGCTTTATTCTGAGTAGCAGCATCACCTGCAATAACCTGCCACATTAAGGGCTTTAAAAAAATGCACACAAGTGACAATTCCCCTGTTCTGAAAGACTTTTCCTGAGTTCTTGAACGACTGGGGAACAGCCTTAACACAGGCACTGTGCCACTGAAATACTCCTCAAGCAATCACCAGGTTTGCAGCATCACACTGAACAACACGAGAACTCCAACAGAACTGTGGCTAACAGGGGCACAAGTGCTGCTCTTTGGTGTTCCCTGGGCTCTTCTGGGTCACATTCACTGGCAGAGAGGAAGCCTCCCCCCAGCACAGCAGCTGCCCCAGCTCACAGCACACTGCTGCACTCCCATTCCAGAGGGTGAGCGAGCAGAGCCTGCTCACTCCCAGACCCTCTGCCATGCACTGCTGACACCACTAATTTCAGCTTAGACTTTTCTCTGTTCACTTCTTCCTCCCTTATTTACCATTCTTCTTGTCTGCCTAATTGTATGCTCCCAGTGCACTAGGTCAGCTGCACCCAAACAGAGAACTGCTGCTTCCTTCTCCTATTTAAAAGCCAATTTAAAGTTACATTTTTCTTTCACGTGCAATGGTCCCCTTCTGATGCATGTGGAGTTCATTCAATAAATCCCTCCAGCAATCAGCATGTTTCCAGAGCAGACAATTCCCCCCTGCACTCTTCTTAGTGGTCACACTGCCACTATTGCTTATGAAGCACCTCCACTAACTTACATATGAAATTGCTACTTACTACATTTGTATATTCAGTGTTGGTTGCATCTTAGATAAATAGGAGTGAGTCAATCTTTTTGCTCTGTGCTATCTGCACTAATTGTACTCTGAAATAACAATCTGCTTCTCCTGCTTGCAGAAGAAATCTGAAGGTGACAACCAGCATCACTGCTGGTGCACAAACCCACAGATTTCTCAGTAATCTTTCTGAGGAATCACATTAAAGCAAACTGCTCTAATCACCACACAGCACTGATGATTGTTAAATGTTTAAGGGCGTTTTCCTTTAGGCCCTTGAAACAACTTCTGCACACTGTTCTCTTTGTAGAGATATAAAGTATTAGAAAATGGTATTTAATTAAACTTTTTGCATTATTTCTAAAAGCCAAATCATTCAGCTTTGACTATCAAAATCACTGAGGGAAAACCCACACTTCCTTTTTCCTTCAACAGAAAAGTAAACTGTGCTGCAAAGATTTCTGTAATATGAAATGGTTGTTCATCAAGTCTGAATAGATACTTCCAGGCTAATTTAAGAATTGTACCAAGATTAACAAAACAGCAACAGTTCTACTTTGCATACCCTTCTATTGAACAGACTGTAACAAGATTTCTTCTGGTTCTACTGCTGCCTCTTTCTTCTAAAAGGAAACAAAGACATGCACTGTCTTTAAGAATTACCAAAATCTTACTTCTAGCAATTTTGCACTCAATAAACATTTTTACACTTAACTAGAAAAGACCAGCAAGTTAATTGCTGCTATACTACTGCTCTAAAAACATCAGTGTTTCTTCTTCAGAAAACAAATCATATGCACAGCAATTTTATTGTCAAATTTCAGTGAAGGCTCCAAGATATGAGCATATGGTTGCATTTATGCTATGCTTAAAGTGGCCTTTTCTTTCAAAGCATATGAAAGAATTTGCATGATTCGTGACCTCATTGCTACTTGTAGCGTTTGCAGAAGCCACTAGTGAACAACTACCAGATTTGCCCTTTCAAGTGATATGCAAAAGGCATGACAAATGACCCTCAAATGTACCAAAAGCAGTCATTACAATATCTTACAACAGTGTATGTGGATAAAGGCGTAATTTTGCAATTCAGTAAGTGGGGATTTACACAAGCGACTGCAACATGTTGGAATGACAGCTCTGACTCAGGCACCCTCCTTTCCTTGAGCTACTACTGTGCAAAAAGACAAACGTGTGAAGCAGGCTCGTTCTAGCAGCCACAACCATTCTGCCAGAGCACAACGTGCACAGGATACAACAACTACAACTGTGCTTCACATGCTGAAAGAAAAATACAAAAAACAAAGGATGCCTGGTAAAGACTAGAAAAATCCCTCTGTACAAAGACAAGAAGAACATTACAGAGAAAGAAGCACTGGGTGCTATTTTTGTCCACTGACAATTGGCAGAATACAAGTTCCATAAGAAATGCCACGAGAGCCTTAATGCTCCCTTGCAGGAAGAGTGTGACTATCAGCAGGGCAGTATCTGCTACTTCTCCTCAGTCTATTACAGGAAGCTAAAACTTCCCTTTTATAGATGTAAACCAGCAATTTCCAGACTTCTCACCACTGGAGGTCCTATACTCCCCCAGCACAGCTAATCAATCCTCTAAATTGCAGTTTTTGCTGTAATTTTTGAAATGCATACCTTTTGCTGCCATGCAAAAGCACCAGTATTACTCTCAGTGAATAATGGGCTCAGCTTTCAAGGATTAAGGAGACTTGCTTCAATTAAGAAAGATGCATCTATCTTTGCCATTGGGAAATGGAATACACTGCTATGAGTCATGCTTAATGAGCCATGAGAAAACAGCAGTTATTCATTTTTTTCTCTGTGTATTTCATTTTTGCAGTCCAACGTTGATTTTAAGGTTTGAAGGAGCACTACTTCAAACACTCGTCATCTGTTATTTAGTGGAAAGGATAACAAATATTTGCTTGTGAGAAACTTTTAATTAGTACACAGATCACACCAGAGTTGAAATTATCCTAAAAATGAATGTATTTTAACCAACATTGCAAGTTTCCTTCCAAGTATCCAGGAACAGAAGAGTTAACACGGTGGACACATCAGGAATTTCAACACCGAAAAATACTTTGCACTCAGCTTTCAGCACATGAAGCCATGCAAATCTTCTGCAGCACAGAAGGAATTGTAACTGGCCACAAGCCATTGGAAACCTCTAACCCTGGAGAGAGTGTGATGACCAACTGAAGAATTGCAGGAACGTGTTTGGCAAAAAAGCATTTCAAAGCCTCCTATCACATGCTACTCTAGACTTACTCATGCTGAACTCATAATGCTGGTACCATGGGGGTAATGACTGACAAAAGAGACAAGAGTTACTACCAGAAGCATTTTCACTTGAGGAAACAAACACAAACAGCGTGCCCTATAGCACCTCTTACACCCACACTCTCTTTAATCTCTGATGGTTGAGCTTTTCCCAAGCCTAAATATGAGCTAAGGGGAATGGACTGAAAGTCCTATTAAGAGTATGATACAGCAATACCTTATAATTATTTTCCTTCTCAATAAACTAGATAAACTTGGAACCATTAAATTAGTAACTTTTATTCATTGACTTTTCTGAACAAGAACCATGTTGGAGGCTTTACATCTGTTACTGGGGCACAAAGAAAAACAAGTAGGCAATAAGGAAGGTGGCACATAAGCAGCTCCTCCAGCAGCCACGACAGAACACATCCTCCTCCTCCAGCCACTCAATCCTGCCCCACGCTGCAGCCTACTGTGCTCCCAACTGTGCCAACAAAACTCCTTAAACTGACTTTAAGAATCCATCTCTAACTACCCCCTTCCTGTGCATGTTCTGAGGCTCAAACATACCTAAGGAAACCAACTCCTCTTACCACATGAGCTCATAGGGAAAAGATACTGCAGTCACACTGTGTGGTTTACATGATAGCTCTGAGAAAGCAGAACTGAGAAAGCTGGAAGCAAATTTAGTAAGGATGGACAGGGCTGCCATGAAGATGGTCCTCCCTTTCTATGAATCACTGAAGAAAAGCAGCAGGCAAAATTGGGGCCTCTAAATACCAAAATACAACCATATCCACTGCATACACAACTTGGGACACTGGTGAAGAGGAGGGAAGGAAGAGGGAGCTAATTTGAAGAAAGGCTGTCACAAAAAGAATAGCCAAAATAAAGTCTCTCCATGGACATCTCCACTGCAATTCTTTAATTGGATTCTGGCAGCTCTGTCCTGTTAAACAGACAGAGCAGATGCATTATGTGCCTTGGCATCTGCCATCTATAATTTACTAAATAAGTGAAAAATCAGGCTATGCTATGAAAAACTAAATAGTGAACATTTGGATTCTCTTAGGACTGCCAACCTCCTGAAAAGGGATAAAAAAAATAACCCAACCAAACAAACCTGAGAATACTTTGCAGCTACTTTTCTGAAAAGTATACAACCACAGGATAAAACCTACCCAAATTAAAAAAAAAAACAACCAAAACAAAACCAACTAAAATAAGGAGAGCAATACTCAGAAAAATGACCAGTTACAATCAGGCACACGTTCACATTAGTCCTGGTATCTGAGGCAGACCCACAGCAAGAAAAAGCAATGAACTGAAAACTCTGAGTTGCTGCTTAATAACAGCCTCTCCCATAGAGATTTGAATATGGTTCAAAATGCTGGCCCTGCCTCCAGTAACCCTTACTCAATAGAAGGGCAGGATAAACAGCCTTCTCAGAACTGGAGTCAGCAAAGCTGGGGCCCTGCAGCATAGTGAGAATGTCAGCTTAGATATAATAGAACTTTGGTCACAGCTTGATGAAGCAGCCCATGTGCTTTCTGGTCTCTGGGGACCCTGCACAGAGATTCTCAATCCTCACTTCTCAGAAGTTCAGCCACAGCAGCACCACTACATACTGCATCCATGAGCCACTGGCAGACAGAGGGGATATGATCTTTACCACATTCCTAGCAGGCACAGCTATCAGCATTAGACTTTGTGGCCTGGATCCAGTCTCTGCAGTTGCTTTGTTTGCTGCCCGTAACATCCATTTTGCTACCAGCTCTCCTTTTCACTGAACCTGGGAAGAAGTAGCCTTGATCTTTCTTAATTATAATGTCAAGCACTACTTAAATTATGCAAATAATGGAAAACAGTCTCTCAAACTTGGCAAGAGATCAGAATGTTAGACTGAAGTAACTGCAGAAATATTAATGCCATGAATTCTATACTCAATGCTCTTTTTTATTCCTACTTCATTCTGATTCCATTTCAAGCTCACTGAAAGTCAAAATAAAAAATTTTCCTGACAAAGGCCACTGATAGGAGTTATTTAGCACTTACCTCCATCAAGACTTAATTTCAAACTCCTGTCTACTTCCTAGAAACAGACTGAAAACACAGATGAACTGTGCTGCCTGCAGAGCCTGCTCTCCCACGGGCTGTGAGAGAGCTCCAGAGCATGACCAGGCCAAGCAGCACATCTGCTTCCTGACCCCCACGCACCCCCTCACCTGAAATCTTTGCAATGGTTGCACCTTTGTATAAAAGCTATTACAAAGGTAATGATTCTGCTGCCTCAAACTGGTAACTGGAGCAAGGTCACTGCAAGCCAAGGAAGGAAAAAGCACAGCAGGAATATGTAGCTCTGAAGAGCTTTGAGTAGAGACTATTTGCACTTTCATATTAAAACTTCTTTTCCAAGGGAAAAAAAGCTTCAAGTGCTCCCTTTTAAGAAAGTATTGTTTGAAAGCTGGTCTAAAGGTTATAAATTTATAATTAATATTGATTGCCTCCAGACAGTATTCCTCTGTTGCTCAGCCCCTTTCTAACCTTCATTGACTGAAAGAAGATGCTTATATTACAGTATTCCCTGATTTGCAAGATTGATCTCCTCCATCCTACAGTCAGCATTGATTCTGTACTGCACAAATTGTTTTTCTGATCTAAGCATTCCGTAGCACTTTGGCACAACCATCAGCTATTTAAGTTCTTGTGAAGCAAACCAAGTCATGACTTAACTGGCCCACTTGTACTGGGCAGGCACTGCAGAACTTTTGAGGCAACACACTCCTGCTCTAATGTCTCTTTCCAAGTTATGTTGTATCCAACCTGCATCTAAACAAATTATTTATGGTTGTATACAAACATATAGCAAGTCTATGCTACCCACTGCATATGAAAAAAAAATCAACGCTTTGGGTTTCTTTCATATCCAAAAAGCTGTGTTAAAGGTTATACTATTTTTCTACCATCATCAGTTTGGAGAGTACATACAATAAACACTAATTAAATTAATTCCAGATTAATAAGGGAAAAAAGCCCCTTAAAATCTGAGAGTCTGATGAGAAAGAATCTTTTAAAAAACCCCGAGCAAAAATTAAAAACAAAAAATCCCCACACACTTACAGTAATGCTATACTTTCGTCTGAAGCCAGTTATACTTGAGACAAATACAATTAGTTAGAGCATTTATTTACACTAGGAGTTTCATCTCAGAAAAAATTAAAAAAAGGAGAATAATTTCACTGTCTAGAACCTTGGGAAGAACATGAAAGGCAGTCTTACTACTTTATTTTCTTTCAACTGTAAACTGTTTACATTTCTGTAACAAAATCTTGTTTGTTTTTTAAGAGTTCCCAACTTTTGGCATAATTAAATGAAACACATCTTACCCATTTCAACTGGTAATTCCCAACAAACAACAAGAATATGTAAAAATCTTGGGCAGGACACAGTATTAAAAATGTACGTAAATTTTTATTCCAGCACTTTTTAAAGTGTGGAGTTGGTGGAGGTTTTTGGTGCTTTGTATTGTGAGGGATTACTTCTGGAAGAAACAAAATCCAAAACAGGGAGTTTTTTTCAGCAAAATGAAGGTTTTTAAAATGGGAATTTCATGCAGTTTCCCAAAATGGCTCTGCTTAGCCATTAATGTAATTTATATTTAGCACAAGACCACAAACAGACAGATTGCTAGACTAGACTGTTTTAGGGAGAGCAAACCACTCTGTCTCTTCACTCACAGTGTTGCTAAAATAAAGAGCATGGCAGTAACATAGGAAACGAACACAAAGTAGAAAAATATGACATTTCAAAAACACTGGCTGAAGAAATTACATTGGAAGACTGAGAACAGATCCAACCCATCCCCAGGTAAAGCCATGAGACATCCTTAGCCAGGCTCTGGAGGAACACAGCCAGACAAACAGCACACAGAGATCACTGACACAAACAACCCAAACCTGCCCAAAATACCCCACCTGCACACAGCAACACACCAGAGAGCCTCTTCTCTTTACCCATCCCTTGAAAATTCACCATTTTCTGCCATCTGCTCCAGCAAAGAGCTGGCAGGAGGCACCTGCTTGAGGCTCTTCTGCACTGAACACAGGCCATAACTTCCAATAGATTCTAATTTCACCAACCAGGGGCTGTATAAATCTCTCCAAGCCATTCTGGACAGTGTAACACATTTTTGCATCATGCCACTATGCCAGAAGACTGAAAAACAAGCAAAAGCTTTTCCTGGAAATTCACGTCTAGACAGCAACTTCACAGTAATTTCTGCAGAACACTCCTTATCCTGAACTCTGGTCATTCATAGTGAAACCACACCAGAGACACTCCTACTGACTCTCAACCACGACACAAGGAGATAAAGACAGTGAAAATTAAACATCTGCCTCACCAACATGCCTTTAGTCTCCTCGCTCTTCTAGTTTGGCAAAGGGGAATGTGGAAATACCTCAAGATCATACACCTCATTATTTTTTTAACAATAATCTTCAAATGAGGATAAGGTCCTTCTTAATGTATATTAATAAACATTCACTGTCTCAGCATTCCAACATTTTTGTAAAAGTAAAAGCCATTGGGATATCTTACTAAAAACAGTCACTGACTTCAAAAGCATCTTGGAAACAAAAGAATCCTGGACAGGGGGGCTGGATTTGCAACATCTGATGTAACTGAGCTGTACAAGTTGATATAAAAACCTCAAAAGCATCTTGTATTCAAAACAAACTATGTTAAAAATGTAACAGAAAACAGTTCAACTCAGAGGTGCTTAAAAACTTCAATGAAAATTCCTAAATTCACTGCCTCCCTATTTACATCAGAGTGTAAATTGTGCTGTAATTCTGTAATTGCACAAAAACATGATCACCTTTGAAAATTCAAGTACAACCCACCTCAGATGCCCCCAGATGCAAAGAATATATTCATTAAAATAAAGATCTGGTGTGCTAAACTAGAATGGAAGGGATTCTCTATGATGAAAAGATGGCAAACAAATCTCACAACACCCTGAAGGGTTTTTTTTTCTTTTTTTTTTTTAAGGGGGAGAATTTAATTGTCTGGGGGTTTTTCAGCATACTTAAAAATGAAAATTAGCAAAGTGATAATTTCTAAATTGTTACTGCACTTGCAATTTCTTCCCCTTGCAAAGTATCACCATTCTAAAATCCAACTGCCACACATAAGACACTTAAACATTGTTTTCAATGAATTATCACTGATCACTCCTATGTGGGGAGTTTTAAGTTTACACAGACTTTATTTTAAGTCTACAGAAAGACTTAGAATAGGGAATCTTTTTTACCCAGAAAGCTATATAAATAAAGAATTTAATCTGATCATTTTCATATGCTGCCAGGCTTTGGATGGATAAATATTTCCAAAGAGCTGGCGCCTCTGTTTTGGGTAGGAGTGGGTGGAATTCTGCAGGATTCCCCTTCCCTCCCCCACTGAAGCAGAATCTGGTCTCTATTAAGGGCATTTCAGCTGTAATTCTACTGTCAGAAATATCCTGATTTTCTACAGTGTTGCAATTCTTAAAACCATCATTAACACTGATGAGATCCTGTTCCACATCTGCCAATTCTGAGTTTTACTGTCCATGCCAAGCATGGCAGAAAAGAAAAATCTAAAACTTTAGTAAGGATGAAAGCTGTAGAGAAATCATATTAAAACGATCAGGAGGAAAGTAACTTTATTTGTGTGTAGCATAACATACATAAAAATTCACTCAGCACACTCAGACCTGGCCTTTTCCATTATAAAAGCCTTCAAGTACCATCTCTGTAGCGAAACCAAAGATACTGTTGGCCCCACTGAAATTACAGAAACAGAACATAAGGCAGCCTGGATTAAGGTTTCTGCAGCTGTCAGCAATGCAATCATCAGAAGGGTGCCACTGACAAACTGTATTTCCAAGCTGACTGAGCATGTCAGCATTGGAAAATTCAATACAGGCCACAAACACAACAAACACGGGAATGCACTTTTATGCATCACTTTCTATTGAGAATTCAGCACAAGGATCACAAACACCAAATGCTCACTGATTGAAGTTCATCTGATTCTGCCCAAATGTTGCATTAGATTGAAAGGAGGGGTAACAATGAATGATTTGGAAACCTGGCTCCTCTTTGAGAATGTATTGTCAGCCTATTTCTGCTCTCTCCTGTCTCATCCCAAAAGACCCTAATTTTTATAGAGTCCTAAGATCAAGAGAACAAAAGCTTGTCTGTGAACATTCCACATATATGTTCAGGACATCTCATCCAAAACACAGGAATGAAAACTGAAATGTAAAAACCAATTATAGACCTACAAATACTGGAGGAAAAAACATCTCTTGGTTAGACACATTAAACACGCACAATAAAATAAACAGAAAAGCATGCAAAACAATGTATTGCAATTATTAAAGATTTGCATTTGACACCACAAATTTGGATTAATCTTTGACAATACTTTTCATTCAGTTTAAACATATTTCAGGTCAGTAATTTTTTCTTTTCTTCCTTCCTGTAGGTGATCTACACCAGCACTTTAAGAGCTGGGTCAACAACTATTGCTGCTTCAAGAGAAAATGGGTACTAACAGCTAATAAGGACATCACTTAATAGCAACAGCCTTCTCCCTTATTAAAAGCAAGAGTGTTTGCAGAAGTTATTGAATCCAGCTCCTGCAGACAGCCAAGGAATTGCTTTTTGTCTCAGTGTCATGAGTTTTGCTGTCTGTCACACAGCCCCAGAATTATCTCAATCTCACTGTTAATTGAAAAGAGTGTTTCTGCAGAGCCTAGCTGCAAGTGTTTCCTACACTTGGAGAAAAAAATTAAGCCTCTCAGAACTCCAGAATTTATTCCAGGAAGCCTCATTCTTTTTTAACCTTCAGCATGCACACAGCTTCTCTTTAGTAAGAAGAGTGGAGATGAAGGGCACAGTATAAGGAGAATATATCAAGCAAAGTTTTAAGTACATTGAGGTCAAAGACATAAGGCTGGACCTAAAGTTCCTACAGTGTTGTTGAAACTAAAGCAGGCTGGCACAGGTATTCATGACCAGCTTAAAGCTAATTTTACCTTCCTTCTGATCTTACATGCAGGTTCTAACTATGCTCTGACAGAATTATTCAGGCAATCCAGCTGCTGCTCCAAGAATCCAGTGGCAGTAAGGCCTCCAGGGCAAGTATTTTACCTTTGTTACAGCTGACATCTGACCTGGCTGCAGCAGTGTTTGCAAGGAGACACACTCCAGCCACTTCAAAGAGAGAGATATTATCCTCTGTGCCTATCTGTTCCTCTCATTCTCTTCCAGCTGTAGTTGGAAGGGAAGAAAGTCTGCCTGATCATCCCAATCATCAGAAAGGATGCCAAAAGAAAAGCAGCTTAGCAATAACAATAATCAAATGTTCTAAAAACTGTAGAACCAGCACATTGATCATATTTGATTACAGTTATATCAGGCTGTACTGATGAAGCAGGAAGTAAGAAACAGCATTAGTAAGGAAAAGAAATTCAAAGCCTTTCTGTGTTCTCCTTATTCTCTCCTGACCTGCAGCCTGCCTTAACTTGCCAACTCCCCTTATGTATTATTACTTGTCCTCTTACAGCTCCTGCCTTTCTGACATCTCAGAGCAGCTGGTTTCCATTCCCTTTCCTGGCTCTTCTTTTCTCAATCCCAGTAATTTCTGCTTTCATCAAGAAAGAACAAGATTCAAGACTGTGGGGCCCTGAAGAAGCAAAGAACAAGACAGGGAAACTAAACCAGTGAAAAAAAAGGAGTGAGACTTCCCACCAGTAAGAAAAAGGTGAGAAGACAATAAAACTAGCCTGTACAAGAAAGCAGACTGTGGCATCTGATTAAATTGGCTGGTAATTTTTCCCACAACATGGGATAACAAGCTCCAAAAATTGTGCCCCCGCAGCTCCCAAAACCTTTTCTGTGTTCATGAGAAATGCAGAAGGCAAAAGATCCCTCTCTCAGCTATTAAAGTATCATTTCAGAAAGAAATGGCAACTCTGAATAAATGTCTTTACAGCTTAAGTACCCACAGAAAGGAAAAAAAGTACATGATCAGAGAATTCTTATCAAAACATTAAAAACATTAAACCCATTTTACAAAAGTAAAAAACAATGCATTTTGCAATTTTTATATAAACAGCACTGAACAAACAAAACACACGACATTGTACAAACAGACAAATAAATGGAAACAATCTAAAGTTTTGGGAAAGTACTAACCAGTTACTGACAGCAGCTGTGAAACCCTCACCTCCATTTCCTCCCGATGAGACCTGTCTCTATCCTCGAATTCACGAGTTCTTCGTCGAGCCTCTTCAAAGGCTTGTTGTGCCAATGCATCCTCCTGCTATCAAAGCAGATGACACAGAGTGACACAAAAGGTGACTCTCATTTCCACCAAATCACATTTCTTTTGAGTATTAACTACCCCTTGGCAGCAAAGTCAAGCATGTCCTGCAGAACCTGCTAGAACAGCGGCGAGTTCCAGCAAATGTCAGTACAGGTTAATGAAATATTACTCACCTTCACTACAGAAGTAGAGATAACCAAACTGGAATGCAGCTACTACTAAAATACATTTTCAAAGGAGAACTGTTGTTTCGAAGTAGTTTAAATGCTGCTGAGGTTTTTTTAAGGCTAGGAATTCTCTGAAGTTCTATGTAAAAGGCAATACATTTTATTCTCCTTGAAAAAGCCATTTTGAAGACAGTATTCACAGGTGTAGCTAGAGTCCACCAGCATCACTACACAAACAGTGGTAATTTAATTATCTTTCATTTAAAAGTAAGAATTATCAAAGTTACAAATCAATCATTTTATCAAAAGCTGCTGCAGGTGCATCAGCTTGAACATTCTTAATACCTGTGTATCATTTATAGTACTTAAATTTAAATGCATAGGAAAGTGCAAAGCAGAAATTACTTATTCCTCCACCAACCTGCACATATTCTCATACAGCAGAGGAGAAACCTGCAGGTCTTCGACAGCCCTTTTTCATATTTTCAATAAAGGCTATGCAGAGGAACAGATTTAATAAACTAACACACAAAAAAAAATCCTTCAAACTGTTTTAAATAAAATGTTAGTAATATTTGGAGCCATTATTAATTAGGTTAGAAGTTATTTTTCTTAAAGAGACTTTTTAACATGTTTACTGTTCCCCATCAGAATTCTAAAATTTTCAGAATGGAAGAGTCCCATCTGAAGAGACTCCACAAAGCAGGAAGGGATAAACTGTATTTGTTCTCCCTCCTTGCTCTTCAACTATAATTACTGCTAACTCTGCTTACAATTCCCACACACATGCAAATGTTATTTTAAAGTCGATAATTTTAAAAAAAGCTGACCTTGACTGCTAGAGGACATAAACATGTAGAGAGCACAACTAAGTTTTAATATACCTGGGGACTAAGTGCATAAATTTTTCAATTTAAGATAAAGCATCCCCAGCCTGAGAAAATGTTAAATTGCCTTTTTTGCCGTGGGCACAATGGCGGGCCCGGAGCTGCTCAGTGCAGTGATGTGAAGGGGCTCCCTGGTGGCCCGAGGCAGGGAAATACAAACAGCTGCCAATCCCACACTCTGCCCTTCGCCGCCGCTTTCTGGGGACGCCTGGCCAATGTTTAAAGCTGCCAACAAGATAATACTTTAACACCAAATATTTTTTTTTTTTAAGATTAGAATTTTGCCCTTTACAGCCATTTTAATGTTCACACGAGGCACAGAAACCAGGATCAGAGAGCGGAAAGTAAGTTTGTTCTTAATAATGCAGAAGGTTAGAGAGAAAACAGATGAGCTCGTCTCCCAGATGACTCCAGAGAAGCTGCCTCAGTTCTAGCCTACAAAAGATATGTACGTCTTTATTATCCTCTTTTTAAAATCAGACTTAAATAGAAGAAGATTCTTTTTCTATCAAAGGTTTTTGAATTTTACCATCGATTTGAGTGGTCATGAAAAAAAGGCTGACATAAAGCCTTGGATGAAATATTTTAAAGAAATGGTCATAACCAAAAGAAACTAAATTAGAAATTCATGGGAAAAAAAAATCAGTATGTCGGCATCCAGAATGAAGACGTGTTGACAGCTGAAACACTGGTTTGCTCATGTCTGAGAAAGGGGATAAAAGCATCAGAACTTTTTTTAGTAAAATATAATTCTGCTCTACTCTTGGTCATACATTATAACAAATCAACCAACAACTCAATCTTATACAACAGGAATTTAACAAAGTTTTTTTTTTAATGTCACTCAATTCTAGTAATAATAGCCTAGCAAATTCAGCTGTATGAGACCAAACAATCTATACATCTTAATTTTATCCTATAAAAATGTTCCTCCTATGAATTTACAAAGAAAGATAAGAATAAGCAAAACATGAGCAACAGAACGAGCAATCAACATGAGAACAGAACAAAATCAAACCTCCCAATCCAGAAAATAAAACTTTAAAAAAAAATTTAAAAGATAAGCTTACACACACCCACACTCACACACAAATCTTCACAGCAGCCCAGTAGGAAAAGACTTGGTGAGACAGCAAGATGCTCTTCTACAGAAGAGGTGCAAAAGTACTGAAGACAGAAACAGTCTCTTAAAGACACTCACATATCAAATCCAGGGAAATTTCAGCCCCAAAGAGGGAAGATATTCAAGCATGTATTGTGTGTTGGTCCATCAAAGCCTAAACAAGCAGTGGAATCAGGGCTTTCAAAAGGTAACAAAAATGAAGAAGCAAGACACAGACAGGCTGTGGATTAAGTGGGAAAAAAAGCAGCTTAACAGGTACAATTAAAATACTTCAATGTTAACACATGTTGATTCTCTTCCTAAAGTACTTGTTGACCTGGTGAAGGGTAGTATGCTTTCCAAAGTACAACAGCAAAGAAAAATTTTATTTGATCTCAGCATTAGTATGAAGTGGTAAGAGACAGGAAAATGCAAGAGCACTACGTTTGCTTAAAACAAGCTTCCAAAAAAATGAGGGGGGTGTGAAGAGCAGCTGGACCTCTTACCAAGGACAGTGGGTACACAGGAAATACCGTATGAGGCACTTCAGCCCCCTCTGACATCAGTGTTATTTTGGGATCAAAGTCAGCAGCTCAGTCAACTGCCACTAGCAGTATTACAGCAGTTTGAGACAAGGAAGCAGAGTGACAGATACAGGAAAAAGGAAACTGAAGAATATAAAAGATTGCCCAAATGTTTACAATACTAACACATAAGGGTGCAGCTACTCCTGTGTCTGTATAGCTCTTTGTGACACTGGGCACCCTTAGGTACCACTACTGTAGCAAACAGAATGACCATTGACGACCTCATAGTCACCAAGAATCACAAACTAAAAACAAGTTACACACCTGTAACTGAGAGCAAACATCTCTGTAGGGCCACATGGTGCACTACCTCCAGCTCAGCACCCTGTACCCACAACTCAGGAAAACACTGACACCTGACAGCATGCACACATCCCCTCACATACACAAAGAGTAAATCACAACTTCAGTGAACAAACTTTTTCTGAAGACAGTAAAAGAGAATTTTTAAGTGCTGTTAAGACAGCGTATACATATTGGGAAACTAAAGTAATCCAGGCACTTGCAAAAACATTTACTGGGAAATTAAGAAGAGAAAAATTAAACCCACAAATCACCTGACCCCTCGCCTTTTTGGAAGGGTGCCCACTTTCTTCAGGCACTCTCCAGTTTTGGAAAGGGTGACACTGTCTCCTCCTGAGTGCACGTTCCCCTCAGCCTGCTCTCAGTTCAGAAATCCTGTGACTTAGCATTATGTACCAAACTCAGTAACTACAGACCAAGAGCCTTGAGATTTATATTACATTCCTCAGGGCTATACACTGTCCTGGCTGTGTAAGGCATTACAGGTTGAAGGCCTCCTAAATCCATGGAGTCCACAGCAGTGACTCTGCTGCAACAGGTACTGAGCTCACTCAAGCTGTGCAAAACAACTCACACAGCTCTGCAAAAAGTGAATGCACAGCGAAGAGTGGCTTTTGAGTAAAAGCTTTGGTCTGTGGCTTTTCTCATGGACTCACAAAGGGTGGCAGGACTATTCTCTCTTTCCAGGCATCATGAAGGAACTGTTCAGGGCTGTGACTGCTTCAAAGACACTTTGACACAGAGTGTTTCTATTTAATCCCAAACATAGTCACATTAACATCAACTCATTAATGTGCAAATTAGTTTCTCAAGTTAGGGACAGGCAAGGCACAATAGAGGAATGTTCTTGGTATTTTGGAGGAATCAAAGCTTTAAAATATTTTATTACTCTGTAGCATAGTAACAGGGTAAAAGCACTCAAAGTTGTAAATTACAAATGATTCCTGCCCCTAACACTTTGCCTAAAGTAGCTAAAGCTGTGTTTTGCTGTGTTTCTGAACTTCCATACTGCAAGCTTTCTTTGGAGTTTGTACTCAAAGTGAAGGCAAAAACTGTGTTTCCCTCCAGAAGAACAAACAAATATGTAAACACCAAGGGCAGGCTGACTTACCTGTGCCCTCTCTTCATCAAATTCCAGGCAGCCCATACCATCCAGTCTCTGTAGATCTATCCAGCCTTTCCAGATTACACACACACCATTGAGAATCATAGGTGCCTTCAAGTACACCTGGAATAAAAGCAAAACACATGCTATGAATTTGCAAGCCCTTACACATGTGCTTGCACAATGAAAATACTGATCCAGGGAGCTTCTATATGTATTCTCAGAAGAACATCCAAACCAGCTGGTAACATGAGACTCCATTTAACAGCTTCCACTGCTTCCTTTCCAAGAACTCATTTTAATCAAGTGAGTGCTTTAACTTTTGCCTACTGGATGGAATAAATTTAAGCTGTGTTCTTATTTTATAAACTGGCGTGCACCAGGATTTAGTTAGAATTCTTACTGCTTGCAGTTAAACTAAGAGTTTTTCTTGTCAGCTTACCTTTGTGTCACAAAGGAAGTGGCATGCTGCCAGTCAGGGAGGATCCTACAGCACATCTAAATAGTTAAACAAACACACTCCTTCCTACTCCCAAGACACACTGTATTTTATCCCAATAAAAAAGTGCTTTCAAAAAAGACCAAGCACAAGTTTCAGTCCTCCTCAAATTTACAAACTACTCAGAGTTCAGTAAAATACATGACATACACAATGTGCTAAAAATAAGGAAGTCTTCCTGTGTCAATTCTAGCATGTGTGAAAGGCTTTTCAAAAGCAGCAACACCAGCTGATGAAAACTCAAGTACAGCACCAACGTACACCATGCCTTGTGCTGCAGCACAGAATAATGCATGACCTTAAGGCTCTACATCTAGATAACAGCACACAATACAGCAATGTCACAAGGGAAATTAAAAAGAAGCAAATACAGCATTAAATGAGTTTGACATGTTATACTTAATAATATCAGTCTTAAAAAGAGCCCCAGCAAAATTACCTGAATTGCACAGAAAAGAAAAATTTAAAAATCAACTTTCAATAGTTATTTCAGCCTACTGGGCAAGTGAAAGCCTCCCATGGAATGGGAGTTTGTCTATATTGAATCACCAGAGAGGCAGATCTGCACACATGTCTGCACCCACTTCAGACAGAAAGACTGCTTAGACATTCCAAATCCATTTGAGTTTTTTCAGCCTTCAGGAGCAGCTCAGACTCAGCTAGGTAGGGGAACTTTCAGACAGTGCCTCCTCTAACAGTTCTAAATTAATCCTCTGGCAAATCCTCATCAAAGCCTAATTGATGTTTAGCACTATAACGCATTTCAAAGCGCCCCCACTGTGCCCACTTGCTCAGTTCCACACTTACCAGCTAAGGTCACTCAAGCAAAAAAAGAAAGGGCTGGAGAAGCAGCAGGCACAGAGGAAGGGAAGCCCCCCTCATACAAAGGCTGTGCTGGCAGAATTAAGCACTGAACAACATGAAAGGCAATCCATGAGTGGAAAAAAGAGAAAAAATAACATGAATTGAACTGACAAACAAGTAATGTTATTTGCCAAAGAAAACAAACATTTGATCTCCAAGTCTGACTTTTACAACTTCTCACACTTTGGTACGAAGTGACAGAGCTTTAGACCTTTTAATTCATACAATGTGCAGCAGATCAATAATGAAGCAATCAATGTTATTTGTTTGAGCATATCTTCTTTGCACCAGCACTTCTGCAGCAGGGTCTGTGCTAAGAGCACAGCCTGGTTCTCTGTGCCTGCACTCACAGCCCATCTGAGAGAGCCACCACACCCCAGCCTCGTGTGGGGACAGCACACCGTGGGGACAGCACACCTACCTTGGCCAACAGCCTCTGCGAGCAGAGGTGTCAGAACCAGCATGAGTAAGATGTGGACTACCAGGAAACCACCTCCCACAGGCCTCATTTCAAGATTAAACATTTCAAACACACAAAATACATTGCAGCCCTTCAGCACAGTCTTCACCCATTCATCTCACAGGAAACAAAGGAAGGACGCAGCAATCATTTAATAGATGAATTTAATTAGCTGAGAAGTGAAAGACAGTTAAAAGAGGCTATTAGAACTGTCATTTTCTTCTAGGGCAAAAAGAGGAAAAATTCAAGAGGGGAAATTAAAAGACAGTATAAGCTAGCCATGGGCTCATAAAGGCAAAAAAGCTTGTATTCTAATGCTGGTTATGTCATGCAAGAACAAACAAGCACTTTGCTGATCTTCATTTAGGGTTTACCTCTCACTTAACCTCCCCTATCCTTCTGGCCCACAACAGCAGCCTGGGACACCAAAACTTACATAGGCCTTCCCACAGATGACAAAACCCAGCTTTCCATGTTGTCCAGGAATACTTTTAGTTTGTTTCTTTGATAAGGAATAACACACATTGCCACTAACCTGTTTCAGTGGCTGTTCAACTGCCTTGGTCACTGCAGCTGCCAGAGCATTACACACAAACTTCCTGCCTCAGTGCAAACAGCAGGCAGCTCAGACAGAGCTGCTGAGGGCTCGAAACTTCAAATGCCTCATGCATCACCTGGAGACCTGAGCAGTGCTGCAAATTCTGTGAAAGTCTTCAGAAGTCAAAGGGGAAGCAAGCTGATGGAGCTGATGTGATTCCTGACTGCTACAATCTGCCCTGAGCACGCCGGCCAACAGCTGAGCTGCTGACACAGCAGCTGGGGAACCTCTGGCACACAGCCTGACCTTTCCAGATAAAGTAGTCTGCTCCTGAATCAGAGCCCTGGAAGCCTTACACCACCAGATTCAGGAGGTCTTCAAAACTCTGATAAACAAACATTTTTCACTTCTGAAAGCACGAATTCCTTCTCAAGATATTCTGAGTTTGGAGATTACCACATAATCATTCAAACGTAGTAATCATTCATCGTGAAACCCCACGAGCTTACACAGGAATTTTTCTCTCATTAAAACACAATAATGCATACTGGTACTTTTTAATTTATTTTAGAGAAAGGAATTTAAACTCCTTTTCCCCCCTCTCCTCTTTCAGGAAAATGGAAACCACCTAACATTATAGCCAAAAACGTTTAACCACATATTTCCTTCTTTTCAGATAAAGCCATGTTGGTTCCCTTTCAACTTCTGAACTTAACAGAATTATTAATAAATTACTGCTCTGTCTGTGAAGACATTATCTACTACAGCACCTCAAAGTCCAGCAAAGTGGTCTTCCAAAAAATTTCTGAATTGTCTGCTCTGAAAATTTCCTCAAGACAGTCATGGTAGGAGACCAAGGGCAAAAGCTGCATTATTTCTAAAACTACCCAAAATTCCCCCACTCCCTAATATCACAGAAGAAGATAAAAGCATGTCTTTGTTAGAATAACTCTTTCAAGGTTTTATTGCTAACCCCACATTACCTGCATTTAAATAAATCATTTTATAAATCCTCCACACACCTCTGGGTACTCTTAATAATAATGCCTGGCAGTGGCAGTCAGTGCTGTAAAATTCAAGAGACAGGTGAAAAGCACTACAGAACAGAAGGAAGGAAGAGAGGTTGGAAGTCAGGCAATTACCAAATTCATATTCAGTGGACAAATTTAATACTACATAAAGAAACACCATTACAGGGACATTCAAGAGGAAAAGCTAAATTATGCAGCAGCCTGTTTTCAGAATACAGTCCATCCTATAAACCAAAGGGAGTATGGCTCTTCTGCCACTGACAGTGGACAGCGGTGTAACTAAGTTAAGAATTGTTGTACACATGTTGAAGGATGAGAGTAAGTTGTCTCTCATTTTGCACCCTCATTTCCCACACATTGGCACAACCAAAGCTTTGTTAGACTAGGAGACCTAGGTAAACTGTCACATACTGAAATATGCAATTTTTATTAGTTTATAGCAGCTGAATTTTTGTTCAAGTGGTTATTACAGAACTAATTTCATCTTCCATTTCAAACTCCTACTACAGATCAAAGTAGCACTAGAATTTTTAAATGAGAAACATAGACATGTTACTTTTACATTGGAAACAGGCTTTTAGTATTAGAACAAATATTCTGCTTGCTGACTGAATGAGCAGCAAGAGCAAACACTCTTATCTCCTGGCAGATTATCTGGACAGAGGACAAACAGCACCATAAACACACACAAACTTGAGAAGGTGCTGCATGAATAGGCTTAGTTTGGCTCTAAGTTGTTGAGCTCTGTTTGTGCTTCCTTGGCCGCCCTGCTGGCTTGTTCTCAAAGACCTCCGTGCCACACCTTCAACATTTAGTGTATCTCACCTTCCCTTTTGTATTCTTTTGAATAAACTGTTATTTCTTTTCATCTGCATTTAAATGAACAGCCCTCTCCTCCAACTCCAATTAACTGGGAGTTATCTCTGTTGTTAAGAACAGGCAGGGACATGGCTCCTGTAACACCATTCATTCATATTTTGAAATCCAAACTATTTAAATAGAGGACAATTCTCAATTACTTTTTAAAAAGCTACTGTATTTTAGCACAAGACAAAAAAACCTCGGTTTCACATCTGATTTTAGTCATCTAGTAAACCCTTATCTCACAGCAGCAGGGTATTTAACTGATCTGCTGGAGGTATGCTATCTGTGTGCTCCATCCACACATCCTGCAGTTACAGAAAATGCTCCTTCTCCCTACAGCAACCCAGCCATTTCCTCCCCCAGCGATTGCACACAGCTCTCACCACCCACCAACTAATGAATCAGCAGGCTCCCAACAGCCAGCGCCCCTGAGGAGACCAAGTGCACCCCCAGGAAACCCCAGTCCCCAGTGAAGTGGTGCAGTCCCTCCCTTCTGTTTCAATTTTCCCAGAATGGAGCAGAATGCATTCTTTCAGAGGAGGCTCAGTTCTGACTCACCCTGTGCCTCATCACGCACACATCTGCCCATTCATAACGGGCTGCCCTGCCAGCTGAGCCACAGCCATCCATCCATCCATCCATCCCACTTCTGATCCCACCTTCCCCTGAATCACAGCCCACTTCTAAACACTTCAACAGCAGTCTCTCTGGTGATTCCACATGTGAAACACTGACCACTAAGAAAGAAACAACTTTGAACACTTACTCCAAGAAAGAAAGGTGTTAAATCCAGTAAGGCTAACCTCATCATTTCAGCTTCTCTTAACATTATCAGTATACACTAGCAAGTAAAAGGAAAACAACTTGTACAAAATGTTCAAATGAGAAATTATGTATTCAACTGTTTCCTTTAACAGCAACAGCATATGATTATATATACAATTTCATAAATAAAATGTTGTGATCTTACCAGAGAGATCGTGGCATAACTGCTCTGAAATGTAAAGTTGCATCAGTCCCATCCCTGTGTTCCCCCCAAAATACAAAGACTCACTTTCATATCACAGAGAAGGGTCTCTAGCCTGGGTTTCAAAGAGGGGGAAAAGCATGAGAGAGGAAGCCATCTATGAAATGCAAANAAATCATCAAAAAAAAAAAAAAAAAAAAAAAAAAAAAAAACAGGAAAAAAGTTTTTTTAAAACTTTGCAACAGAACTTATACAGTAAAATCCTGAACTAACTGGGGAAGAAAACCAAATAGTAACTTCATCAGTGTAACAACTGGGGAAGAAAACCAAATAGTAACTTCATCAGTGTAACAACAACTGAAGTTACAGCAAAAGCTGGTAACTTCATGCAAGGACTCACACTACTCTTTCAGATATTGATCATTAGTTTAAAACAAATGACAAGCAACCAAGTAATGAACAGAGTTTACAGTATTTATCTGACTTCCTAAGTTTAATTCCCATACACTAACCTTGTAACATAATTTAAACAGGAATGAAACATAAATAGAAACAGTTGAAAAGAATTGCATTAAAAAAGTGACTATGAGTGAAATAAGACTTTTTAATGCCTTTAATTTGGATCAACCCTTCTGTCACATCGCTTAAAACATTATTCTTTCTTCAAACACACAAAGAAATTATCTTCTATTTTAAAAGCTACATTTTGGAATTCCTTCCATTATATGAGAATGAGGTTTTTGTTAAAATTCAAACCTTACAATCTTCTGCAAAAATGTACGGGAATTGATACTTTCTGACCAAACAAGAGCCTTTCCTAAACACTTGTACATAGATGACCCAACTGTGGCTTTCAAGATGAATAAAGCTTCAAGTTCCTCAAGGGTGGCACCTATGGCACAGCTGTACCACACCATCACCAGCAGGCCCTGTTTCCTGAGCAGCTGCCAGGGTGGGACTCCTGAGACAGGGCTGGCCAGGGCAGGAGCACAGCCCAGGGACACCTCCCTGGCCCAGCATCACCATTTCTCTGCCTGGGAGCTGCTCCTCCAGCTCTGCTTCCTTGTGATCTCACAGGGACATTTCACTTGCAGCTGAGGAAAGAGCACACTCCAATTCACAGCTAGAAAAACACCTCAGAACATACTACCATTTTCAACTTCATAGCAAAGCCTGACGGTCAGATATTGTTACTTTGTTCAATTTAAAAGTATGTTTATGTAAGTCACCAGGTTTTATTACAAATATCAGTAAACACTGAGATGCAACATAATCCACTTTCACAATTCTATACAGCAAAAATACCCACGTACAGACTCACTTCAAAAATATCTTTTTAAGTAATACCAGACCTGTGACAAAACCTCTCTCAATGTGCTTTGTGTACTACTGAAATACCACAGTTAGGAGGTTTGGCTTCTAAAATGTCAAAAAAAGAATAGCTGAAGAATTTTCCTTACCTTACTGGAGAGCTAGAATTTAAAAGTCCCTTGTAGAAAACCTGGTATTTTTATGGCTTTTTTGGTTGGTTGCATTTCTTGGTTTTTTTTCTGCATAGTTAGATGAGCTATGTAATCATGACTCCTTTTTGAAAGCAGATCGATGTTTCATTAAATTATGCAGGTTGCTATTTCACTTAACTCAAACCCAAGTCTATAACTAAGAACAGATACGAAGCAGTAAGGATGTCAGAACAAATGTGATTAAAATCTGTGGAGCATTTGATTCCTGGATTAAGATCACTGGTCAGTACTTACACTTGGAAGCTCACACAGAAAAACAGTAGAATGCTACTGCACAGAATTACACTCCTCATGTAATAACCAAGTCTCCAGATACAGTTCATCATTCCAAAACACTGCAATTTCTCAACTACGCAGAAAACATGAACCAGACTCGCCAAAACCACCAAAAAAAACCCCAATACAAAGCACAAAGTAGATGGCTTCTAGTTTTCACATTGTCACTACAGAAGGGACTAATGCTCCCAAAGAGAAATGCATCTCATGCTCAGGCTCTATCCATTTGCCTTCAAAAGACAAACTCAACCACAGAGCTGGAACTGAAAATCAACAAAAATGCAAGGAGCATAACAAGAAAAATCTGAAAGGCAAATACATGCTGGGGTTTTCCCCTGTGAAACTTTACAGAGTCTTTTATCAGCCAAACTTTACACTAGATTCTACCTGAGAAAGATGGTTGGATTTTAAACCTGTGCTCCCTTTTAATGGAGAAGGCATGCACTTAAAAAAGACCCATTTTTTTCTTGTAACAATTAAAAAGAATAATGCTTTTGCAGCAAAATATTGCCAGGAGATTGCTGCTGGTTTTGCTGCTCCAAGTACACATGCATGCTTCTGCTCACAAACCCAGTAACTAAAAGACACACAGTTTTCTGCCACGTTGACAGAACATTTTCCAGACAAATTTCAAAATTGGTTGTGAAATTTGTTCTTTTCAAGCTTTCAGAAAAATCACACAGCAAAAAGCAGTTATAACTAGCAACTGCAACAGAGGATTAGAAAGAGAGGTTTATCTAAAACACATCACTTGCACACCACACTACTACCTGGGTGCAAACAAACAGCCTGCTAATCCTCTACTTTTGGAATGAAAATCCAAAACATAATGCAAGTATATTCAACTATACAAAAGAGAAGTTACCTGACTTTGACAATATGGGCAAGCAACTAATAAAAACATCCAGGAACTGACCTAAGCAAGAGAGGGGCAAGAAAAGCTGCTTCTTCTACCCTTAGGCTTTCATTGCCTTCTTGAGCACTCCAACAGCATCACCTTTCCCCTTAAGTAGGATTCAAGTCTGGAAAAGCTGTTCAAACATTCCCTCAACAAGCAGCACTGCATCAAGGCTTAAAATAATGTTCATAGTTTTTTGTCTTTTGTATACTATAAGTATTCAGTTTTCATCATTTAATGAAATTTTATAGTGTTATAATTATTGTGTAGAAAACTATCAGCTCTAAAGAGAACATCCTTAGCAATGACTAGAAATTTTCTTTAACAGAGTAATATCAAACTTGCAATTATGCAAGCTAATGAGCTCATTTCATTACTTGTGCTTTGGACAAAAAACTTCAAGAACCATTTCAGTAACTTTCAGAAAAACGACAGTTTCTTGAAGCAAATGTTTCATCATCTTATTGAATTTTTCTTATTTTTAATATGAATTATTAAGTGATCTTCAGAAAGAAGCAGACATTCTCAACCATTACTCTTACTTTCCTCATTCATTTATAAGAAGAGGAAAGAAGCATACTATTAGCAACTTTGCTTAGTAAGTGGAGACTGACATGCAAACAAGAGAATTCAACAATCCAAATGTCTGGATTTCTTCCAGAATCTATGCTGCAGAGATCTTGAAGCCTTGCTTTCATCCACACAGCACTCATCTGTCCTTATATATAGTTGCTTTTCAAATGCAAAATTTAGCTCACTACCTCCAATTTTGTTCCTCTTCTGGGAAACTTTAGTATGATGACATGGATATATTTGAAATCTTGCCTATACAATTCTAACAAGTGCATTTAAGGCACTGGAAAGAGTTCAAGGTAGTATGACTGAATAACTGCTTTTAGAATACATAATAAAAGCTAAGCAGAAGCAGGTTTACTGACAGCAGACCTTAAGTACTTCCACAGCCATGCTGCAAGTACTGCTCCCAAGCATTGTCTCAAAATGGCACCATCCCTGCCTGCACTGTAACGAGGCTGTGGGCAGTCCCAAAAGCATTTGGAGGGCTGGGGGGTGAAAGGATTCCAGGGAAAAGCAGTGGATGCTCGTCACATGAGAGGTGCCTGGGCTGACTCACTCCGGTGGCGGAGGGCACCCGATGATAAATCACTCTGCAGGAACAACTGTCCAAACCCTGCCAGGGGCTGCCTGCCAGGACAACGTGTCCAGTCTACGTCCTCTACAGATTTCTCTTCCCAAAATCCAAGTTCCTAACTGTTCACAGTGTACAAACTGCATGCACATAGAGACATCTCCTAATTGTGAGGTAAAGTGAATAAGCACAGGTACACCATGACTGTGGCTTCAAACGGAGTTTGGATTAAACACCTCTCCTCTATGCAATTGCAGGTCATAATGAAAAATACTTTCAAGTATCTGGACAAAAAAAGAGAAAAAGTTTCACTCTCCTCAAAAGCAAAAATGGGTTTAGAAGCATAAACAAAGGATGTTGCTGAGAACAAAAAAGAATAGAAAGAAAAAGAAACTGAGAAGTCTCTGCCGGCTAAAGGACTCTTAAGCACAAGCACAATAATGAATTCTAGAATCACAAGCATCTATAGAAAACCAGTATTTTACTCAAACCATATAGATGATCCTGGATGAAAACTAACCAAGAGGATCGTCAAGAATAGTGGATTCTTCTCATCCACCAAGCCTTTACAGGACTCCCACCAAGCCACTCCAAGGGAAAAAAAAAGTAAGAAAAAAATCAAGCTGTTTAGCCAGGCTGGGTACAAACTGGAAACACCACCAAACCCATTTGTCTGCTGGGAGAATAACCACACACTGACCTCCTTGTTTAAAGCTCACAGAAAAGTCTGAGAAAGATCAAAAGCAACAAGAGTGATGTGGGTTTTGTCGGGACAGCAGCACTTCCCTTGGCTGGAGCAGGAAAAGCACCTCGAAGGCTCTGAGCACACAGAGCCCTGCAGCTGACATCCCTTCACTGACCACCTGCTGCTCCTCACAGAAGAATCTCTCCCAGCTACCACAAGGCTTTGGGGTCATAACGACCCCAAAAGCCATGAGTAGGAGGATAGCAATTTTTTAAAACAGGAAAAGTGGAAAGCTGGTTCTATTGGCTGCCATTTGAATAGGTGTATTTTAATAAAAAATATTTCTCATTACACTTCTGTTTCTGCTGTAACACCTGTAGCATAACAAAGATTTGCTTTTTTAAAAATATTCATCAAAGCAGTTAACATCAACTTACAGAAAAATAAAATCTAGTTATGATAAAAAACTATGCAAGTAGAAACTCAGCATCTTTAGGAAGAAAACTGAAAATCTTTAGTTACGGCTGGAACAAAGTTAATGGTTAATGAGTAGAAATCCTAGCTACATCACATGTGGCACAGCAGGCACTCTGAATCAATTTAAATCATGTCTGATGTGCTTTCCTCCAAAGCTGCAGAGTTCACAGCATATTAGAGCAAAATAAACCCGTGTGGAAGACTCTGGTTTACGAGCAGCTGCCACCAAAGAACAGACAGGAAGTAAAGCTGCATTAAAATGAGATGGAGAATTGTATTATAAAGGGGAGGGGAAGTAAAATAACTTCACAGACTTCATCAGTGACTGGTATTTAAAGAGTAAAAAAAGAATATCTGAGAATCAATGTTCTTTCAAGTAAGAAAGAGTGGAGCTATAGAAACATCATGAATAAGAAATGAAAACTGGGGACATTATCTTACTCTAAGAAGTACACAAAATGAATCATGCAAGGAAAGTTGACCATAGAGGTCTTAACAAAACAAAGGGACTTTGAAAAAGATTAGATTTTAAGAAGCACTGAAGACAATACACAGCTTAGCCTTAAGTTTGTACGTTGTCAGTAAAAAAACTGAAATAAAAATTACAGAACTTCATTAATCACAATAAAACTAGCCTAAGTCATTAATGATAGCAGAAAACCAAGGGGAAAATAAAGCCCTCCATTTAATTGCAAGGTTTAATTATCCAGTATTTCAGGCAATACATTAGACTACTACACTGGCTACCTTTCAATTTCTTAACATCTACTTGTTTAATCTTTAGCAAAAAACAAATAAAAACCCCCTGGACAGTAGCTGACAACACAGAGGATCAGAAAGCCTTGATATGGTTCAGCTCCCCAGAAACAGGACACACACTCCATCTGAAATACACCCACAATGAAATACAATGTTCTATCATTTCTACCATCTAGGGACCTATTTTTAGTGCTGCTTTTTCTTCTTCTACGACAAACCTGAAAAATTGCTCCAATACACAATTAAATTTGCTGCAGGTCAAAGACAGCACAGAATGTTAAAGCTATCTCAAAAAAAAATTGTTAAACTTGAGTTTGAAATGAGTAGAAACATTAAGTGTACACTGAGCCATCCAATTCTTGGATTAATGAAGACAGGGTATACACCAGAGGCCTACCCACCCATTGTGAACATCAGATGCATCAAATTAAAAGGCAAATTAAGCATATAAAAAAATCCCCTCAGTTAAGAAATACCAGATTGAAAAACCTCAAGCCTATGAAGTATGTATTTGCAGAATCCCAACTTTCACAAGAGCGTTGCTCTTCCTAAAACTCAATCATTTAAGCAGCAATTCCAGCAGATGCTGCATTGGTGGCTTTGTCAATCTGTGTACAAAACTGCATTAGCACAATTGTGACATACTTCAAATCTAGATAAACTATTTTGGGCCATCATTGTTTAGTCAAACACCAAAGCAGAATTCCAGAATAAAAATATTCTAATGTTGGTAAGTTTATCTACATTCTAGATCTCAAACTAATGCCTAAGATAATTATTAACTGACAGCTTCCCCATAGCCTTTTTTTATTCATATAATTAAAAACATGCCTTGCTGGCATAAATCCAGTGATGAACAAACACACATTATGCACTGCCTCAAGAATCAAAGCTCATAAAACAATGTTGCACAGAGCTACAAAAATCACATGGTTTTAAGAGACTGCTGAAGCCTGTGAAAGAAATTCTTAATTAAACCAAATGACAAAAATCTAGAGAGAACAAAATCTCAGACAATTCATATGAAACTCTTTAACTGTTTCCGCTGATAAGATAAAACACTCTCCCATTGCTCATTCCTCTGCTCCAGTCATGGGAGTGGCTCACTCTCAGAGAAGTTCCATTCTGAGCAGAGCAAGCATTCATGTGTGATTTACACAAGTAAGGGCTGATTGCAACAGTGAGCTTGTGATTTGTTCATACCAGGGTATAACATTATTCCCATTTATCTGTTTGTCCACCCCTAGCCTCAGAGGAATTCTTCTAAACATTTCAGTGAAGCAGTCTAGAATTTACTGTAAACACACATAAAAGAAGGAGTGGCATTCATTAATGAGGTTCATGTTCTATTTTAATACACAGCATACCTACCATGCTCTTACATGATTAAGACAACAAAAGAAAATGGATGAAGTAGATCAGTACCTTAAGAATTCATTCAGAGAAAACAAAGTTAAAAAAAAATCATAGGAGTAAATAAAATTAGTTTTGAACTGGCAAGAAGAGAGACTTCAGTCTTCTTACACATTACAAGAAAAATTCCTCATTCAATTGTGAGCCAGAATCAATATTTTTCAGTAAGAGCCAGATTCAATTCAGTTCCCTTAGCAAAGCAGTCAGGACCCAGACAGCCAACTTCACTTCTCCCCCAATTTGTCAAAGTTCTGCAAGCCTCACAGGACTAAATGGAAAACAATTTTTTCCAAAAAAACTCATTAACTTGAATTCCACATACCATAACTGCCCTCAGGAATTTTTTTTTCTTCCAATCAAGTTTTCCCACTATAGGAAATATTTATCTTCCACCTAGCAGCATTTAAAAGACCCAATATGCCATTAAACCTGAATATGCTTCAAGTATTTCCTCCAGCCTGGTAGGTTTGGTAGCATTAGCTGTTTCTTGTTACAAGGGTAAGTAAAAAAATTTAGGAAAAAGGAAGGATTTTGTAGTCCATTAAAAGTTCTTAAAAATAAAATAAATAAAAAAATTACGCAAAAATTCGAAACAGAAAAACTTTGAGGGCTTAAGTGCTGGTCTAAACCCACTGAGTTGTGAACAAAGTCTCTTACTGAATTCAGTGATCTTTGGATCAGTCCCAAAGCACCTAAAGGAGCACTGATAAGAGACAGCATCTATATTTTAAAGGTATGTTTTTCCTGTAAAACAAAGCCAGCTGTAGGTGATTTCAGTAACTTTATTCTGATGAGACTAAGCAAGGTTTCTGACTTTAAATCTAATACAGCTTCAGAGTAACCATCACTGTCACTAGGGAATTTGAGCTTTCAGTATCAGTCTATGGGACAACCACCTCAGAAGAAAGAGACTCAGAAATCAATTCTGAAAGCGATGCTGCTTCTGTATTATAGCTGATGGTGAAACTGAGAAAAAGCTTCATTCCACTTAGAGCACACTGACTGCTTGCTTACCAACTGGCAGCCAAAGACATGATGAAATAACCTGTTGAAAGTGCATATTTTATTCAGTCTACCACAATTCCTTGGCCAAAGTCTAAGCTCTGAACCACTTCAGAAGCACCTACACAACACCAAATTTAGACTGTTCCCCAAAATTCTGTCATGACAGTAGAAATAGTTCTGTTCTTCAAAGTAATACTGCCCATATGTCTCCCAATCCTTCCATTTGCCTAAACACTAGCATGCCTCCAAACAAAGCAGTATTTTATCTTAGCAGCTTTCACTTGTGCCCACATCACTACCCACCTGCATGGAGATGTGAAATACTACAAACCTCCCATCACAAGTGCAGTCCATACCAATAAGACCATAAGCACAACAACAACAACAACAAAAAGTCTTTCAGTTTCCACAATTTCCTCCTTACCTTGCCTCCTTCTCTTTCAAAGTCGACATACTCGCGGGTCGGTGTCTGCCGCTGCTCCCCCTGCCAGCTGGCCGGAAAAAACTGGAGAGACAGATTGGTTCCTGTGGCCACAAAAGCCTTTTAGAAAAATCAATACAAACAGGATCAGGGAGCAAGACATTACATAAATTATGCAGGCAGTCATTTATTTTTACATCAGTTTATGTCTTAAGCCAGGCAGCAGAGAGAATACTTAAAGTCAAAAACATGCACTCATCATTTTTCTTAAGTATTAAGTTACAAACATCTGATTCCATTTTGACAACATTTGCCATTGGCTGCTTCGGATATAAAATACAACATGGAATCAATACTTCTTTCAAATCAGTTTTGCTGACATTAGAATCTGTCCTTTCAGTTCTGTCTGGATACCCTGCACTAACTTGGTACCTGCAACATTAAAAACTGCCCATGCTTTCCAAAGAGGCTGCACACCTCTAGAAGAGTACTGCTGAAGGAAATTTAACTCCTTAGACTCATTACTAAGGACAACTTTCTTTGAAAGAAAAGGATTTTTTTCCTTTCACAATCTACTTATACCTAGATGGACACTTCACTGAAGCATAAATATTCCTATTTTATCATCTACTGGCATGCAGCATCAATATACATTTCAATCAAGCTTCAGAGGACAAAGTCCTCATGCCACATCAAGACACCAGTGATACCCAGATCAGCACATGCTCTGTCAGTGAGACAAGGCAACTGTAGGAACTCCTCTCAGCTGCAGCCCTTTGTAAAATCATTGAAGGGACTGGCTTAAACCCATTAGAAAAAGCACGCATTACTTTCAAGCAGACAATTTTCTACAATTCCAAATGAAAATGCCATTGAGTTTTCTTTATAAACTCCCTGCATTTCTTAGCATATCTTAACTCCAAGCCACGATGGGTACAGCAATTGCTAGATGTAAAATAAAAAATTTTTGAAAGCAGAAGTCAGATTCACAGTATTTATACTCTTCTCTGGTACACGTGAGCTTGTCCTGTAAGCATGTGAATACTCACACCATACCACTCTTCTCAAAATCCCAGGGTTAAACATAATTTGTTGCAATCAAATGGCCAGATTTATTACCACGATCACTTAGATTTAAATGGTCATTAATATTAATCTAGAATACAGTTTTTTTCTTAAAAGCTATACCATTACTACTTTAACAATTGGAATTTCCTGGCAGATTTCTTTCAAGCAACCCAGAATTCAGCCACTTCACAGTATAATTGCACTGCTACCTGTGACACTATAGCTAAATGTTATTTAAGATAGTTCTAGTCACAGACTGCAACACTCTCACAGGATTAATACCTCCCATTTTGAAAGTAGAAGTGCTTTGTCTTGGCTCTTCCCCCTCCACCAAGGGAGACTAATGCTCTGCAATTAGTTTTGGTTCCAGGCTATCCTTAAAAACAGATTTTCAAATTTTTGTTGTTGTTGTTTTTGTTTGCTTGTTTTGTCTCCTGTAAGCACATTCTCAATGTCATTAAAATCAACAAACCAGTCCTAGTAATGCCAGAAGAATACTGTATTGGTGCATCAATATTCGTTTCCAAAGACAAAGATTTCAATCCTTGCAACAGAAGTTTCATCAATTTTTGATTTGCACAAACAGGAAAACAGGAGGCCTCAAATCTGTCAGAGCTGCACACTATCACTATCAGGCTCACCACATTCTATTACCCCTTTGCTTTTGCAAGGGATGCTATTCACATAGCAATAAAAAAATTATACCTATCTCCAAATATTAGTGACTCTGAGTCTTCACCACCTAGTCTGCTCACAAACTGTTCTCCTACCTCCAAGCATCTTTAGTAAATGTGTGTTTTATACTCCTTAATTCACACATTTAAAATATCAAGGAGTGAGATCTTTGACAGTAAACCAGCTGACCACTGAAGCCCTATGGACCAGTCCAGTTCTGGTACTGTCAAAAGGACTGTACTTGCTTTCTGGAAAATCCAGCAAGACAAGGAAGTGGAATTCCTCTTCCACCCCCAAAGTGTGCTAGAGGGCCATGAAAAATAGGGGAAAAACATCAGAGAAAAGAAGATAAAAGTACACAAATTTCACATCCTCATAGAGTCAGGCAGGTGCCATTTAAACCATAAAAAGCTACCTAGGTATTTGTTCTCTGGATTTTTGAAACCTGTTCCCTCCCTTTGAAGAGACAAAAATCATCCAGTTAAAGTACGTGTATGCTTCTCAAATCAAATCATAGATCAATACTGAAAAACTCAAGAACAGTCCTGCTAATAACCACATAAGACTACATGGAAGCCATTCATTTCCATCAAATAACAAACAAATTAAATAAAAAATAATAATGATGATTTATTTAAAAAAAAAAATCACACCACTAGTTTGGTTTTAAACTTGAAAGGAAGAAAACTCTAGTTTTGTCTGCAGAGCCTTTTAAAGCTCAGTCTGAAAACCTATCAGACATTTATGTCACAAATTTTGTGAAAAGCTTATCAGGTAGTACAAGGGCAGCCTGACCCACACATAGACAACGTAAATACAAGCACCTTCCAAAGCAAACCAAACATGTGAGGTTATTTAAGTTATCAAAGCATTACCAGTAAACCTGAAATCTTATTCAATACACTTCACAGTTACTTCTCAGTAATATTGGTAATTATTTCCTTTATTCAATCAAGAGCTATTTGATACACGTAACCAACAACCTACTGCTGGTTGTACATTAAATCCCTGAGCTGGTTTTGGGGCTTTTTTTCTGCTTCAAAATATGTAAGGTCATTTGCAAAGGCTCCCTTTGGAGATAAAAGAATAAATCCTTGATGTCTGGAAAAACATTCACGACTGAAAAAAAAAAAAAAAGTAAAATTACTAGCCCTTTTTAACATCAGTCATTACACACACTACATTTCTAAATAAACCTGACCACTCATGCCCTGTTCACAAAACAAAACCAGATGTTTCAGATGAAGAAATATAGAGCCTGTTTTATAATTAAGTAGAGTGAAAATATGTAGAACATGCATCACTGGTTGCTTCCAAGGGATGAAGTTCTGGCAAAAAAAGGCATCAGCAGGCTCAGAAGTACAAAGGTGAAACTTCAGTGATTTCCCACTTATATAAATAACTGCATAGGCTGCATTAGAAAGCTCGTTATAAGCTACATGGCCTGGCTTTTTTTTTTTTAGGGAGGGATTTGGATATATTATGCACTTTCACCTGTACAGGAACTTCCAGTGCTACCAAACTATGTCTTCCTTACCTACCCATTGTTCCCCTGGTGTTTTCTTAAAGGAAGCAAACATGTACAAAGAAAAATGTAAACAAAAAATAGTAAAATTAAGAACCTGTCTGCAGGGAGCCTCTTGTAAAATAATATCACAGGTTCTAGAACAAGAGTTAACAATTAGGGATAAGATGCAGCTAAAATAAAGTTATTCAGTAAAAGGTAAGTAACCATGTTCTTGAGTGTGTATCCTTTTACTGACAAAGGCAAATGAACAAGATCAGTTATAGTAACTGGCATTCAAGTATTTTTGGATGTGCATAACAGTAATTGCATTGTGCATAAAAATAATTTCATTGTGAACTGACTAGCAGTATGTATACCACGTGAAATTAAAGAATGCTCATAAACCAAACTTGGTGGAAGTGGGGTTAATTTTCTATTTTATCTTGTCTTTCACTATGCACTCTAAATGAAAAAGAAGTTACTTCTGTATTTTAATAGTAGAGTTACAAACTTGACAACGCTATGAAATACTAATCCTATAGAAGCAACCTGGAGCAGAAATCAAACGGGGAAAAAAGGAATCAGTTCTTGACTACTCTGAGCCATACTTATCTCACTTCTTATTTTAGAAGGCAACAGCAACCTGCAACTAACCTTAATGAATGAGAAAAACAGAGCTGAAGTTGCAAGATTCAAAGCCCAATTTTAAAAGCGTTTGATTTAGTTCTCAAATACATCAAACAGCTCGCTCAGGACTTTAAGCTAGCGCCTTCTGAACAATGTTACTCATTTCTCAAAGCTACTGTTTCCGGAAAGAAAAAAAAAAAAAAGAGAGAAAGAAAAGCAAGCTGAGCACTGAAATAAGCAGCTCGTAGCTGCAGCACGTGCCCAGGGAAGGAGCGCAGCCCGGTCTCAGTGCCGGGGCTTTTCCTTCCTCCCCTGTCAGCCCGGCGCTCCTCACAGGCGCTCTCCCCGCTCGGGAGCGAGCCGACAGCTTCGAGCGAAAAAGCGCTGTTCCTAAGGCGGACAGAAACGCTGCCTGTTCGCCGAAACCTCCTTTCCCTCGGCGTTTGGAAGGCGGCCGATGTCACTCCGCTCCTTGAGGAAAACTCTCCTTCACGGCGCGGCCCCGACCCGCCCCCCCCC
>VZTB01014856.1:1812-86081 GCA_013397245.1 Thryothorus ludovicianus | reverse complement strand
GCCTCCCCGCTGCGAGGGCAGCAGCCCCAGCGCTGCGGGGAGCGGCCGCCCCCCGCGCCCCGGTGGCGATGGGGAGCGCTCCCCTCACGGCACGGACCCCGCACCTGCTGCGGCCCGCTCGGGTGGGGAGCGGGCGGTGGCCGCGCCGAGCCCCTCCGCATCGAGGGTGGCGGTGAGGATGGGGCAGGCAGGAAGGGACAGCGCTGGCCTCGCACCTCCTCGTTTGGTTCCCTCCCCCAGGAAGGCTGGAGGAGCCCAAGGGTGGTCGCAGAGCCAGCCCGCGGTCCGGCTGCCGCCCCGAGCGCCGGGCATCCTCCGGTCAGGGCCGGGCATCCTCCGGTCAGGGCCGGGCATCCTCCGGTCAGTGCCTCCGCCTGCCCAGCCGCACTGCCCGAGGCGGGGGCCGTGCCCGGGGGCAGCAGGAGCACCCACCACCACCCCAGGATGTGGCTCGGCGACTGTCGAGTCGTGGTGTCAGTCTAGAGCAAAACCAAAACGCAGCGCTTTGCTGCGCCAGCGCTTGAGAAGTTCACTCTCGTGCTAGAAACACAGCAGCCGGAACTCTTGATTCTTCAGAGCAGGCATTGTACAGGAGCTAATTCAAAGAGCACTGCAGGACGTACATCACCTGCGCCTAAATCCTTTTTTTCATACGTACCTAGGTTATACCTCGATTCTTCATTGCAGCCTCGTGAGGGGGAGTGGAGATAGGGCAAGCACCTATCTGCTGTCTCTGACAATTGATGACAGGACCCAAGGAAGTGTCCTGAAGTTGTGTCAGGAGAGGTTTGGGTTGGATGTCAGAAAAATGTTCTTCACCCGGGGAGTGGCTGGGCACAGGAACAGGCTGCCCGAGAAAGTGATCACAGCACAAACCTGACAGAGTTCAAGAAGCATTTGGACAATGTTCTCAGACACACAGTGTGTCTCTTGGGGATGTCCTGTGCAGTTTTAAGAGCTGAATTATATGTTCCTTGTGGGTCCCTTCCAACTCAATATTCTGGATTTTTTTTTCCTTCAACTTCTCCTCCAGGTTTTTAGCAGCTCCGGAGCATCATAAGGATGGCAGCATGAGCCAAAAAACATATTACAATACCTATTGCCAACATTAAAATATTAGAGCATATTAGATCTTTTGATAAAGAAATGAGGTTTTCTAATATCTCAGTATTAGAATCTTAACTTTACACATAGTCATGCAAATCAAAGCCAGCAATGCTAAGGTTAGCCAGAAGACATAATTTGAATCAAGTATGAGTAAAATAAAAAAATAAAAAATAAAAAAATGAGTGAAGTAACTGTAACCCTTAACTAATTGTATACAGACTTCAGAGAAAAAAACTTTAGACATTTTTTTCTAAATGTAGAAAATATGCTATGAGATACTTAATACATTTCTGACCAATCGGAAAACTGAAGATAATTGTTAAAGCTGTACCTTCTGATTTTTGGTATGTTACTGTATTGCAGACATATAGGTAAATTCAGAAGTTAAAAGCATTAAAAGAACTGTTTTAAAAGGGTTTTCTCAGCCTGTAAAGAAAATACACTGAGCTTGAAAACATAAAATATTGTGTATCGTCTTGATTCATTTAGATTAATATCAACCCTTAAGTGAAATTTTCGTGAATGTCAGCCACATTTAAAAGGTCCCAAAATAAGACATTTAAAAAAAAATCCATATCACTATTCATCTTACAGCGAGATCAATACCAGGAGCGTAGGCCTGCAGGAAAACTGCCAAGTTCATAAGGTAGAAATCTGCTCTCTTGACCTCCAATAATCTTTCACTGCTTGCTACTACCTCACCCAGTTCTACCTCCTCAGCCCCGAAACTGACTGTGCTTTCTTCCAAACAACCGTTTGCAAAAAATAATTACCAAGGTCAAAAGCGAGATGAGTGGTTGTAAAGCCCTAAAATAAGAAGCAGGAGATGTAATCACCTAGCAAGTTTTGTGTTTTGACCTTGGCATATATTTTTCAAGACTTTGGAAACCATATCAAGTTTAACTGCTTTCCCCCATGCAGCTCTTTGTTTAACATTTGTCATCCTGCAGTTTTCATCTTTCCAAAGTTTTTATTTTAAATAAAGTGAGTCAATATTGTCAGAAAGTCTGTAAGAGATCGGACACTGCCCATGCTTGTCGCCTCAGTTAGTTGATGCAGAAACAGGATAGCAGGAAGGGGTGAGATAGAGCATAGTAGCACAGGATCATATTATTCTTCTGAATTTATCCAGTTTCTCTACACTAAGCTAGCTAAGAGCTTTTGCTCTGAATAATGAATACCTTGTTAGCAAAGGAGCCAATTATTTCATATTCATATAAAGAAAACAATTATTTTAGACATGTTTTGTGATAAAGAAAAGGTATAAAATTATTCCTTTCTCTACCTCTCTCAACCCCCAACATTTAACAATTAGGGCTCTAAAGACAGTGCAGTTTTTATTTTTTTGTTCCTAACTAGATGGAGGAGAGGCACACAAACTAATAATGTCTATGCTGCAAGAAAAGCTAGAGCATAATTTGCAGTTATTTACCCTGTTTGGCCAGAGTCACTGGCCACCAGCCAGACAGTCAACATAGATCAGAGGCAGCCTCACAGGTGGTAGCTGGGGGACATGAGAGGCAAAGCTGAGGTTATCGTGTGAGAGATGGGATACAATCTCATGGGAATTGTGCAGCTCACCAAACTTATTTTTGCTTTTAGCACAACACACCAAAGCAAGCTAGAACCTTTTTTCTTGTGCAGAACCAAATGCAACTTCTTCCCAAAGGCATCCCGGTGATATCTCTGCAAACCATTTCACCGTGGTTCAGGCTGCTCAGATTTTAGTAGGCTTAGCTCGGTCTGCAAATCCCTGGTCTGTTGATTCACAAGAACTTAGGCTGTTCATCAGTCCTCCGGGTGAGTCACCTTCAGAAAACAGAAATGGTCAAGCTTGTAGGCATGCTGCTTTCTGAGTGAATTCTCAGAACAGATCCTTTTCCAAAATAAGACCAAACATGTTTACAGTGCATTGATAATTGAGACAGGACACCACTGAAGGATTTACAGATGGAATGTTTTTGAGAAAGGGTGCTTTCTTCAAGTTCCAAGTCCTGTTATGTACTGTTCTTTCTATAACCCTTCTTTACCACGTCTTTAAAACCTCTGGTTTCCCCTAGGTAGCAGCATTTGATGAACAACTGCATGGCACTGGTGTTATATTGTTCTCTAGACTTCACACGTGTGAGGCACTAATAAGCCAGACTCCTGTGTATCCATTGATCTATGGCAGCTGCAGTATAATCAAACACCAGCATTATGTATGTACAAGCTACTCTGTGATTATAGATCCATTAATAAACTGTTTGCAAGATATAATTATGCACATTAGGTGTGAAATGCAATCCACTTACGCAAGGTCTGTGCTTATGGGTACTACAAAATCGGGGATGGGGGGAGGGGGAGGAATTGAGCAAATTAATTGACTTCTTTTGCCCAGACTAATTTTCATTTCCCTGCTACTACAACTGATGCTCCCAGCTAGAATATCTTCACGGGAGGTATTGCTGATCACTTCATGGACCCACAGTTACATGCAGAAATCATCCTGAAATACTGTAGCTCACCCCCAGAGCAGCCTTTCATGTTTAGCCTGCATACATCAGCATGAAGATCTTTCTTATCTGAGGACTCCCAAAATAACCCAAATGAAGGATATGGGCAATGAAAAGGACCATGAGCTATCAGAATCAGTTCATGTCTGTGGAAGCACTTTATGCAGAGGTGGATGTAGGGACTCCAGAGGCAACAATATGCAGCTTTCAGGACTTGGCCAAGTCCAAAGTTGGTAGCTAAACATCTTACCTAGCACACAGAGATAAGAGCCATACCACAACAGTTAAACAAAACAATCCAATTTTGCATTATGAGTGGGAAGTTGCCTACCACTTAAAAAAACACTAAGCATGGCAGGTATGAGGGAGGAAACAGCACCTCATGTCTCTTCTCTAAACCAGGCTACGAGACAGATGCATCTCTTCATTCCAGATTCCAAAGCTGGAGCCTATTTCCTAGAAGAAGATGCCTACAGTGCTACTCAAAGTAACTCGAAGCATTTGGAGTACTCAGTCAGGAGACAGGAGACCCCTCCCTCACTGCGGCTGTTGAAGCCAAAGTTCCCAGCCACCACTGAGGGCATCCCAGACACAACTATTCTCACGCTAGAGAAGCTGTATCCACACCTCTGCTTCAGCCTGGGTTACTACCACAGTGCAACAAAACACCCAAGTCTTCATGAAAAGCCAGTAGGAACAGCCATCCTTTCCCAGCTGTGTGATTTGGACACCCTGGGCTGTCCCTGGCTGTAAGCACTGGCAGTTTAGCAGTTCCTATTCACATAGGAATAGCTTTTGTTTCAATAACCTACATGTGCAGCTTCTTCCCCAAAAGCATGGCCTGTACAGCCTGGGATATCCATCTGAATACAGCCTTCTGACACTTGATAGCCACTTTTTAATAATAAAAAGGTCACAAATGGGCAAAAATGAAAGTACAGGGTGGTATCAGGTTCAGTAGTCTGATGTAGCAAAGGGTTGCCTCTGACCAATGACCTTGGTACACAACATCTTAATTAATTGAAAACCTGTTTAAATTCTTTCCATTAACCAGGGGAATAGAGTTGGTTTTTTTTAGTTGTTTTTCTTTCCTAGTAAAAACAATATGAAATGCAACTTGCGAACATCAGAACAAATTATTACACCGAATGATGCAATGGAACCTGAGTTACACAATTGTTAGAGAATTAAAACAGATTATCCCAGAAGGCTACCTGATTTTTCATACTGGTTATTTGGGACAGTGATGATGATTGCAGTAGCTATACATTTCTATGATTCTGTGCTATCTATACATGTTTTGGCAATGGAAGTATACAGGTTTTATTTTAAACCTCCTTTTTTTTCTCATTTTATCAATCTCAGTACAAACTGCTAAAAGAAATATTCTTAACTCAGAGTCTCCCTTGTCTGGCAAGCAGAAGCCAGGACTGGGTGCCTCTTCCAGCTTTGCCTTTGGCCTTCTAAGTGATGATTTTGGGGATATGGCTTCACCTCTAATGCCTTGATTCGCCCACCTATCAAGTGACTCGAAATCTCCAGATGAAGATCTTGAGATATCTATGTAAAGAGCCAGGCACTGTCATTATCCCAGATGTTGAGCAATGAGGAGAAAGTTTAACTGAGCACAAAATGTGACTCACACAAGCCTAAATACATAAAAGGAAGTGTTTAAAAACTGCCTTTGTGAAAATAGCTCTGAAGATGCTCTTATCAGTACACAGACAGTGCTAATGGCACTCAATTGCATGTTGTTCAGACATAGCTTTTTCTGTGTTATCTACTGTGCTGCTATCAGCCACACTGTCTCCTTACATTGCATTTTATAATCCATTAAAATCTTAAAATCCTAGAATAGTTTGGGTTGGAAGGGACCTTTAAAGGCTATCTAGTCTAATCCCCTAGTAAGGAGCAGGGACATCTTCAACTCGACCAGGTTTCTGAGTCCTGGCAAGCCTGACTTTGAATGTTTCTGGGAATTAGGCATCCACCACCTCTCTGGGCAACCTGTGTTAGTGCCTCACCACCCTCACTGTAAAAATGTTATTCCTTATATCTAACCTAAATCGACCTTCTTTTTGTTTAAAACCATTGCCTCTTGTCCTATTGCAACAGGCCCTGCTAAAACTTTTGTCCCCACCTTTCTTAAAAACCTCCTTTAGGTACTGAAAACTGCAGTGAGGTTTCCCTGGATCCTTTTCTTCTTCAGACTGAACACTCCTAGCTCTCAGCCTGTCTTCATAGGGAGGTGCTGCAGCCTCTCATCATCTTGACAGTCTTCTCTGAACCAACCCCAACAGGTTGATGTCCTTCCTGCTCTGGGATCCCTGAGCTGAATGTAGTAGTCCAGATGGGGTCTCAGCAAAGCAGAGTCACGGGACAGAATCACATCCCTTGACCTTCTTCAAAAGCATACGCATGATTTTGGGGCGTGGCATGCAATGGTGGAGTCTTATAAATTTTAAAAACATGAAGCACATAAAAGGGCCAGCCAAGATGTGTAATCCTGGAGCTGTTCTGAAAGTGGCTGCAGATTTTCATATCTCAAGGGCTTTCAGACATGAGAACGGACAATGCAGACAGTTTCAGTTCCTCAGGCCTAGCACAAGCCAGCTGTAGTACTCAGGCAGCTCAGAGTGGATGTGAACTTTCCCACCCAGGATATCTGAAATTTCCTTCCAAATGAAAGAATCAGGGTGACAATGGTCACAATAAGAGACCCTGTATAAAAGGTGGTCAAAGTAAACCCATGCTGTGGTAGCCTCTACCTCCTGAATCCAACTGATAAACTAAATGAAATATCATCACTCTGGATTAATTATATTTTTTTTTAGTCTTCGGGGGGTCTTGGGCTTTGGTTTAGTTTTGGGTTTTTCCCCCTCCTGTTAGCATGCACAGAGCTGACAGACATTGACACAAACGAAATTGGTGGCTGATGTGAGAGAGGGGCTTGTATCCTGCATCAGTGTCTGTTCCTGCATGACCAGCACAGGGTATGTTAGGATTCAAAGCATGGAAGCAAAGCCCTTGTAGGGATAGCTGTTCATGGGTTTAATTTGAGATCATGGGGAAGAAAGCTAAACAGTGACTCAAAGCTCTGTTCTTCTTTCACATGTGAATGTTTATTACTGAGCAAGCTGTCTTACAGTCTGTTATACTTTTGGTTATACTTAGTAAAACAGTTAGAGGTGATTCAGTCTTGGTACAGATAATGTCCAAGAGACTTTTCAGATTCTAAAGAGATTATTCTTGTAAACTTTGAGATAGAATTCTTTTCTCTCAGAGATCCAGTGGTTGAAAGAAATTACATTTGTGAAGATCTTTTTACCTTCTCTTTCTAAGGAGTTTTCCTGAAGACACTGTACGTTAGTCTCCTGCCATTCAGTCATCTTTGTCACACATATTTATCCATATGCCCAACTTTAAATTTGCCCCATAAAAGGCAGCAAAATGTTGACTTTCAAACCATCGGATTATTCTAAAAATATTGGTTTTACTTAGAGAATTTAATTTCATTCTCAAGATGAACATTTCAGAACTGAGCTGAGTTCTGCCGGTTTGTTACACAGTAACCACATCAAAACCTTACATTTCCATACACGGAACACACTAGGCTGCCACGTCTCACTGTAACAAATGGATTGCTGGCTGGTTTATTGTGCTTTCAGAGAAATCAGTGGTCCACTTAGGAGAACTGAGAGTCTGGGAGACAAAGTCGTGAAATGTGTCGTCTAATTAAACATTCAAGGCTAGAAAGAGCTGCCACCATTTACAGATGGATCACCATGGGGTGAAGTCTCTTGCTGAGGCTGATACTGGAAATTAGCAATATTTAAATTTATGTCTCAAACAAAGTCCACAAGGAAATATTCCTCTTTATCAGCACATTCCATCACAGGCAGGTTTGGAGTGCTCTGGCACCGGGGGTGCCGACCACTGCTTTCATTATGGAGCTCGTAAAGTTAAAAAAAAATACCTGGCTGATGCTTTGTGGTGCTACTGAATTGTGCCAGCCTCATGTCAGCTCCAGGAAAGCAAAGCAAAGCCCATTTCTTGGGTGTGTGCTGCTGAGGGAGCTGCCTTTTCACCTTCTTTCCACACAGAGCTGTTATTGTTTTTGTTCGCATTGATCTTATCCTTGGAGAATTTGGAAGGGATTTCAAAAAGGCAGGGTGTTGATAGTAACTTTGTTTTCATGCTTCTCCCCTGTTGCTAGAGCTATTTGTTTTTACTGACTAGGAATTGGGATGGCCCCAGTCCTGCACCTCGATCCAAACGGGCGCGCCCCGGGTCAGAACGAAGCCTCACAGACTTCGTAAGGGCACAAGAATTTCCCCATGCACATTTGGCTGCACCTTCCAGGTTGAAGGGTTTATTTACAGCAGCCCCTCTGCCTTCTTTATGTCCCGAGACAGATTCCTCAGCACACTCTGCCACAGGATTTTCCTATTAGATGTGGATTCTCCCTCTTTTCAAGTGCTTAGCGCTGTAATTTGCTGCAGTTCTGTGCCTTCCCCCCTCTGCCCAGACCTATGCTTAACAAGAGGAAGGAGATCAGCAAGACATCCACGAGCCAACACTCCAGCAGCAGCAAAAGGAGCAGGGCACGAGAGTGGCGGACGTTGCTCTTCAGCCCTCAGTCACCTTTGTGGTCTCTGTTAGCAGCTGCAGCCTTTGTAGATGTCCAGTTAAGCTTGAGACTGACCCAGAGAACAAGAAGAAACAAAGGTCACTTCCAGTTTCACCAGAAAGAAATTCCAGTGGCTACTCCAATCCCATAATCCAGCCATGATTAATGTGTATCGAAGGCAGATCTGGTTTCATCAGAGATCCTGGATTTTAAACAGTCTTAACTGTTTGGGGGAAGGAAAAAAACCCAAACAAAAAAAACCTAGAAAGCTGAAGGAGGAAAAATGCATTTTAAATACAAAGTTGGATCTTGTCACAGGGACATTAACAAATGACAACATTCTCCACAAACACGGTCTGCTCTGCAGAGCATTAAAGCAAGAGTACTCTGGCTTCCTCAGGATTTGCACTTCCATTCTCCCCTTTCACTCATACCACATAATCTAAAGGCTTTTGAAGGAATTTCTGAAGCCTGCTTTCCCTCCCACGCTCAAATTTGCTCGAGTTTGACCTGCAGACTCAACAATTTGTGGTGTAAGGTAACAGAAAAGAGGGGAAAAAATGTGCACAGGTGTAGTGAGCTCCTACACCTTGCTTTGCTACAAGTTCCATGTCCAAATGAGTTTGTGCTGTGGAAGAAAAGTCCTTTCAGGACAGGAAGAGTAACTCCTGAACCTCTCACAAGGAACATCTCAGTACAAACTGAGATTTCCAGGGCAAACAACCTGTGTCCACCATGGGGAACTGTCATTTTGGGGGGGTTAGCACCTGACTGGTTGATTTTCAAGCCACAGCCCCTCTCTGAGATTTCAGATCAGAGCATTCAAGGTTTCCAAATATAATCTCCACTCAAGTTCTCCTGTTCAGCCATAATGCAACAGTATCATTCCCTACCCTTGTTCTCAGAAACAGCTGAGATTTTTGGCTGCATTTTAAAACAAAAAGGCAGAGATGAAGAGAAAAAGCAGGGGGTGGAAAAGAGCTTGAGGGAAATGCCTGGCATGGGAAGGCTTTAGCCTAAATAGCTGAGCTTTGGCAAAGCTGTAAGTAGTCAGACTGCTTCTTAGAGTGAAAACCACACGACACACTTGATGGGTACAAACCCACTCATAAAAACCCAGACACTCTCATATCTACAAAAACCTGTGCTCCACAGCAGATAGGGTGAGCAGTAATGAATGGGTTCAAGTCACAGCAGCAAGATCAAGATTAGGTAACAGGAGAACATTTAACTGTAAAGATAACTTGAGTCCTGGGATAGGTTTCCCAGGAGAACTGAACTTCCATCACAGGAGGTTGTCAAAAGCAGATGGAATGAAATCATCCCTGATATAGCAAAGGGCAGCTAAAAAGTGAACTGGGTGACACTTCAAGACTCTATTTACTGTGTACACTATCATCTACACATGCTAATAATGAGCAATAATTCTCTTCCCTTAGTCAAAGTGATCTATTTTTTACATCCATGTTTTAACAGAGCCAATATCTCTACTCTAATCTGAAAGGATTGGTGAAGCAGGAGCCCATGGAGGCTGTGTGACTTCTCATGCTCATAGTCACTGGTAGGGCCAGTGACCAATTCTGCATTCATCATTTCTCAACCCAAATTGTTCTCCCTGGGAATTTCTTAAAAGTTCCCATGCACATTTTTATGGCCACTGATTGATGGAGTTCCTTTTTTGACTGCTTCTTCTTCTGCTGCTTGTGTTTATTTGAGCCCATCACCCTAGGATCTCCTTAGAGCTACCTCATCCTCTCTTCTTTTCTCCAGCCAGGGGATTTCCACTCTGCTGTCAGATCCGAAGTTGTTTATGTCCCTTTTATTTTGCAGTCTGCTGTCCTTCATCTTCTGAGGAAAGATCCTGAATGGGAGCTTTTCTTCCCCATTTTCATCATCTACCTTTCAACTCTATCGCTTCACTTCCAACCTGGCTGGTCTTCACTGTGTATTTAACTACTTCATAAATGGGGAATTCTGTTTATTTGATGTTTCTGTTCTTTCTTGTTCAAGGCTTTGTTGTAGGAAGTCAAAGAGGCATCCTTTGGGAATCAAAGGAAATCACTTGAGCATGTCAGAAGATTCCACTGAGAACATCCCACCTCTGCCTAGCTGAGGATGTCTGGTGGGCAGCTCCTGACCTTAGCTTGTTCCATCACCACTTCTCTTTTGCTTTTAGCAGCAGCTTCCTTGATGTTATTGTCTAAAAATAAATTTATGAGTATCAATTTTGAGTGTCACAGATCTTCTGGGATCCAGAGGTTTTTGGTTTGCACTCTGCAGATTGATTTCACAGGGTGTTGAATCCTGGCCCCCATCACATCTGCTCTCATTCAGTTTGGCAACAAATCAGTTTTCCACCATGCCATCTCAATGGTTCTTTTCTGGTCTTATAAGGAGTCTACTGCCATTGCAGAGCTTTGTCCTTTTGTATGTTCTTATCTGGCAGGAACCTGAAACATACATTTCCAAAGATGAAAACCTGGTGCACTCTTCATGCTACTGTTTTAGGGTCAAAGTGGGGCATGTTTGGCCACCCACCTTAGGCTTCTGTCTCTGGGAAGTGCCAAGTACAGATTCAAGGGATTCACACCTTAGGCTTCACCAGTAACAATCTGGATGAAAGTGTGCCAGGGACAGCCTGCAGTGGCACTCAGGGATTACCCTCCTGAGAGCTCTGCCTGCAGGCAGCATAGTCCTTCATCACTGCCAAGGCAAAGCTTGCAGGTTGTTATGAAGGAGAAACCAAGCCTAACTAAGGTTATTTTGCAGTTCCTTCACAGTTAGTAAGTTGTCAGAGCAGGTCTGTTCTCTCTGGGCACTGCTCATCTGAGAGGAGATTAGACAATGACCCAGGAAATTGTTCTTAGCAGAAGAGAGAGATTCAAGCACTTCAACTTTCATGTAAGAGCACCAATAAAGCATTTCAGAGCAGAGCCCTAAGGTCCAGCTTTCCCCATTTCAAGGTCTGTCACCCACCACACTGTGCACCTTGGTTGCTAAAGACTGAATTTCAGTGGGTTTTCTCTCCTGGCTGGAATTTTATCTCCCACAGAAGAAGCTATAGACACCTGAAAGTGTCCCCAGGAAGCAAATTCTCCCTGACAACCACAAAGCTGGGAAAAGCTTTCTGTCCCCTAAAAATGCACCCTAGTCATTTTGAATTCAAGTAGTTGCAGTCCCTGAATTCCTTTGGCACACGCTGAAATTGAAGCTGGTTGAGTCATTCTGGTCTTTAGGTAACTAGAGCTCAACGTCAAAGCCACACACCACTGCTGTCCCCACCCAGGCACAGGAGTACAGAGAGTCCTAGCTGAGCTCTCAGTGGGTCTGTTTCCCAGCATTTATCACTAACACTGCATTTAGGAATAGTGTGATTGTCAGCAAACATCTAACAAAAGCCCAGGAGCACCATGCAGTGATTGAACTCTGCCTGGGAGCTTCTTGCTCCCACGGCTCCTGTCTGCACACCAGCTTTCCCTCTGCTTTATGTGAAGGGCGTGCAAAGGGCTTTGAAAGTCAGGGCTGCACGTTTTCCTCTGAAGCTGCCTGTAATCCACCTTTTTTTTTATGTTTACGTAGGCAAAACTGAGTACCTCGGGAAACTAGCTGCAGTCCCAAGCACGGAGGCAGGCTGTTAAAAACATGCTGATGCCCTTGATTTGGAAGTACCATCCTCCTCCGCTTTGTTTCTCAAACATTGGTATTTAATGACAAACAAGAACTTTTCTCCAATGAAAGCGACATTGCCACAACACAGACGTGAGAAAACAGGATCACGAGCTGCTAAGTGCAAGATGCTACGTTTGAAAGAGTGTCAAAGCAGAGGTGGGCATGAATATGGACATGAAGATGGGTCTCTCCATCTCGATCCCTCTGCACTGCCTTTGAACTGAAGAGGAAGTGCTCGTGGCAATGCAGGATGTAAAGCTCATTATGCTTTGCTCTGTAAGAAAACACATGTATCCAGGGAGCACATGACTGCTGAAAGATTAAAAGGAGCCTAAAATTCTGCACTTGGTCTTTATCAGCAGTTGCACTAAGTATTTGCTTTTTCATCCTGCTTTCTCTTCAAAGACTTCAGGAAACACTTTATAGACAGCTAAATGAACACCCCAAATCCTGAGAGCAGCGGTAGAGAAAGTGAGGTGTAGTTTATTTTCCAGTTCAGCTGCACAAAATGATCTAGAGCAAAGCAGCAACTGCAATTCATAGACCTCTAGTCACAGCCTCCATCTGCAGTAGCAGCTAGTTATATTCTCATCAACTATTCACTTACCGGTTTGTGAAAGCTGCCCAGCATTGAACTGTCACTTGCTTTATCCTCTCCTTAGTTCCCCAAGTGTTTCAGAAACTCTTATACCCTTGCAGAGGCAACGTTCACACTCTTACTTTCCTGCATTTCCATTAATCTCCTCAGAAACTATTTGAATAGTTTCTTTGTCTTTTTGATTTCCTAATTTCCATTTTGAGCACGTGAATCCTTTGCTATGACAAGCGTTCCCCAGAAGAGCTCCTGTTTCTTTGCTGATGAACCTGAAACTTAAATATAGTGCCAAGCATCTGTGAGATGCACGTGTTGAAAAAGACAATTACAGTTCCTTGGGGTACTAAGCCAGCAGCAGCTATTAAAAGTCAGCTGGGCCAGAGAAGGTGCTCCAGCTGCTGATGGCTTGGGAGGTGAGGAAGGGACCACTTCTCCATTTCTGGCAGTCCTGGTGCAGGCAAGGCACACACACCTGGCACAGAGCTCAGAGGTGCTGCAATTGCAGTGGAACATAAGCTTCAGCCTAATTTTTCTTCCAAAGCTTCATTACTCTTGTGGGATTTTCCTGCAAGATGTATTGTCCTAACCCCAAGGGGTTGGCTTGTCAGGCACAGCTTTATCCTGGCTGCTAAAGGCAGAAATATGAGATCAAGAGCAGCTGCTTTCTTTACATTGCCAATATGTTTCCAATGACTTGTGCTCTCCCTGTGCTCGTGGGTACAGCCCCAGCTCAGGAAGACATTTATTCAGCACATGCCTAAAAGCCACTGACCTGAATGAGCCTCAGGCTTGTGCCTCAGATTTGTTCTGAATCAAGGCCTGATAGACGGGATATTTTTTTCTGCTCATTTAAACATTGAAACCCAAGACTGTAACACAGTATATTGAAATGTCCCTGTGCTGCTGTTCCATCAGCTCATGAATCTTGTGGAAAGGCCATCAGTTACAGGTTGCTGCAACTGTGGTAAAAACTGAACCTTACATTTATCTTTTCATAGTGTACATTAATGACTAAGATGTATGATGTTTTCTTGCTATCAGATTTAGAAAATTTGGAAGCTTGTGGCATATGATGGACTCCTTGAAATGTTTTCCTTGGATTGAATATCAGGTTGCATTTTGATTAGGAGAAAAATATAGCAGGGGAAGGCAGGCAGTGATGAATTAACAATTTCCTATTGCTTTCTCAGACTTACTATTCATTTTAGGTGGAACAAATTTGTGTCAATTGAAAATTCCATAGAGGCATTGATTTATTTGGAATTTAAAGATACAGTAAAGAAAACATTCAAAGAGTTTTAATCATGAAGAGTATGGTTTTGATTAACTCTAGGATTTTTTAAAAAGAACTAATTATTTTCCAAGCTGTTTCCAAAAAGTCTTCTCTTTATACCAACAGTTTAGGTAGAGGCACATTGTTTCTGAAAGAAAACACAGCACTGTTTAGGTTTCTGCCATACAGCACTAACACCAAACTAGCCTCATCTGTCATACCCAGCTGCCATTTGCCTTTGGGTATTTCTAATTAAAATAATAACAAAGGAACCAACAACGGACCCCTACTCACACCAAAGAGGGGAAGCTTAAGACAAATCCAAAATTACCCACTGGAGCCAGTACTTTCTTCCTTGATAGCCCTTACCCTTTCTAGAAGGTTTTGGAAAATGCAGCTCACAATAAAATTCTCCATCACTCTAAGGGAAAAACAATTGGTCTATATTTAGGTCAAAATATTAAACAGTAATAAACCCAGTGAATTCTAAGCAAGGCTGACAGCTGTGCTCAGAGCAACACAATCACAGAGGAAGGGTCACACCAGTGGTCTGCCTGTGCAGCTGCTGTCATGAAGGTGTCCCCGAGCAGGCTGGTGCCCCCAGCTGCATTCCCAACACCAGAAGGGCACAAGCAACAGCCCCAGTGCTGCTGGCAGTGCCTTGCTCCTCAGAGGCACTGATCCAGCTGCAGCCATGCATTCAGGGGCACGGATGGGATGATTTACAGCCTGAGCTGCTGGGGCTGGCTGCTGGAGACCATCCCCTGCAGAGTGGGGAGCAGAGAGGAGGGAGCTGCAGCCCCTCACAGGGGCAGGGACTGGCTCCCTCTGATGATGCTCCAGCTTGGACTTCATGTCTTAGAGGTCTTTCCCAACCTATGCAATTCTTTGTATCTGTGTTCCCAAGTCCATACAATGAGACACCTAAACACCACCCACCACACCTGTACAGCAAACATTCACACGTGCCAGAAAACTCTGGAAACTTGGAGCAACTCTCCCACATGGTCTAAAACCTGCTGGTGCCTCCCAGGCATCCTGAAGTGATTCAAAGTTGGGACTGATGCTGTTTCAAAGGGCTCCCCATACACTATCAGAAAACAGATATGCAAGAACACATACATTTAAATGAGGAGAGGGGCTGTGGATCTTTTAGATTTAAATGAAGAATTGTATCATGTGTGATAATTACAGCCTTTGCAGGCAGCAAATGCTTCAGTCAAGCTCACGCTCCTTTAATTAAAAGAACTGTATCTCCTTCCACGTTACATATCCTCATCTAAATAATGAACTTCCAAAGCACATGACCTGATAAATGCTGCCTCTGGATCGCACATTCGGTATCTTCAATAAATAAGGCTATACTTGCAACTACTAACTAGTTATGAATAGCAGTTTAAAAAAACAAAGCAGCCATTCAAATGCAAAGCTAAAATGGCATTTCAAGTGGCAAAATTGTTTGAAATTGTCACTAATGGGAGCCATTCTGCTCCAGTCAGCAGCCTGTTGTCACAGAGCTGGACACCCCAGAGACTCCTACCTCTCCATCACACTGATCTCAACTTGGCCCTTGGGTTCAAGCTAATTGGAGCAGGCAATGGACAGCCAGAGCACGACCTCCTCGGCTTTGTTTACGGAGGGAGCTCTTCTCATTAGATAGCTGGATGAGTCTGCACATTGCTGGGAGACAAATATACGGACTTTCACTTGTAGGTCAGCAGTTCAGATCTGATGGGGATGAGTAATGACAAGCTAATTGATCTCAGATGGCCGTTTGGTGGTCTCTGCAAAATGAATTTGGTGATCTGGGTTCAAGTCTCAGGGGATGAACATCCCTGTCTAGAGAATCAGCACTGCAGAGCCCCTCTGCAAGGGCAAGGGCTGGAAGGAGATATGGAAAACACCCTCTTTTCTTATTCTCAGAGGGAGTCCCTTGGCGGCAGGGCTGCAGCACACTACAGCTGGAGTCGAGGAGGTGGCTCTGAACTCCCCAGCAGCTCTGAAGAGCTGGGCTGCGTTTCCTCAGCCGACTCCTCTGGTCCCTGTGGAGGAGCCAAAGGTTTGCTAACAGCCCCTCTGCGTGCCGGGGAACTTGATGCCCATGCCTAATTGGAGAAATGCTGACGATGTTCTCTTCTAATCAGAAATTACCGTTTGCATTCTGGCTCTCTAATAATATATCCCCTGTCCTTCCAGCATATGAGCTAAAACATGACCCTATGCAATTCATCTTCTGGCTAAAATTAGTGATTTTCAGCGGCAATGCATTTCTTAAATTGTGTCCAGTGGGGCAGAAAGAGTCTGGAAAACTCCTTCTCTCAGGAGGGTCATTTATTCTGACAGCAATGCTGAAGCATATATCTTTCTGTCACAGCTCTGGCCCTCAGAAGAATTTCTAGATACAGTATTGCTTTTTTTATTTCTTTTGTTTAAACATTATTAATTGCCTCCCCAGCCCTCTTCACTGAAAACAATTGTCTGGGGTCAGACTTGAGGGCTGTTGTTTCCATTCCTGCTATGCACAAAGGACTGCTCCATTACAGAGCCCTGCTGGAGGAGCTGCAAACGGACAGATCCTGCTCTCCCACTGCTTCATCCTGGACTCGCTTTTTTCATACCAAAGTTGCTCAGCAGGTTTGCTCCCGATTTGCAGGGACAGGCAAACCTCAGCCTCTCCAACAGCATCGACCTGAGGCCAGAGGTACCAAGGCCGAGGGGTGCCTCTCCAAGGGCTCCAGAGTGTCGGCGCATCCCCGTTTGGTAGCTGGACCCCTCGGAGGCAGCAGCTCCGGCAGGCAAACGGGGAGGATGAGTGTGACCCAGCGGGCACGGCCAGCCTCACAGGAGTTTCTGTTTGGCTTGTCCCCATGGGAAGGTGCCTTGGAAAGCTGGCAAATCCTCCAAGGAGGAAGTCTGCGCGGGTCGGCGGGGAGGAGAAGCACCGGCTTTGTTCTCCGTCCCAGACACAGTGCGTGGCCTCGGGGGAGCCCCGGGGCTCCCGGCCGGCCGTGCAGGCAGCGGCTCTGCCCAAACACAGCCCCGGGGCCCGGCAGGTCCGGCCGGGCAGGCACGGGGACGGGGACAGCCAGCACCGCCGCACCCGCAGCGGGATGAGCCCTTCTCCCCTCGAATCCTCTGCAGCCCAAAACGTGAGGGACAGCGACCAATTTGTTAGTGGTGGGAAAACACACGGGGGTGCTCAGAGGGAAAGCACTGAAGGAGCACAAAGGGCCGTATTTGCATGTATAATGGCCGTGTTTGTTGTTCCCTCCCCTACTCCCCCTCACCTTCCCCTCCCTGCTCCTCCTGCCATAAATTAGGGAACAGGCGGGAGGTGCGCCGGGGCTCATCTGCTGCTGATTTGGTTGAGGCAGGGTGTAGCCGTGGCATGCAAATCCGCTTTTGCTTCCTCCTGTGCCGCGGCCTTGGCACGCTGCGGTGCGGAGCTGCTGCCCAGCGCCCGGGCCACCGCAGTCCCGCGTGGCTGACCCCGGGCGAGGCGAAGCTGGCCAGGGATGATCCTGCAGTGGCACGGAGCCAGTGTACCACGTCCTGCATCGCTTCCTGCCCCACGGCGAGCGCAGCGGAGCTTCCCGACCACTCCTGCCCCTCCTGGAGGGCACTGGCCGGATCTCACCATTCACAGAATGGTCCCAGTTAGGAGGAGGGCCTGGCTGGAGCACCGAGCATCCCTCCTGGCCTTTCCCAAGCTTCCTCACCTGCTTTTGGGGCAGGCAGGGATGAATAGGAGGACAGCCTCCCGCTCAAGCCATGGGCTGTCCAGTTGAAGCCCACTTTCTCCAGGCAATCAGGGCTGCCATTATCCCGCTGTGCATGCTTAATCCTGTGCCAGCTCTGGGCAGGATTTACACCCAATGAAAGCTTACTCCAAGTTAGAAAACTTCATGCTGTCAGCAGGGTAAGGACTGGGCAGCAAAGTCTGGGCATCAGCACCAGCCCTGCACATCTCATTGTGGTGGCCACATGTGGATGGGACTGGGACCCTTTTGGGGTGTTCAGTGGAACAGACCTGAGCTTCTGGTGGGCAGCAGGTGTGAGAAGTGATGCAGAGAACCGTAATTGCTCTCTAGATCTACTACATCTTTATCCTCCTGCTGCTGTGGTGGATGTTGTATTCAAACCAAGGTCTGATGTCAAAAATAGCCATGGCTAATGCCTCTTGGTCCTCCTTCATCCTTTCAGCAGATTTGTTTCATCAAGCAGCGACCACATCCCTCCCTATACCCTGTGGGTCGGGGTCTAAATGAAAACCCTACCCTGCACTGCTGCATCCTCCTCTGGGGTCATGTCAGCCATATGCAGCTGGTGCCTTTCCCTTTCCAGCATGCAAAGGGCAAGTTGAATTAACTCCCAAGCAGCCTAGCAAGGAAATATTCCATTTGTTTACCCTCAACCATCCCAAACAAGCCCTCCTGTAGCAGTGGCTGCCCACTACCCCCATCCCAAAGTATCAGCTCAGTGAGCAGCAGCATGCCCATCTCAGGGAGTAGGATTCTAGTAGGAGAGAGCACATAGGTGTGTGCTCTTTATCCTCCTGCCTCACTGTTTAACATCCAGCCTTCCTGGATCCACACTCTCTCATCTCAGTGCCTCTGCTGAGCCCGTGGCACCGTGACAACACATGGCTTGCCACATGAAGGGCATGCAGCATGCCTGGTCCTCCTCCACAGCAGGGGGGGAATGTGAAGAGGTGTCTGATAACCCGTGGGGCTTTGTGACACTCAAAGCCCCCACAAATCTCAGCTGAGAATCTGCCAGTGTGTTTGCTTTGGTGTTGGGTTCAGGACCTAAAGCTCTGACACCATCCCTTTCATTGCAGTACCTTATATCCTTTCCCCAAAGCTGCTCCCTCAAAGCTCGTGGCACTGGGTGACGCCAGCCTGGGAAGAGCTGCCCTCTGGATTAAAAACCTTCCTACACACACAAGCATTTGTGCTTTCAGGCCCTGCTCACCCCTGCAGTCAAACAGCACATTTCTAAAACTCCTCAGGGTAAAGGTGCATTTGATTCCTAATGAAGTCTCCACACACAAACCCCAGAGACTCCTCAGACTGCTCTGGGTTTGCTTCCAGGCTTCTGGAATAGAAGGACAATCCCTGCTCCAAGATCCATAAGTGAGTCCTCCAGCTCCCCCTTCCCACAGGGACCCCAGACCCAAGCCCACAGCTGGGTGGAAGGGCAGGGCCCTCAAGGGGACATCCCTGGGGCTGCTCATCCCTCAGGAATGAATTCAAGAGTTCATTTTCCCTTAGAGTGAGGAAAGTTCTGGGTTTGGTATAAGGGAATAGGTGCCCATGTGAGCAGTGTTGTCCTCTTGCTGAAGGAAAGCCATTGTCTGGAAAATAGCTGTAATACAAGAACCAGGTTTAGTATTTTCTATGCTGTACATTTTTCTTCATGGTAAGACCAAGGATACATTTTTCATGCATTGTAGAGAGGCAGATTTTGAAAGCTGATGTTTGAAGACATTGAAAACTCAATGATTTTCTAGTGAAGGCATCTCTGTGCAATAAGCTTGAGCCCCTTGGAGAGAGAGGGAGCAAGGTTTCCTCACACTTCCCTGGAGGTTCAGAACTGGTGCCCCCTGGAGCAGCTCCCACTCATTTTGGACAGTCAGCAGCAGCTCTCTGATGGCTCATGGGCTGCATGTGGGCTGCAAAATGGTACAGAGGATCCTATGTTAGTGTGCTGCCCTGTTTCCCCTACAGGGTACAGGGGAGGGAGGAAAAGGCTCTGTGGGTCTGCAATGTTTTCCAACCACTTCTCCTGCCTGGCCAAATGAAAAGAGCTCATTTCTAAATGATAACACGTGGCAAATGATCCTGACTACAGATGGGAAGAGCCCAGCACGATTTTCCTCAGGACGTGAGCCTTCTCCGGGTGTTTCCCAGCACTGGAAATAACACCTCCAGATCAAAAAAAGTAACCTCACAGCCGAACACAACAGCTGATTTATGTCGTGGAAAAGCCAGAGTTGCTCATCAAAAACAAACTTAAAAATAACATTGTGGTTGATGTTCTCACAGTTCATAAATATTCCCACTCACTCCACAGTTGAAGGGGGATTTTTTCTTGGAGGGGAGGGGGGAAAGTGGAGCAAACCAGGATTGTGCACTCTTAGTTTGTGTTAAATGCAAGGAAGAAAACCCCACCCAGCAGCTCTGCATCTGAAGCTGCCTGGGCTTCATTGCTGGAGGAGGAACCAGCTCTGCCCTTTGCTCCAGCATCCTCCTGCCAGGCTTCCAGTGCTGCCTGCCTTTGCAGGCTCTCAGCCAGCCCTGCAGCCTCTCACCAGTGCATTATTCACCCAAGCTCTCCCAGAGCAGGCAAACCATGCTGGCTGTGCCTGTACACCACAGCGTGCCCTGGTTTCTGGCCGGGTTTTACACCCAGATAAAAATCGATTGCTGTTTTATATCAGAAATCCCCATGGCTGCAGCTCTCCAGCTCCCTACAGGCAAAATAAATCACTCTTTAACCTTCCCCACACATGCACAGATGCTTAACGCAACAGGGACTAAGCCAGGGAGGAGGCAAGCTGTGTTTCACCATCAGCATATGCAGCCACGGGGCCCTGGCTCCTAAATCCTTTGGCACCTTGGCTGCTAATGCACAGCAACCCTGGTGGGCAGCTGATTGCAGCAGCTTCAGATTAGAACAGCAAATGCCTTGACCAGTGCTGGAGAGGAACAAATTAAGGTAAGAAATCCTGCTTATCATGTTGGGACATTGCTCACAAACATACAGCAACAGAGGTCCCTGGGGGAATCTGAGGGTGCATGTACCAGCTTTGCCAGCCTGGTAGGGGATCTCAGAAAAAAATCTAAATCTCAGAAAAACCTAAAAATCCATGTGTGTGACTTGGAAGAAGAGATTCAGTTGCATCATAGCCCAGACCAGCTATGTCTTGTGAAACCAAGCCATGATTAAAACAACAGACGTGTTTTGGTTGGTTTTTTTATCCTTTTTTTTTAACATGCTTTAGATCTCTCATTGAGGAAAGCTGGGATATGACTCATCCATGGCTTCCAGACCTAGGGGGAAAAAAAATACAAAAAAAAGAGAAAACAACCCTGAAAAAAAAAAATCCCCAAACCATTTTCTAACCAAATGTTTGAATGCATTTGTTTTTGGCATGCCCATGGGCAGGCTGCGAGACCAGCCCTGCAAAGCCTGCCCGCCACCTCACACAGCTCAACTCGAATTTTGAGTAATCCCCACAAGCTGTTTGATGTGGTTGAGCCTGGCAAGAGCTGGGGTCGATACAGGTGAAGGGCTGCACTCTCACTTTCTTCACCATCTACACAAACTTGCCACCACCTGGTGAGTGAGACCTGGCCATCCTGCTGCCACACACTGGAGTAACGTGGCCCTCCCCACCACAAGCCTTGGGGAGGTCAGGATCTGCCCTGGGAAGTCTCCGTAGGGAGAAGTAGCTCTTGATGCTGTTCACTGGGAGCTCAGGGAGGCACCTTTGGCAAATACATGAGTAAACATGTCTAATTGTTGGTTGCAAAGTCCCCCGAGCATCATTTAAACTTAGCCCACATGGACCCCGGGCTCCACCCCTGCATGGGCATGTCCCTGCCTGCTCCTGCCTCCCTGAGCTTGGGGGGACAGAGCTGCTGTAGATGGGCTCCCTGAGAATTGACATGGGAAGAGGGAGGAGAAAAAAATTTGGGAATTTCAAAAGCCTCTGGAAGGCTTCTGAACATCTCGTACCAGCAATTGAATAGAACATTGTAGGAATTACCTGCAGTAATAGCTTGGTCTTGGCTTTGACATTGCTCTTAGCCCCAAGCTCTGTATTAAGCAGGCCAAAGCCCACAGAAGCTCTCTTAATGGATTACTTCTTAATAAAGCAACCCAGTATATTTTCTCTATAGATTTTGGTGTTCTCAGCATCAGCCAATGTTCCTGGAGAGTGCTGAGGGGTGTGGGGTAAGCCCTTCTGTGGGCAGCTGAGGAGCCCAGTCCTGAGCTCACACACCCCCTTCCCTGCAGGGGAAGTTGGGTTTTTTGTGTCTAAGTGGGTAGTATGAGAAAAGGAGAGTGGAAAGGAGAGGAAATCCAAGCTCTGACAGATTGAAGTGGACTGTAAATCTCACACCAAGAACAGTGTTTGACCCATCACCAGAAAGCAACTTTGGAGAAGGAAGGCACGGCAATGCTCAGTGCCTGGGGATAAAAATCAACCAATAAACCCTCCAAACTACCTGGAGTGTTTTTTGCTGTGCAGGGCCAGGAATTGGGGAAGAGCAGGAACCCCAGCAAGCCATCACACAGGGGGAACTATTGGCAATTCAGCAGGATGCTTCACCAGCTGAACGCTCCTTGAGCCGTAATATCCCTCTTTTCCAGACAAGGAAAAATATCTCAGAAGCTCTTCCCCGCCTCCAAGCCCGGTGCCTTTGCTTGCTGGATCTATATCAGAAGACTGTAGTACTCACCCAGGGGTTTTTATTTAGCGTCCCTGCCTTTGTGCCAGCAGACCTTGCATGGCAGGTTCAGTCACTTTCCACGGGGCCTTAAGAATTCAATTTTGCTTTTAAATTTGCTGCCTCTAGGCAAGATGTAGCAAGTTTTTATGTGCATGGTGCCTCTTTGTCTGCGTAGTGGTCTCATTCCTAACAAGGAGAAGGAAAACAAAAATTCTATCTCTTTAAAGGATGCTATTGTGTGAAATTATTAAGTAAACAGGGGAACTGGCGCGGGATTCGCCCAGACTCACGAGCTGTGAGTGGCAGGGCTGGCCGGAGCAGAGCCTGGGTTTCAGTCCCCCTTTCCCAGCAACATCGCTTGCCAGGCCCAGCTTTCGTAAGAGTTTATTTTCAGAGTGACTCTCTCAGAGCAGAGAGGAGCAGGAATGCTCCAGCCCCGCATCCCACTCCCAGCACCATCCACCTTCCCTGCGGGGAGGTTTTGGCATGAGCTCCCCCACTCGTTTCTCTCTTTACTGCTGCCAGAGACCCAGCCAGCGATAAACAGCAGCGGGTGCCTTTTAATTAACATCCTCATTTCAAGGCAACATATTATTTTCATTAAAATCCATAAATAGTTTCTGCTTGGACCTTTTCGTACGCCTTGTATTGAAAGCAAATCAAACCCGATCCCTGGCATCTGGATCCCATACTTCCTCCACTGGATGCTCTGCTGCAGAGGCTGCACCTGAGCCGACTCAACTCACAGGATGGGGATTTCCCAGTAGGAAAGGCAGCAGCAGGTCTGATGTTTTGGGGATGCTTCTTCCTGAGAGAGGAAGTCGCTATTTCAGATGCAACAGAGCTCAGGGAGCGTTGGAGTGCAGCATCCCTGGCAGTGTCCCATCCTGGACTGAGTCTCTTCTTGACTCACGTGGACTCTTCTGCCCTGGGGCAGCTCTGGACTCATCTACATCACAGTAAGTGACCCTTTCCTTCCTAAACTGAGTGCTGTTAAATTAGGCAGGCTGACCTGAGTTAGCCAGGCCTAGCTCTGCAGTACTTTGGGATCTGGGCTGAAGAAGTGGTAAAAGTGAAAAATCACCCCACAAAAAGCAGGAATGAGGGCACTGTGTTGGTAAGAGGTGGGTCCTGGTGTGCCAGGCTGGACATAGGGAGCTGCACGTGGTGCAGAGGTTCATGTGAGCATGGCAGTGCACAAGGGGGATGTATGGATGCATGGATAACAGATCTCCCTTGCAAAGCAGGAAAAAGGCTGAGCAGGGTCTGTCCCAGAGCAGCCAGAACAGCTCATCTCTCCAGATGCTCCCAATACGTTCCCAGCATCATGTCCCCAGTGTGATCTGGGCAGATCTGCCAGGGCACAAAGAGGCCTCAGTCCCCTCCCTGCTTTCACTGGCCATTCTTCAATCCCTTTCTCCCCACACTAAAGTCTACTTCCACACACAAAGCCTCAGTTTGTCCTTGAAACTCCCTGCAGAAGCGCTACTGTCCTTTCCTACAGGCAAGGGGCCAAAGCACCACGCAGAGAGATTTTCCCCATTGAGATGAGCACCACACTGGGAGGTTTCCCACGGCCACACAGCAAACAGACCACCCCACAGAAAGAGGAGAGCCCTATCATTCCCATCTCCTCCCAGGTCACCCTGACCCCCAGGCTCATCCTTGCCTGCTCCTGTGTGCTGAAATGTCTTTGCTGCAGTGGCTTTGGCAATGACTGTTATCCCGACAGCTTTTCCAGGAGAGCTGGTGAATGAGATGTTTGTGTCCTGGTTCTTCACAGTTTATCCAGCCAGGTTTATTCTCAGGGAGTGGCTGGGGTTTGTGCCGCCCCAGCCCAGGAGCCAGCTTGAAGGGATCCAGTTCCCAGGAACAAAATAAATCCAGTAGTTTAACATGATCCCTGTGCAATGCAGCACCCTTGGACTCCACCCAGCACAGAATTTTCCTCCAGTTTGGGGCTTTATTGCTAATCTGTGACAAAGCCTAGATTTGTCAGATTTGACCACAGTATCAAATATAACCCAAACACAGAACCCACCCCAAACTGGTCTACTGGGTGATCTCCAAGCCCTGCCATGCCAGGCACATGTTGATTTACTGAGGGGGCCACAGTGGTTTGGCATGAGTTGCTCAAGCATTTTGTGGAGGGGAATAAATAAATGCAGGGCACCCACTGACTGTCACCAGGTGACTGCTGGAAATATCACTTCAATATCAATAACAGTAGGACCTCAGGATCAAGGCATCCTTCCAGACCTCCTGAAAGGCTCATGAGGCTGCTCTGTTAAGCTCTGGTAAATAGCAAAGCTACTGTCCCTTGTTCCTTGCCGCTGGTAGGGACACATCCTGCTGTCCCTTTTGGCAGGCATGTTTCTTGGAGTGCTGATAGCCTTGGTTTGCCCTCAGTGGGTCTCATAGCTTTGAGAAAGAAAGTCTCCCAGAACTAGGCTTGTGTTACAGACCAAACTTGAGCATGTGAGAGCTTATTCTGCCTTTGGTTTCATATATTGATCAAAGCAAATCTTCAGAGGCCGCCAGATCCTGGAGCTGGGGATGGCAACCCACCACAACACTCAACTGCATCAGGTCCAGAGAGTTCCTACAGAGCTGTGTCCCCCCACATGCCTGCATCCAGCACCCCTGCTGCCAGCACCAACTGCAAGGAGGGAAATTTGGTTGCTTGTCACTGAGGAGCTCAAAACAAATGGATTTGTATAAAATGCACTCACTCCATTCATGGCCTCAGCAGCAGCCGGCTGCCTGCCTGGGAGGGAATATGTTGCAATGACCTCATTTTCTAGCCTGGATTTAACCCAAATGGTCACCTGCACATAGAAATAATGATCACAGGACAAGCTGGTGCCCCTTAAAAACTCCTAGCTCAAATCCAAGCCCAGGAGAGCCCAGTGTGCAGGCGTGACCCAAGGGGCAGCCAGGCGTGCTGGCTGCAGCCGTGCCGGGGGCTGACGGCTGAGCCCTGCAGCGATAAAACCAGACTTGCTGGCGGTTCCTTGGCTGGGCTCCTCTTGAGCAAGCAGTGTCTGAAGTGGGGTTTCTCACTGTGCTATTGTCCCTTGAAAGCTGCCATCCAGCCTCAGCCCACAGACACTGCCTCGCTGAGGCGGGCAGCCCTGGCACCCAGCCCGCAGGGATCTCTGAGCCCTGCCATCCCAGCCCTGCCTGCTTCCCGCTCCTGCACAGGGGTGGGAGAGGGACATCTTCTGCAGCAGCAACTGAAATCTTCTGACATTCAAAACAACGTCTGGAGTTCATTAGAGCAGCAATCCGCAGATTGGGCATCAGGCACTTCTGAGGGATCACACAAAGGCGCTTCACGGGGGTGTGAGCTCGCGTCGGCGCGTTTTCTTCACGGCCCAAATTATTACAGGATCCAGATGTGCTCAAAGGCACATCTACAGTCTGCGTAAGCCCGTAGGCTCCCCAGCCCTTTCCTAACCCTGCTGAGGCCATTCCTGCCTGCTGTGCTGCCCAGCACACAAGGCTTCCTCTGCCTGAGCCTTGCAGAAAAGCAACAGGACCTGAGGACACCTCACCTTAGGAGTGAACACTTTTATCAGCAGAGATAAAACCAGGCTTAAAGTTAAACCTGTGCTTCAATGTCTTGTGGCTACGTAGCAGCCCTGGGCTCATGGCGGATGGGCTGGTTTCCTGCCTGGCTGCACCAACTGCAGGGCTTAATTAAATTTCAGCAATTAAGGGACATCAGTGTTGCTCCTTTCCATAGTTCCAAGCTCAGCCCTTCAGCTGGGCAATGGTAACACCGTTTCCCACCCAGCAAAACCCCATAGTCGGATTTGCAGAAGCACCAGTCAATGCAAAATCCCTGCAAGCTGCTGGGCAGCCCTGAAGTCACCTTCAATAGAAAGGGGGGACAGCTTCCCCTCCATGCAGGGATCCACTTCTCCTGCCATTCTCAGAAAAATTCCCTGACCACTCCATCTGCTCACGGGCTCGAGTCCTCGTGCACCTAATGATGCTTGCGTAACGTGGGCCGAACACGTCCCCTTCTTGTCAACAGGTTCAGCTTGAGAAATTTAGTGATGTTGGAAAAGAGCTGCTTGTGAATGGAGCCCCGTTGGATTAGTCCAAACAAAACACATGTGATGGATTAAAAATAAAAATGCTATTAAATTCTTTCAGGATGTGAAATTTAACAAAAGGCCTGTTGTGCACAGGATGGAGGGGAAACGCCAGAGTCAGGACCGGGAACTCACTTAGCCAGGCAATTTTGGAAGGACCACCTTGGATTTATTTTGCCCCACTATAATTGGATTTTGCATGTAGATTTTGTTCATGGAGTGATCTATTAATGCCTCTGTCTTGTCTCCCCAGGTTCCCCTTGCCCCAGACATCCGCAGCGGGTGCTCCAGGGCAGGCTGGGCATGAAGGGCTGTGCCAGAGAGCAGAGCTCTCCCTCCCTGCCCGGGAAGCCGTGACCTTTCCCAGCAAGCAGAAACAAAACCTGACAAATTCCAGAAAGTTTCAAAATCATGACGGCAAAACCCCAGAGCATCGCCTGGGAGCGGAAAAGCCCTTTTCAGATCGACACTGGAAGCTTTCGGCTCTGATTCCCAAATGCTTCAGTCCAAAAATCACTCTGTTTTTCCTTTTTTTTTTTCCCAAGGGTAAATCTGTGACTCCACCAAAGCCACATGTGGCACAAGGGTATTGTCAGCCATCACGGCTCAGAAAGCAGGATAAAGATGACCCATCGCTGCCCTGGCAGCACTTCTTGCTCCCCCAGGCTGCTTTCTGCCCCTCGTGCTCTGTGCCCTGTTCACATAATCCCTGCTTCTTCTGCAGGCTGGCTGAGAGGAGCCTGCCAAGCTGGAAAAGGGCCCAGAGCCCTGGCCCACCGCAGCTAATGCAATATTTACTGCTGTGGAGCAGTGCTGGAAGCTGCCGAGAATGGGCTGCTTTGTGCGGGGCAGCTGTGGGAGGGTGGGGGTTCCCGGGGGTCCCCCCACCACCCTCCTGCTCAGGGCATCTGGGGTGAAACCAAAGCTTCCCAGGGCACAGTGGAGCTCAGACACGGCCTGGACGTGGGCTGTAGGACGTGCACATGAGAGTGTCAGTGTGTCCAAAGGCCTCTCCACAGGGCTCCAGGGCCATCTGGGGACACGGGGACAGTCTCGTGGTGTGGGGCAGCTGGGTTACTCTCCTGCCAGGATGGCTGCTCAGATCCTTTCTTCTTGGAAAGATGGTAATAAAAAGTGGAAAGGTGGCCTGAGTTTGCAGGATCTCAATTTGCAGGAGTGAGGAGCCATGGTGTGTACCCTGCTTGGGGGGACTCTGGTAGGGAGATGCCCCCACTGCATGCCAAGAGCCCTGTGTGGGGAGTATTTTAGTTAATAAAGTGCAGCTTTTGTGCAATCTCCTGCTTTTTCATCAGAAAGAAAGAAAGCATTTTCCAACAGCAGCAGGCAGAGGCCAGCAAGCTGCACTCTTCTCAGGTAGCTGTATTTTATTGACCAGTTTTACTAAGAAATTGTCCAGAGGACTGAATTGGAGCTGCTGCAGTGACCTTTGTGGGTCACTACTGAGGATACCTTTGGCCCCAAGAGCAAAAGCATTGCAGTTTCTTTGAGAATTCGGCTGCCACGGCTTTAAATCCTGGAAGGTGCTGGGCTGAGCTCCTGGGAAAACCCAGGCTGGGGGAGCTACAATGCCTTGGGAAAACCTGGCTGTGCTATCTTTCCAAGCTTGGCATAGTGCCCCTCTGAAAATCTTTCTCCAGGATGTACAAGGGGGTGGACCCCTGAAGTGAGCTGCTCATGTGAGAGCTTTGAAAGTGATGGGATGATCCTCACGGTGGAATGGCTGCACCAGTCACACAGCCCGTACTCGGCACTTCAGCAGCTGGTTAGTGCTGAGGAGTTAAACTGAGCTGAGCAATGCAGTGGGTGGAAGGGGCTGCTCAGCCTCCATTCATGTTCCTCTGTAGTCAGTGGCTGTTACCCCTCCTACAACAGCCACCTGCTCTGCCCAGAGAAAGGCACCAGGCAGAGTACTCATTTACAGGGTGAATACCACTGTGTTAATAACTTAATTCTGCCTCTGTGTCCCAGGTTTGCAGCCGTGTTTGCAGCGGGGCAGGCTGGCTGCTCCAGCCTTTCCTCTTACTCCTGCTACAGGTGGAAGGGAATGACTTCTCCAGCACGAGTCCATTTGGTGCTAAAAACAGGAAATCAGTTTTCTATCGATTGGCATTTCTCTTAACGTATTCTCGCAAGTGCTCATTAAATTTTCATTCAATTATCCCGGGCCACGTTGTATTTTTTTTCCCCGTCCTTTTCAGAAGGAGTAGGCGATAATGGAGGCATCCATCCCTCCCGCGGAAGCAGGCCGTTCAAGCTAATTTAATCAAGGGAAGGCAAATCTTAATAAAGGAGGAGGGATGAGCAGTTCTCGTACCAGGATGGCTGATGGTATAATGACCTGTCTTCTGAAGAAGCAGCGTAGCCAAAGCTCTCCTGGTGCCATTAACGTTCAATATGTCAGAGCTGAAGGTACCAGTGAGAGGAAAACAACATCATTAAGCAGGACACTCTCATGCTGGAAGGGAAGGCACATTTATATTCTGACAGGGGATTATCTAGGCAGCAATAATAATAGCAGGAGTAATAACAATAATAATAAATCATTATCACTTGGCATTGCTGGCTGTAGTGGGACCCAAGGGTGTGAAATGGCTCTGACAGAGTTAAAAGGGTGAGTGGTAGACAGGAGCATCAATAGGAGAAGACAAGTTTGCAGGGTGATCTGGGACAAGTCCCTGTCAGCTCCTGCCTCAGTTTGCCCAGCTGCAATGCTGGTTTGGATTTGCTCCACTCTGCCCAGAAGAGCTTTTCCCTGCAGGAACACCACACTTGGTGCAGAGCCCCCAAGGACAGCCCAGCCTTTGCTCAACCCATTGCACGGGAACAAGAGGGATGGTGCCAAATCCAGACCTTGTCCGAGCTTGAAGGTGAGCTTGTTCTTGGAGCCTTTTCAGATCTTCACATAAAACCTCAGGAGAACATTTGTCATAAGGCTTGTGACAACAGCTCGTCCATCTGCAACACTGACAAGCCCAGCCACTAGCCAAAATATCTTCCAGATTTGGCTCCAAATGCCACGTGTTTGACCTGCCTCTGAGGACCACACATTTCAGGCAGATGTTGTTCCTCTGTGCACCTTAGGGGGTGATGTCTGTGTGGCACCGTGCACATTGCTGAGTGCTCGGTCTCAGGGAGATGCACTCGCTGCTATCACTGCCTTGGGCTCTTGGCAGAGATGGGAGAACTGAGGAGAGCTGGGCTCTGGCTAATCTCCACAGCGTGTCTGAGTGGTTGCATGCGAGGGTGGGAGCCTCGCTGCATACGCCACCCTTTATCTGGGTTTCAAGACAGCCTTTGATAAAGAACCACAAGGCAGACGGCGGCGGCAGCTGGAAGGGATCGGGGATCAAGGTAGCGAAGGAAGACCTGGCTCCAAATCAAAAGGACCTTGGTGGCTGTGCCAAAGGGTCGGCTCCTGCTCGAGGTGGGATGGGGATGTTCCCTCCTCTTCAGAGCAGGGGAGTGGGAGGGGAGAGGGGAAGTGAGGCTGCAGTATTGCCGTGCATCCTCCTTGCACATATTTTGCTGCACTCGTTCATTTTGCTCTGTCTCCTGCAAAGACCTAATTTATCTCCAGCAATGGTTTGTTCTGTCCAGCTGGGGCATGGAGAGAGGAATGCCATCCATCCTGGGGGCACGTGGTGCTGCCCCACAGCGTGTCCAACACCCCTGCAGCTCACCCATCCCCTTCGCTATTGCCCCAGGCGCGCTCTTGGCAAATGTGAGCCTTGAAAGGAGGGAAGAGATTCAGAAGCTCCGGATGTGCTCAAAGCAAATAAGTGTTTTAGCTGAAGTGCTGAGAGCTCTTTCCCTGAGTGCTTGCGGTAAGCTCCATTACCGCCGGGGCTCGGGACCTCCGCTGATGTGCAGGCAGGGAGAATGCTCCTTAACGCCAGATTGGAGCTGTTTTTGTAATGCAATTATTCCTCAATAATCTTGAAATGGAACACAATTAGGAAAGGAAGAGGGGGGAGTGTGTGCAGTGGTAGTCGGGATCTGTAATGCATGGGCTGTGCTGGCACTGTGGAGACCCTGGACCTTGGCCAGGGCCACGGGCTGTGGGGCACCTCCACATGGAGCAGGCTGGAATCTTTACCTTAACCGTGAGGAGTAAAGAGGAGGGATTGGGGTTCCTCTTTTCCCTTTCATCTTGAAAAATAATTAGGCTCAAAAGTGTTTCGGAAGAGGCTTGCAAGCTTTAAATCAAGCTTCTGAAGGACCTTATGAAAGCAGCAGCATCTCCACTGGCAGAACTCCCCCGGGTTACGGAGCTGTGCCATCGTCCCTGGATAACCCTTCCCAGCCAAAGGGATCTGAGGCCAGGATGCAGGAATCATAAAACCACAGAACAGTTTGTGTTAGAAGGAACCTTAAAGGTCATCTTGTTCTACCCCCCTGCCATGCACAGGAACACCTTCCATTAAAAGCATGGAGAATCCATCCATGGGTGGAAGTACCCAAAAATCCAACAAAGTGTTTCCTTCCTAGGACTGATTCTGACACCTCTGCTAGTCCATGTTGTCCCTATCTTGTACCTCTGTAGGCAAAAGTTTTATTTAAACTGATGATTAAATGCAGCCAGTGTTGGGGGCTGAAGGATGGAGGAGAGTCTGTGGGGTTTGAGAAGCTCCACATCCCTGGATATGGATGTAAAAAACACCCCCAGACCCCTCTCTGACCCTAAAGCTTTAGGATTTTCATTGGTGGGGGGGAACCACAGAGCTCCTGGACCATGGCTGGCTTTGCTTCACTCATCACCCATCCCTGGACAGACACTCCCCCCACTCCCAGACAGACACCCCCCAGACAGACAGCTCACCAGTTTCTGGGAAATCTTAGCCATGGAAAAAAAATTCCCAGTCCTGAGTGACTCATGGGGGAGATAATTGCCTACACTGCTTGTTTTTCTTCCTACTTCTGCCTAAAGAAACCATCATCTCCAGTGCCTGGCACTGGGACACCACAACTTTCACCATTTCCCTGTGTTTTGTCTGAATTATTCACGGGGGAGGAGTGTGTGTGTGTGTGTGTGTGTGTGTGTGTGTGTTGTTTTTCACACTGCCAGAGCCCCCCAGCAGCAGAGCAGAGCTGGGGATGTGCCTGGAGGAGCCACCCCACTGTGCAGATTGTCTGGGCTGGCAAACAAAATCTCTCCCTTCACCCCATCCAGTGATTTCGTGAAACCTGGGGGAGCATGATCACCCCTGAGGCTGATTCTGGATCCCTCTGGGCCCATAACTTGGGCTGAAGTTGGGGCAAAAGCTACAAGTACTGTGCACATCCCCCACCCCAGGAAGGCACCAGCTTTCTTTTTACCCAGGATTGAGGCTGGAGAAGGAAAAGAAGCTTTATAGGCAGCCCCGAGCTCACAGCCCACCCCTCCTACCTCAATGGAGGCTGTGACACCCCAGCACCCACCACAGCCCCAGGTCCTCTGAACACCCCCCACACCCTTATAAAAGCTTTGCTGAATCAGATCTAAACCAGGCCTGGAAATTCCTTTGGCATGAGCTGAGCTGGGGATTTCAAACCACATATAGCTGTATCATTGCAACGCCTGTGCTTACTTTTAAATATATATATATGTATTTTGATTTGGAGAGGGTGGGGGCTCTGCTGCTTTCCCAGCCCCTGGGTTTTGTAGAGTCTCTATCCCAATGCTGCTCAGCATTCCGGGGCTGCCCCACTCCCATACCAAAAGCTTTTTCCTTCTGGCTGCTGGCTCGTTAATCCAGCCCAATTAATGCTTACTCCCCTGGTGTCTGAAGGTGTTGGATTCCCAGGCCCTTCTTGCCCTGCCCCATTGTGGGCACAGAACTGCTGAGCACCAGGACTGTTACCCCTCTCTGGGGTTAAAAGGGTTTTTCTGGAGATTTTTCCCTTTCAGGCTTGGGGAGTGGGGATTTCTCATGTGTCACTGGAGCAACACTGCTGCAGGATAGAGATTCATAACCTCTGTCTTGGCTTTACCTCGTAACATACAGAGCACATTTAAACACAGGTCCTGGCAAAGTGAGGGACATGAGGTTCCAGTCACCCCACCACCCTATTTCCCAGGGAGAGATCCTCCTTGTGATGCCACAGGGGCATGAACCAGCTCTGAAGCATGAGAGATGGAAACTGGGCAGGCAGGAGAGTTTTTCCAGGGTAGGATTAAGATGTAATCATTTCCATCAGAGTCCCTGCCTACCATGGCTGGGCAGGGCTTCTGTCCCACAGCTCTCCTGTCCCCTGCCCACCTCCATGGAAAACACCTTCACAGGGAGATGCTGGGAGCTTTTAATAGAAAATCAGAAGTTTAAATTGGCACAGCAGCAGCTGAGGCAGTGCTTGGGGCCATGCTGTGCTGACAGTTTATTTAATAGAGGAAAACAAAAAAAAGGAATAAAAGGAATAATAATATTGAACATGCAAAGCAGAGTGAGGGAGAAATGGGCTGTTCCAGCAATGCTTCTCACTTTTGTTTGGGGAGACTAAGGAAATACCACTCCTAGGCTCAGAGTAGTGGGACATTTAAAGTTTAAATTGTGTTGCTTGGCCATTTCACTAGCAGAGAAAGTTTGGGTCTGGGGACTGGGCATGGCTTTAGAGGTGGCATTGCTCCCTGAGCTGGTGGCCCATAGGACACCTAGCGTGTGCCAAAATCCAGGGGCTCCTCTTGGGATGCTCTGCCACAGCTCCCCAGGGCAATGACTTAAAATGATTCCCTTCCTCCACAGGGAAAGTTGGCAGGAAGCCCCCAGAAGCTCACACTGGCAGAATTTATCCCCTTCCCCAGTTTCTAGACTGCCAGGCAGACTTCTGGTAGCAGAGGGTTCCTTTAGAACAATTTCTCATTGCAACAACCACAAAAGAGAAGTGAGGAGGACAAAAATGGGCTGAACTGCTCCATTTGCTTTGCCAGCATGAGGGTTCCCTGGTTGGGACAGGTTGGAGGCTGGAGAAGCAGCAGGGAGGGATGGGGCTGGGTATGGGGGGCTGGGCAAGGTGTCAAGCATCTGTGCTTCCATGGAGGGAAAAGTCTCTCCAAAGGGATTTTCTTTTGAAAAGGGTTCTATAATTACCTGGTTATAATTATTTCCTACAGTCCCTAGCAGCCCTTCTCCAGCTCAGCATCCCCCCACTATGGACCTGGATGTCTCCACCCCAAATATTTAACATCCAGCCTGCTACCACTTTTCTGGTAGCAAATTCCTTCCCAAATCTCCCCTGCAATTTGCGGCAGGCAAACCTTGTTTAAATTTGAGGATTTAGCACATTTTTGCTGCAGTTTTTTTGCAGGGAGGGCTTGGGGCTGTCCAGATTGCATTTTGTGTGGTCTGGCCACCCCCGAGCACAGCATCCCACACCCCACCTCACCGGGGGCACCCCAGCATCCATCCTGTCCAGCCCCAGAAGCAGGAAAGCACAGAACTCCCATACCCAAGGACCATCCCTACAAGTCGTTCCCTCTGCCTGTGCCCCTGCACATCTGGGGCTGCCACTGAAGCTCAAGGTCGTTGGGCTTTTATGTTGTTCTTTCTTTTTCCATTTTATGTGGTTTGTGGGCATATAATGGAAGGTGGATTCTGGATGGGTTTGTTCTCTTGCCAGCCTGAATTATTAATCCAGTCGGGCTTCTTTCTTTCTCTTTTTCTTTTCTTTTTTTTTTTTTCCCTGTGGATTTTATTTTAGGCGATGGCAAAGTCACTGGCTGGCAAGGCTGGCCCTCTCACCGGTATCCGATTGCATCGCTCACCGAAGCACAGCCGCACCCTGGCTCACGGCAGCAAGAAGCTGCCAGCCCTGGGAAGCATCCAGGGCTTATCTGCCAGTGGCGGTGCCCCTGGCTCGGCAAAGCCAGCAAAGAGGAGCCCGGCAGTGTCCTGCACCCCTGTCCTGTGCAATCCATGGCGTTTTGCTGGAAGGGGGGGGGTTGAAGGGTGAATTAAAGCCTTTTCCGGCGAGGGGAGATGCTGCCTGTGCCGGAGGCGATGAGCACGCAGGGCTGGGGAGCCATCCTCACCAAAAGGCAGGGCGCCGGGCGAGGAGGAGTTAAAAGCCTGGCCAAGGCGAAGCAGGACCAGAGCTGAGCCAGTTCCCCGCAGCAGTTTCATCAGCACCCGGAGCCATTCCCAGCTCCCCCAGGCAGGTCCCTATGGGGCATCCGAGCCCAGAGTGTGCCCCCACCCCTTGCAAGCCGGGATGTGCTCGCTCCTCATCAATCCCAGCGCAAAGTGACACAGTCCAAGTCCACTGGGGCAGGGACACCCCACCTACGTGTCCCAAGGTGGAAGGGCAGCCCTAGGCATCCGCCGCCGGCAGCATCCAGGGCCCTGCCCTCCCCAGGAGGCGATTGCGGGCAGGAGGCGGCGATGGGGCTCCGCTCCCCGGGGCTCTGGCAGCCTTGGCACCCTCCGCCGTGGCTTTGGGTGGCCCTGGCCCACCCAGCCGCAGCAGGAGCCTTCCTGGCTGAGCGGCCGCGGTTTGTTATGGCTGTATCTGCTTGTCCCCCCGTGCACCCTGCATGCCCACTCCTCTTCCTCGCGGGGACCAGCGCGCTGGGACTACAGTGGGACCCAACCCTTAGCACACACCAGAGAATCCACATCAGAGGGAATGGGTGGGAGCACCCCCGCACGCAGGAGCAATGCCAGGGAGCTGGGGGTGCCCGGCTTTGCCAGGTCTCTGCTGGAGGGCTGCGGGGACTGCCGCTCCTCTTGAAAGATGCTTCCCTTGACCCCAGCGGAGGGGTGATGGACGCCCCCAGGTTTGCCGTGCTCTGTCCCCGCCTGCTGCCCCATCCAGGGCAGGCATCGAGGGATCACACAGCTGGCTTGGGCCCGGGAACATTCATTTACACTGGCAAGACTGGGAGAGTGTTATTAAACTGAACATCACCAAACGGCCACTGCGGAGCGGCGGATGCTCGCTGCCATCGCGGGGCTGACATCGCTGCTCCTATCACACAGAGCCTTGGAGGGAGACCGCGGCTTCCCGAGCGCACGGTGCTGACGGAGCCCCGGGAGCCGGGCAGCAGGAGAGCCTGCGGGGGAGAGACAAAAGCACTTGTTGAAAGGGGCAGCCAGGTGGGAGCAGCTCCCCTCCGGCTCATCACGGCACGGCAGCCAGCGCGCTGGGCTGTGCGGCACCGCCGGCACTTTGCCTCTTAATTGGTGACCCCCGGCTGGCAACAGTAATTAGAGCTCCCCCCGGACCCTCATTAGCCACCCATGGCTTTACCTGGGAGCTGCGGAGCGGGAGGCCGGGGTCGGGAGTGACACGGTGCCGGCCGTGTGTGCGCCACTCGCCCAGGCCGGCTGGAGCGGGAGCGGGGTGACAATTTGTAGCTGCACTAATTGGCCCTGTTGCTGCCAAGTTGTGTTGACTGGAGAGTGGAGAGGTCAGCAGATAAGGGTCATCCTTCTCCTCGGAACAGAGGATGCCTGTCCCCAGGGGCTTCTGGTTTGCGTTTACTCTCTTGCCCGAAGGAGGTCCTGTAGCAAGGAAGCTACCAAGGTGATACTTCACTGTCAGCTCCAGCTCCGGAGAGGGGAAGGATTCAGCAGCCAGATGGGGAAAAAAATTTCCTCTCACTGTGATTTGAGGCCAGATACTCACAGATTCAGTTATACTGAAGCCTATTTTATCCCTGTCCGGATTAATGTTATTTCCCATAATTTCTAGCTAAGCAGGATCAAGATACAACCCATTAAAATCACCTTCTGAATTTGCCATTTCGTGAGACCTGGAAAAGGGGAAAATCTGTAAAAACTACAAATGTGAACCCGTCTATGCCCACCAGGCTGGGCTGCACAAAACAACCTCATCTTCTGCCTGTGGAAAGCTGAGGCTTTGCTGAAAAATAGGGACATTGGTGTAGAAACCAGGGCATCCAGGTGGGCAGCAGGGGTCCAGCCCCGAAATTACGGCACTGATGCAGCAGGCTGGGAAAGCCTGGCGAAACACAGCACTCGTCTTTCCCCTCCATGCAGACATCAGATGACTCCCCTCCCTGAGATGAGATACCCAGCTCGCCGCAGGAAGCCATTGGCTCTCAAGGACAGATCCTGGTGGCAAACAGCATCTTTGATCTCGCCGTGGCTGTTCCTGGCAAGGCTGCCCTGTGGGGTTGGCTGCGAACGTGGCGCAGCAGGCTCCCTGCTCCCAGCCTCAAATATCTGTCTGTTCCGCTCCGGCCACAAACCCTCCCCCGGACTAGAAAGAGGGAAAATTACATGCTACGATTTGCAGATTTGGCAGAGATAAATCCCCCACGGAAGGCGCGGCTGGAGATGCCAAGGCCGATAGCGCCAGGCTGAGCGTGTCGCGGGAGCGCCCCGACCCCCGCCGAGCCCGCTGCGCTGACACTGGGGCTGTCCTGCTCCTGGGGAGAAGCTGGGAAACTCCCTCCCGCCCCGCTTGGCGGTGGCAGAGGGCCAGACCGATCCCATAAAACCCCGAGGGTGGATCGCTCCACAGGCAAAATCGTCTTGGATTAAACGTGGGAGAAAAAGCAGAGCAGTTATGCAAAAAGGATGGCCACTCATGCAGTGAGAGAGTTCGGCCTCAACTGCGGGGGAGGGCAGCCAGGCTCGGCGACATCTTGAAGGGGCAGAAGGGATGAAAAGGACAGCCAGCTTCCAGCAGACCCTCAGCAGGGAGTGATGGAGGGGTATCAGCCCTTCCAGGACGATGCTGAGCGGGATGCTGGGCGGAAGGGCTGCTGGCTCTCGCAGGCTGTCAGCTGAAAACCGAGAGGAGCCCAGGAAGAGGGAAAAAAACCCTGACGTGTGCCATATTTCATAAGATGAGATGTGAAACTTTAATGGGCTCTGCGATACCAAGGAGAACAGGAAGCCCAAAGCTGTACGTGGTGCATGAAACCCAACAGCAACACGCGATGCCATCGCCCGCTCCTTCGCCCGCGGCGTCTGCCGGCGGCCCCCGAGGCCAGTCCCGCACAGCACCGGCTCTTTGCTTAGCTCCAAGACATGAGATACTGACCCGAGGAGCTGCGACAAAGCAGCAGAGTCCTAAATAAAAAGTGATGGAGCCCGAGGCCAGGCTCCGGCGGAGCTGGGAAAGCACCGCAGCCCTCGGGGCTGGCAGGTGCGGCGCCCTGAGTTGTGGCCGGGGCTGTATTTCTCCGCTGCAGAGTTGAGCAGTAAATCCCGGACAGCGGATCTCACGGAGGCACCGCGGGACAGCCACTGACAAAATTTACGGCTCAAAGGCAGTAGAGACTTGCCATAAATATAGGAGGTGTGCAGGAGAGCTGGCCTGCACTTCCCGAGGGGAGGCTCATCCCCTTGCCTGTCCTCGTCTCTCATTTTGGTTCGTCAGTCCCTGTTCATTGTTGTTAAAATGTCCCACTCGCTGAAAGGAGCTGGTACCTCTCCCTGGCAGCACTGGGGAGGGCCACACGGGGTAACAACAGCCTTGACTCACACCAGCAGCATCAGGAATATGAGATGAGATTCGGACTAGTGACATCTGCAAGCCCTCTCCCTGTCACCACCATTCATGGTTGGCCTCTCCTGGGGTTTACCCCCTCGGCTGCATCCCACAGGCTCACTCATCATTGACCTCCACCAAAACCAAATTTTGTGGCTGTTCCCACACCCTAAGGCCAGAAAAGATTATTTCAGCTATGCTAGCACTTATCCCAGTGAATAAATCTGCAGCAGCCACAACCTCTCTGCCAAGTGACACCAAGAGCAGCCAATCAGGCTGGGATAGAGAGTAATGTGAGAGCTGAATGTGCCAGCCCTTGATGGCTGGCACTGGGATGGCACTGGGGTGGCACTGGGGTGGCACTGGGATGGCACTGGGGTGGCACTGGGATGGCACTGGGATGGCACTGGGATGGCACTGGGGTGGTACTGGGGTGGCACTGGGGTGGTACTGGGGTGGCACTGGGATGGCACTGGGATCCACTGTGGGTAGTGAAAAATGAGCATCTGTACTTGTGAACAGTGCCAAGGAATCAGAGAACAGTATCAGTGGGCTGAAGAAGAAAAGGGAAAGGTGTCCTGGGTGGATTAAGCTGATATTTGATCCCACAGCAGTGATTACACACCAGGTATCTATGCTCTGGGGAAGAGAATCCAAAAATGGGTTCAAAGGGACAAGGAGGGAAATACTGTCAGAAATGTGAAAGAATTAAAGGAGCTGAGAGGGAAACTAAGAAACATTTATCCAGGAATTAAAAACAATAATGAAGAAATAAATTTCTACTGCTGACTTCACTTTGGGACCTTGCCCTGATCCAGAATTTATATGCCACATATCTTTCTCATTTGGGGAAAGATTTGCAGACCTATGCCCTTACCCACGCATGAGGCATCTGTGGGTACCACACGCACCTGGCTATCCTGGGCACAGCTGATGCTTCTGCCTGGAAACCACATCGGGAGAAAATCTGAGCCTGGGATGAGAAGTGATCCCATCCAATGGTGACAGTCACCGCATTAGGATGCGGCAGTGTGACCTTGAGGCAACAGCCTGTTGATAGGAAATCACAATTCCAAAAAGGAACGTGCTTCTTTAGCCCAGAATTCTGATGACGACGGCAGAGCCTTAGCGGGCCCATCCCGGCAAAGACGTTTCTGTCCAAAGGTGGCGGTTCGTTCCCAAAGGTCTGCGTGTTCACAAGTCACAGGGAGGAAGAATAAAGCCGTGAAAGAGAAGCGCACTGCCCCGGGGCTGGGGTCGGGCTGCCGCGGGCCAGCAGGTTCCAAAAACCCTAACTCCTTATCCGGCCAGGGAGAAAGCCGCGGGCAGAGCCCGGCTGAGCCGCGGGCGTGCAGCACTCGCGGAGCACAGCCCTCGGGGCAAGGGGGTTAATCGCGCACCCCAATTAATCGCGCACCCCAATTAATCGCGCACCCCAAAGTCAATCAATGGACGCCCCCAGCCCCGCGGGCCCGCCGCGCCCCCTGGCGGCCGCGCCCGGAACGGCAGCGTCTGAGCGCTCCCTAAGGCCTGGGCTGCTCCCCGCCGAGCTGTAAATAATTTTTTCCAGCACTGAATATTGTTTACTAACATGTTGTAGGGGCCTTCTTTTCCAAAGAGGGATGTGGCTTGGGCACGGATGGCGACAGCTCAGCCGGGGCTCTAGACTGCGTTCAATGACTGATCAGACACTCTTTGTAATTCATTTACCATATTCAGAGTGAAATTTTGGAGTTTAGAAGCAAAACATTGTCTCCCCTCAGTCTCAATACTTTATTCACCATTTTCTTATGTTCTGTCCCGGTTTCAGCCCTTAATCAAAAAAGGGGTTTGGATCTGTGTTTAACACACACACTGTTCATGCCTCAATATTTGCAGTGTTACACCTCAGCATCTGCTGGGATGGCCCCAAACACCTCAGGAGAGGGAGACTCACCCCTGCTCTGCTGAGACCCTACCTGCAGTGGGGTCTCAGCAGTCCAGCTCAGGGACCCCAGGATAAGGAGCACATGGATCTGCTGGAGCCCAGAGGAAGCCACAAAGCTGCTCTGAGGGTTGTAGCACCTCATCTTCTGGAGACAGGCTGAGAAGTCAGGGCTGCAGGTGTTCAACCGGGAGAAGAGAAGGCCCGAGGGACACTTTAGAGCCCCTTCCATTAGCTAAAGGGGTTCCATGAGAGCTGGAGAGGGACTTATGACATGGACATGGAGAGACAGGACAACAGGGAATGGCTTCGAACTGACAGAGGGCAGGATTAGATTGGATATTGGGAAGAAATTCTTCCCTGCAAGGGTGGTGAGGCCCTGGCACAGTTGCCCAGACAAGCTGTGGCTGTCCCATCTCTGGAAGTGTCCAGCCAGACTGGACAGGGCTCCGAGCACCCTGGTCTAGTGGAAGGTGTCTGTGCCCACAGCAGGGGTGTGGACTGGGTGATCTTTTGGATCCCTTCCAGCCCAAACCATTCTAGAATTCCATGATTCTATGCCACGCTCCCTCAGCCTGCTGGGCTCCAGAGAAACCCCCAGGAGATGAGTTGTTTCTTTGCCTGTGCAAGGCAGAGCCCAGATGCCCAAGCACACACACCCTGGCTGTTGGAGAAGTAGCAGTGCTGCAAAGTGAGGCGGGGAAATGACACAGCCAACAGAGCTGCTCTAATGAGAAAATGAACCAGACATCATATGGTGCTGATTTAGTGCTCGAATAGGGGAAAGAGAGGAAAATAATGCCAAACCAACCTCACCCCCCCAGGATTTTATAAAGACATTTTGTGCAAACATGCTGTTTTTACCCCGAGGAGCAAACAGTGCTGCTCCTCGTGCCCATTCTGGGCTGCAATTAATCTGATTCCTGCAAATTAGAAACCAAGTCCCCAACTCTATTAAGAGCCACCTCTTGTGGCATCTTGGACGTCTGAGCAGCTCAAGGCTGCTTTGTAAAAGGCTGGTGAGGAGGAAGGAAACGAGCGCGTCGTTCAGTGTGACGCCATTCAGGTCTTCCCCACAAGAGCTGTAACGATGCTTTTGTCATTTGAGGCACCTGATCAGCTTCCAGGAGTGTGGGCCGGCATCTCCCTCAGAAACTTTTGAAATCTTCATGCTTTTTTCTAAAAATTGTGTGTTTGGGATCCAGTGAGAGCTGGTCTTGCTGGGGGATGCGAGACCATGACGACATTTTATTTCCTATGGCTGCAAAAACTAAATGTCCCTTGTAAGGAGTCCCAGGGCTGGTGTCTAATGATAAAAATGAAGCCTGCTTTGGTTTCGTTTAGAAACCTGAGTGCCAGCTGTTAGGAAAGCAAATGCACACCACAGCTGGGTTCCAGGCTATTAAACTGAGTGGGTTTCCTGAGCAATGCAACCCAAAATCTTCCCCATATCAGGGTGGATCTGAGTCATACCAGCCCTACCTGAGACTATGACTGTAAGGAGCTGCAGAAGGCTCTGGGTTTTGATCAGACACCCCGTTTATACTAAATTATTTTTTGAAATCCACTCTATTAAAACTTTGACAAAATACAAATCTCCCTTGAAATGCTCCATGACCAAGGGTGTCCTGCTGCCCGGTCAGTGAGCTTGGGGAAAACACAGGAGTTCAGCTAAGGCCATCCTGTAAATTGAAGCTGATTTAGAAATCTGAGCCATCTGCAGCATGTGGAGTTTGAATCACCCACACTGAGTCCCCTCTGTGAAGGCAGAGGCAGACCTGTGTTTGGGAAAGACATAATTAGAAGAGATCCCAGATCATTAACTTCATTACTGCAGCTGTGATTAATAGCAGCTGCAGCAGTGTGAAGCATCACCAGGGAGGATGGATGTGGGATCCCAGCTCGCTGGTGATTTCCCAACTCCATGAGCTGCTCTCAGTGGCTGGTAAAGGAATTGAAATTAATTTCCAACCAGAGAGCCCCAGGGCTTGGTCCCAGGGTCGTGGAGTCAGTGGAGGGGTGCTGGGGATATGGCAGCTTTGGGTCTGGAACTGTTGTGGCTGTGGACACTGCAAGTCTGTCCCACACCATCACCTGTGCCCTCCTGCTGTCACAAAACCTCCTTGCTTTGCCCCATGGATACACATTATGATGCTTGGTTAGCGTAGAAGATGCTCCCTCTAACACATAATACTCCACTAATGTCTCAGTAATCTGCTGGGGATCTTTAAAAATTCATTCCTGGGCTGTGCTCTTGTCACACACTGACCCTTGGCTCCTGCTATTCCAGCCATCATCAGCTGCTCCTGTTCCCCCTCCCCAGCTCACGTGGCTGAATGTACATCCAGAGGGGGTTTCTTCTTCCATAACTAAATTAACATGCCAGCAGCAAGTGCTGCCCAAACCAAGAAGGAGCCGGAGGCCGCTGGAGGAGGCGAGCGGTGGAGCCTGCGGGGCTCAGGCAGAGCCGGCTCCTCCTGCGAGATGCTCAAGGTGGCAGCATGTACCGGCAAAAGCGACCCGGCCGGCGGCAAAGCTCTCCTCCCTGCACTAAAACACCGAGACTTAAAATTTATCTTGCTACAGGCTAGGAGCAAAAATAAATAAACCCCAATTCCAGTTATAAATCCGGAGAACAGCCACGTATGTGCAGGTGTGTGTCTGTGGGGCAGAGCAGGGCTGGTGCAGCTCAGTTATGCACACACAAGCCACGTGCAGAGCTTGTGTCATTGTTCATCTTCCTAGGAAATACTTTGGATATTCTTTGGGTATACTTCTTGCTTGGAGTGTTTCATTCAGGCACATTTCATTTCATTTCAGAGGCTTTGCTCTGCACCACACTGTGGCAGCTCCTGCTCGACCCAGCTTCTCCCTCCCTTGAACAAGACTTGTAGACAGAGATTTTGGGTGATGGGAGTGTCCCCAAAAGGGAGAGCCAGGGAGAGCACCCTACGCCCCAGTGGGCAGGTGGACAGCCACAGAGTCAATGCCAGCAGGGAGCTTCTGAGGGTGACAGGTGCCCATTAATCCATCTGCAAGGACTCAGCAGGGAAACCAGGTACAGAGTGAAGCTGTTTTTATTCCTCCTGCCAGGCCAATGGAAAACGTCCATACTGCAAAATTTATGGTAAATATGGTTTGGGCATGGAATTGGCTTTTTTTTCCCTCGGAGTGTTAAGTTCAAACCCATAAGATTTGCTCTGTCAGATGGGTAGTGATTTATTTCAGAAAGAAATGCTCCTTCCACCTGATCTCCCCATTGCAGGGAGGGTGGAACAAGAGGAGCTTTAAGGTCCCTTTCAGCCCAAATCATCCAGGATTCTATCATTCCCTTGCTCCCAGGGCAGGTACAGGGCATTTATTTGATGTTATAATCACCTCAGTGATTGTGTGGCACACAATAATGGAGAAAGGGAGGAAGTTGGACTACAGAAACTGGAAGCAAAGCAGTGATTTCCTGCAAAGGGACAGGACTCTGGCCGGAAGCAGAGGCATGGCCAAGGAAGGAACCTGGGGAGACCAGAGCATCCCCTCAGCACTCAGGGGTTCATGGCAAACAGGGAAAAGAGGGAAAGAAAAGCAATGCATCTGGTAATTTCCCTGACATTGGCTGAAGATGAAACCATCCTCCTAATTAATTGCAATTGTTTTTGGACAAAGCAGGAGGGAGGGAGGGAGAGCTGCTTCTGCTCACTGAAGTGGGAAGCAAGAGCCTCTGGATGGAAATCTGGTTGCTGAAGGAGCTGCAGCTGTGGCTCAGGTGCCACCATAGCCCGGGGAAGGAGCCTGAGCCAGAGGCGAGGGCTGGGAGACGGGAAGGAGCTGGCTGGCACTGCTCACCTCGCCGGATGCGCGCGGCCAGGAGGTGCCCAGCTCATTGTTCCCTGGATCCGGCCAGGCCCGCAGGATATCCTGGAGTAGTTGCTGGACCCAGCGTCTGCAGAGGTGGTGGGGAGGGATATTGGGACAGTGAAGACCCGCCACCAGTGAGACACTTGGTTTTATTTCATCTTTCCTCTGAGAAAAATCCCATACAGACAATGCTGAGGTTGTGAGGACATCATAGTAATTCAGAGTGAAGCAGGAAAACTGCTTTAATTTGGTCTCATCGGTTGGAAAGTTAAAACCCAGGGGGTTATAGTGACCTGTAACCTTACGTGGGTGTCGGGTGAAGGGGTTGGCTGGAAAAACCACAGCCAGCAAGCAGCCAGTGGAGGGAGGGGAATTTTCCCAAGGTCTGATAAGCCCTGGGGACGCGACGCTCTGGCTCTATCTGCCTGACTGGGTCTGGCTGGCGCCTGCTGTACCTCAGCAAGGCCACCCCTGCTGCTGCCACTGGCCCTCAGGCCCCTGGAGGGTTTTCTTCAGCACCCCCGAGTGCACAGCAGCACCAGCAGCCCTGGGGCTGGAGATGGACCCGACCTCGCCACGTGCTCACCTTGGCTTCTCGCCACCCTCCCAGTATCGAGCTGCTAAAAATAATTCAGAGGCAGCAAAGGGAATGCAATGAGCACCCGAGCCTTCACAGCTTCACAGTGCTCGGGCATCCTGGCAGATAGGGCTGAATGGGCTGACGTGGCCACACTCCTGTCCCCAGGGGCCCTGGAACACAGGGAGGGATCTGCCTTTCCTCATCCACCCTGCAATCAGGGAGAGAAGACTCCTCAGAGGTGCCAGACCCAGACTGGGTTCCTCCCATCTGCTTTCCCAGCAATGGGAGACTGTGGGCAGTGATGGAGCTGATCCTGCCACCAACTCCCCCGGTGGCCTTGGCCACATCCCTGCTCCTCCACTGCCCACGTAAGCTGGCAGGTGAGGATCCCTGCAAGTGCTGCCCCTGCTACCTGCCTGGTTTCCTTTGGGGTTTTTTTATGGTTTTGGGTTTTTTATTAAGGCGCAGGAAGCAGCTGGGAGGTGGAGCACAGGAACCCCAAGCTTGTGCCTTCATGCAGCACCCACAATCTGGGAGCACAGCTCATGCCTTCCCACACCCAGTGTGGTCCCCACAGGTCCTGCTCTGGAAGGTGTCACAGCTCTGCTGAAACATGGGATAACATTCCTTGGGTTTTCCTCTGCCTCTGACAGGAGTTGATTGAAACTGCTGAGGCATCTCAAATACTCAAAATGCCCAAATGTCACAGCGAGCACCAGGAATATGAAATTTGCTTTTTTTTTTTATCCTATCAGGGTGATTACTTGGATGCTCATTTATATTTGCACCCCAAATAGATACACTGGGGAGTTTATGGGAGAGCAGCAACAAGGATGGGTTTCGCCAAACCATGAGCCAAGAAAAACCATTAGGAAAGAAGTTTTTTGGGGTAAATGGAGATATAAAAAGTTCAGTAGAGACTGGTATGAGAAAAGGGCAACTGAATTGGGTAAAATGTTTAATTTTGGATCTTGAATTGCTTCTTTAAATTGCACTGGGGTACATTTGGTGAGGAAACGTCAGTACAGAAAAAGTGTAAAATTCTTCTGAGACAACCAGTGTGAAAGAGTCTGACTTGGGAGAGAAATTTTGTTGGCATTTTTTTCCCCTCCTAAAGAAATGTGATGAACAGGAACCCATGGAGTGATTGACTTGACATGACTCTGCTTATTTCTGTATGAGAAAAAAAATAGAAACTCCGTGATGCTGTGACTCAATAACGCTGCCCAGTACCGGAGCAGCTCCTGTGCCACTTGTCACCAGCTCACCCAGCTCCAGCAGCCACGGGACAGGGGGGCAGCTCCCCTGGGATGTGTGTCCTGCCTCTTGCCCGGCTCAGCCTCTCCTGAATGCGGCACCAGCCGCGGCTCCTGCCGGCGGGAACGGGGATAATTCCCGGCTTTTAAGGGATGAAGCGCCTTGGGCAGGGGAGCTGCTCCCGGCTGCTGGAGCGATTCCTCGTCAGCATCTGTCAGGGAAGATTAATGCCTAAGTAGGTTGTGGGCTGGCTTCCAGCAGCATTTTTAATAATCAGATGCTGTGCACTGTTCGAGCAACCTGCGGAAATGAAGTTGTCTCATTACCAAAAAGAAATAAATATGTTGGTATGAAGTAGCTCATTTGCTGGGGATGTTCAAGCTGGTGACAATCCCAATTCACTCCTGGGGGGCTGACGCTCCCCAAACCCTCTCCTGGGCTGCTGCATTGTCTGTGCTGGCCCAAGGGCATGAGGAGGGATGGGCAACCAGCACAGCTCCTGCAAAATATGTAAATAAGGCCCCAGGCTAGCACATGCAAGGTCTTGGAGATGAAAAAAAGAGCCCCAGGGGGAAAGGGGAAAAATTCCTGGCCTCAGGGAAGAGGTATGGCTGGGAGCCCATGTGCTTGGATCATGCCTCAGAGCATGGCCATGGCTGTGGTAGCACCACCATGGTCCTTGAGTGTCCCCTTGAGCCTCCTCAGCAATGTCACCAACTGGTAGCATTGGGCATATAGTGGAAAATGGCTCTTTTTCATCTGCTGACACTCAACACCAGCCTGCTGCCTGATACTGCCATAAAATCCTTGTTGCTCTGGAGTTTGCACTTAATTTTCCACTACCTGCAGAGAAAAGAAGCCAGTTTTGGAGGAAATTACAGATATTTTAACATGCAGTTCACTCACAGATCATCAATCCTAATCCTACAGGATGCTGTACTGCTGGCAGTGCCAGTCAGGGAGCAGACAGCAGGACCATATGCACCCAGCCCTGGGGACCAAGGGGCCTTGGACATGTCCTGAGACTTCACTGGAGACCCTGAGCAGCTGCCAAACCATCCTCACCCTCCTGGAGTCTCACCTGGCACCAGCCCAGCATTGAATAGGAGCTTAGCCATGCAGAGAGGCTGAGCAGGATATTAATAGAGGCAGAGTGGAACCACCGCTCACGGGTCCCGGAACAGGCTGGCGGGGGATGCCCAAACGGGGCTGCTCTGTCAGGGAGCTCCCCAAAAGGATGGTGATAGCAGGCACCAGCACGTCTGGAGCTGAGATGGGTTGGGAGCACCCAGGGCATGGGGCAGCATTGGGCCCCATCCCTGTCCTGGGGCAGTGGCAGCCAACAAGCACCAACCTTTCGCTGCCGCAGTGAAAACACATTTCTCCTCCCTGGCATTACACAAAGGCTCTGCGGGTGCCCCAGGCTGACCCCCATAAGAGGATTACCAGGCTATTAGTGGATTGGGACAGTGGGGAGGATGTTTGGGAAAATTTGCTCTCCTACCCCTCAGAAAGGAACGCTCACAGAGTCACGGGTGATCCCAAGGCTCCTCATCTCTGTCCCCATCCCTCTCAGCCAAAGGCCACCTGCAGAGATGAGGACAACTGCAGGGCAAAGACCTCTGGCTGCAGCTGCCACTCAGAGCCCTCCACAGAGGTGAGATGCTGGGGCTGGATTTTGCATGGGGTGAGCCCAAGCCCCCTCATACCTGTCTTCTGGCCAGTGCTGGACACTGCCACGGGACATTGCCAGCTCACCAGGGAAGCTCCTTCCCCTGGAGCTGGAGAGATCCTAAAGGCTTACATTTATTTAACCTGAAAACGTAGCAGGGTGGAAAGAAATCTGGGAGTGGTATCGACAGCAAAATCCCATTATTGGCCATGAAATATGCATGTGCTGTAACTGTGTGGGAAGGGCAGGGGTGGTGTCCCTGCAGCCTCTGCCACAGGCCCTGCACAGACACCCTCACCCCTGGGGCAGCACCAGCCCCATTTTGTGTGCCAGGATACAGAAGGAATCCCTCCTCGTGCTCCTGGGGAGCAGCCCCCCACCAGCACGTCCTGCTGTGATGCTTATCAGGCTGACAGGAGCCAAGTGTGCCCAAATGCACTCCACAGTGTTTGTAATTCAAGGCACATGTTGGAGCCGCTCTGCTGCTGCACTTGCCGTGCACAATGCCCTTCACAATTCTCCCCCCGTGCAAATCCCATCCAGGCCCTTAAATCCCTGCATTGGCTTGGTATTTGGCATCATTTGGGATATTTTCACACCAGCTCCAGAGGGAAAATTCCAGGTTAATTTGTTTTGGCTCAGTGCTGTTCCTGCCCCTGGTTCCCATTGCTTTCTGCCACTGTAAGGAGGCAAAACTGGAGCTGCAAAGCTGAAGAAGCTGATGAAAATTTCTTGCTGGTGACAAGCCCTTGAGAAGGGTAGGGATACCCCTGCGCAGGCTTTAATTATGGCTCCAATTATTTGCCTGTTGTTGCTCCAAGGGAGCCTTGGTTGTCAGACCATNGCTCCAATTATTTGCCTGTTGTTGTTGGAGCTGGAGGGGGCTCCAAGGGAGCCTTGGCTGTGAGACCACAGAAGTGAGGCACCCCCTCACTCAGCCATCTCCTGCCCCAAACGTGGGGTGCTGTGAGGTTTGAGAGGTGCTGCCTGGCTGTGTGTCTTGCTGGGCAGTGGTTTTGCCTATTCTGGTGGCATTTATCACCCTTCTCCTCACCAAGCTGTGCCCCAGCTCCAGACTCAGGTACCTCTCTATTCCTCTTCTCAGTCAAGAGGGATGGAGACGTGCTGAGTGCAGTGAGGCTCTGTCAAAACATCCTTTGGGATCAATAGGACCCAAGTTAGAAGCCCAAAGAAGGGATGTTTCACCCCAAAATCATCTTCACCATCTCAACACAGCCTGGGAGCTGCTCCACATGCACATTCACGTGTTTAATCAGCACCCAGCTAATTACCTCCAGCAGTAAGGAAACCCTGTGTTTGTAGTGAGTATCTGCTTTAAATGATGTTTTACACAACATAAAAGGATTATTTTATAATTAGCTGTCTTCTAAACCCTGCCCTATTGAAACTGGGATATTAAACCATACACCATTCTCTGCTTTTTAAATATCATCTGGAAGTTGATTAGTTTTGCATTACTAAAGAGGAACCCATTGAAATATTTAATCATCATGAGACCTTTCTCATAGAAATGTTAACATTTGATTTTTAAAATTTTTTTCCCCGGTAATTACTCTAGCTTTGCTTACACCAAAAAAAGATTGTTGAAGCAATTTCCCCACAACGAAAGGATCAAAATAGTGCTGTGCTTAACACCTGGAGCATCCTTCTGTGCTTGCTGCCTGGCACAGCTCCAGACAGGAGTCTGTGCTGCTGCTGCTGCAAGCCTAGCGGCCACCCTCAGGACAAGGGGAGACTTTCCTTTCCCAAGGGGTTGATCCTGGCTCCCAAAGGAGCAGGTGGGAGCAGAGCAGGTGAGATCTGGCAATATGCCCCAGGGGATGTATGATTTTACACAGGCTGAGGAGAGATTTTAGGACAGACAGAGCTGAACTGCAAAGTATGACAGCGGGATGCTCAGAGCCCTGGGGCAGGGACCCGTAGGGTTGGAGCATCACTCTTGGACACACAGAACAGCCTGGGGATGTGGGACACCCCTGCTCACAAAAAGGGACAATGGGAGCTTCTGGTATGTTAAATGCAAAAGGAGAAGCTGTGGAGGGGGTGGTTTACTGCCTTTAAACCCACACAGAATTGCACACGGGCGCAAACAGCTCATCACGTGCCCGGGTAGAGGTGGGTGCCAAACTGCACCATTCCCCTGGCAGGATGGGAGCAGGGGATGAAGGGCCAGACATCCTCTCCCCTTCTGGTCTCAAATATAAAACCTGAGCCAGGAGGTCCCAGGAGCAGGATCTGTCCCACACCAGGGTCTGACTCCAGTGTGGGGAGCAGCCGCTTCCGCTCGGCTTGACTGGCCACATCCACACCAATGCTGGGAATAAACCAGCTGGATTTAGACACACTTTAAATTCATCTCCTGCTCCATGCCAGTCACTGGAAATGATACATTTGTTGTGAAATGAAGCCAAGAGAGTAGTATTGAGAGAGTTTTTTTAAACACGCCTTAAATAACAAGAACATTTATTTTATAGGCGATAAAATTCTTACACATTTCGGTCAAATAATGAGGATAATGTTTCTGGCTCCAGGAAAACACTCTTAACATCAGCAAAGGGGAAATGCACATTTCAATTTATAATTTCAAGTTACAAATTTGCATGCAAATGTATATTTAGAAATTTGAAAGAGCTAAATCATACATTTTTGGCAGGCTTTTACTTGCAAAAGAAATTTCCAGCATGGATATAGCTTTGTACTAAATTCCATTATGTTGCTTAGAAAAAAAAATATAAAAGATATGGAGAAGCAAAGGAGCTCTGCAAAACGCAGCCATGTGTTTTTCCTGAGACATGTCCTAATCCTGCAGCTGCACCAGTCAGACCTGAGAGTATTCCCTGCCAGAAAAGGGGTCCCAAGTTGACATTTGTGGATTGACTTTTGCAGCCTGTGCATGTTGCATTTGCCCCTTGATTTGAGGGCAATTTGATTTTATTTCAGGAAGTGTAGGGGATAGAGTGGTGCTGGGGAATGCAGTGATGTTGGGGACAATGGGGAGATAGGTTCATCTCCTCTCCTGCCCAGTGAGAGATGGGGTTTTATGTGAATGCCACACTGAAAATATTTTGGGTTTTGTAATATTCTCTTCTAAGTAATATTGGGAGAATTTTCCTAGTGTTTGACCTAAAAGACAACAAAAACATTTTTCCTCATCAGAGCTTTATTTATTTTCCCCGTGGAAAGCATTGCCAGCATGATCCAAACCCACAAAACCTAAAATCTCAATTTTCAGCCAAAAGCAACCTTAACCAGTAAAGACCAGTATTCCTCCACCACTGGGAGGAAAACTTACCTCCAAGCAGTGGCTCACTTTAACTTCAAATGCACCTTTAAAATTATTTCCCTCCTTATTTAAGTACATAATTGTTTCTACTTGCAGTAACCCCCTTTGAAATGTTCACGGCTGGTTTATTGAATAACTTCTGTGCATGAGGAAAATCACTCATTAGTTGTGGAGACCTGCTCCATTCACCATCATAATTTTGCTGGTATTTTGACTTGACATCAGCACTCAGCACCCACAGGACTGGGGAGGGCACTGGAAGGAGTCTCCCCACACTCACAAATGCCATTTGTTTTTAAAAATGGAGGATTTGTGTTGCAGAAGGAGGGCTGTGAGTCTGGGAACCCTTCACAGTGGGGTTTGTCCCCAAGCCCTCTCTGTCCTGAGCCATGCCATGGACAGGCTGGCACTGTCCTCCTGCCTGGATTCTTCCTTGCTCTGGGGATTGAGAGTTTTTATGGCACAGGGCACACCATGTGAAGGATCCTCCCAAAAGGAAAAATAACCAGGAATTATAAGGAGGAGTGTTGCTAGGGAACCGAACGTGATTGCTCAACTCCTTTTTTCCCTAAAGAAGTCCAAAAGAAATCCCTGAATTTCAGATCATGTGCAAAGAAGCACTTGGCTGGTGCCTCTGTGCTGGCTCGTTGGGGATGTCGGGATTTGGCAGAGCCACCCACCACATGGATAGTGATGAAGGATGGAGAAGATGATGGAGGATGGGAAGGATGATGGGGGATGGAGAGGGTAACAATGGAGGATGGGAAGGACAGTGATAGAGAATGGAGAAGGAGAAGATGGAGAATGGGAAGGATGATGACAAGGGATGGAAGAAGCAGATGAAGAATGGAGAGGATCTAATCAGAGAGACCAAAGTGGAGCAGGGAAACAACCAAGGGCCTTGGCTGGAGCCTCTCACTTGACCCAGAAGGAAGTTGGGTAAGCTCTAACAGTCTTGCACCAGTGAACATTATTTATGAGGCTCCAGCACCTCCATGTCATTAGGCCTGAAAAAGGCATAAAATATAAATGATGGTAACGAGAAGCAAAGGGCGGAGAACTCTCCTGGCTAGCAGGGAGGGATGTGCTACATTCTCCTGGCTGGTGACTGCCCACTTTTCACCCCTGGGATTTTTCACGCCCTGGGATTGCTGCCAGGGCCAGGAGCAGTGTGTGCCCCCACTGCAGCCACCCTGGCCCCAGGCTTTGTTGGACTGCCCAGCACAGATCCCCCATCCACTGCAGGTTTCTCTTCCTCACACCCTTCCTCATGCAGCTCTAACATGAATCCTGGTGTGTGGCACATGTGATTTCAGAGCCCTGAAATGACTTTTAACCCACATTGTCTTCCAGCTTAGGACACAACTAGCTTCTGTTACTAAACATAACTCTGAATTTTCCTATTATTTTGTTTCTGAAAATATTTCAAATATTTTTCAGAGCAAAGATCCAGAGATGCTATTTTCATCTCCCCAGGGGGCTGAGGAGCTAGCTTGTTTTCCGCCCACCGAAAAAGCCATGATATTACATGGATATTTCATTTTTTACAGGTTGCTTCCCACCAGGATCCACAAGCAGCCAAGGAAAGGAAGCTCCTGGCTGGACTAACACATTTCAGACCTTACAAAGCAGCTGGTGCACTGCTTTTTTCCTTCTTCCCTGCAAAGGATTTGATTTTCTAAGACTTCCTGTTTCTTTAGCACTGCCAGTTACTGAGCTGATGGGCTCATCTTTCCAAGGGACACTGAAGGGAGTGTAAAACACACAGCCAGGATAACAGGATTGTTGCTGGCACTGCAAAATGCCACCTGGATCCCTCTGCGTGCAAAGTCAGACGAGGATTACAGTATTTCCCAGATTAAGCCATTTTAAAGGATTCTACAGCATTGGGAATGCTGGCAACAGCCACAGCTGAGATTCGGCTCCCCATCACCCAGCACTGCCAGGAAAGGCAGAAATTTTGGGTGCTCTGCATAAATGCAAAGACATTCATTCATGATCCCCGTGGGGTTATTGATCTCAGAGAAGGCAAGGAAGGCTTCAGCTCCAGGAAAAGGGTGGAAGGCAGAGAAAGAGGATGGGCATGAAAGCGGGAAGCTGATCTGGTTGATTTTGGGAGAAAAGCCCTGATCAAGCAGAGCACTGCTGCTCCCCTCCACCCTTGCACTGTCAGGGATGTGAAGGATGCTCTTTGCTGCCAAACCAGAGTGACAGTGCACAGAGCCCAGCTCCCAGACACTGCATTTAGCATGAGCAGACAATTCCCACCAGTTGCTGCTCATCCTTCAGCAAATTTTAATAGTTTAGGGGCCAAATTAAACCCCTTCAAATTGGAGGACTTTAATGGGTTTTCAAACAAAAAAATCCCTCTGCCCTGGGACCTCTCAAGCAGAGTCAGGGGCTACACACAGCTACTGTCTTTTACATTTCTCTGGCATTCAGGGCTCAGCTCATTTGTCCACAGTAAAAAGCCATTTTGTTGGAGAGGTGCCTTATCACAGCTGAGCCCCATCGGGTGGATGCTCAGAGGGGAATCTGACATCTGGCTAAGGCCCAAGGACTCTAAAGAAGATTTTAGTCTAAAACTCTACATAATCCTGTGATAACATAACCTGAACTTGTTCTCTGAATCACCCTTTTGCTACCAAATCAACCCAAACTTCAGTAATGACCTTTGAGCCCCCTCAACCAGCTCAGTGCTGGGAAAACAAGGGAATGTTTGTACATACCCAGAGCTGCAATTTAATCCTGCCTGCCTAGGGGAAGAGTGCAAGGGACTGGCTTTTCTCGGAAAAACATAAACTAGTTCCTTCTTCCTTTGGCATTCCTTTTCTAAAATAGAAATTGGACAAACTCATCATATGGGGAGGACAGTGTGGGGAGGATCCTGTGTCCAGATCCCAGACCTGATACAATGGCATCCTTCAGGCCTTTCCACCCACCTTAAAACCACCATGGTCTTCCTCAGAACCAGACCTGAGCTGTCCCACGTCTCAGGCTCTGCCCCAAAATTTGTGGCCTGTGGATAGCCTTTGGCATCAGCAGGGTGGAGGACCCAGATTCCTCTGAGCTATGCCAACTCTCCCTCTCCTTCCCCTGTTCAACCACTTGGCTTGGTGTTTCCAACCCTTCTTCAGTCCCAGTGCCCATCAGACCCTGCCTCCCTCCCTGTGCCAGGCACCTGCCCATTCCAGCACTGGCTTAGCCCTGCCAGGGGATTAGGATTACACACACTGTCAGGCAAAAACATGCCTGGGAAGAAAGCACTTAGTGTTGTGGTTTTTTTTTTTAAGTAGGTAAATATCCATGTTGAGTGAAATATGAATATCCATCTTCAGGCTCAGGATAGGATTTGGTGCTGTAAATCTCTTTGGGCCAGCTCGCTCCATGAGGTTTAACCTGGGGTGACCCAGGCTGGAGCATAACATCCCTCTCTCAGGTGGGCATGAGGCAGATGGACACATCCATCCCACCCACCCCTTCTGTCCGTCCCAAAAGGCAAAAGGACTGAAAGTAAAAATGTTCTGTGAAACCCAACTGCTCAGCATCAACAACATAGCAGGTCAGTAGCCATGCCAGGAATGGCCTGGGCTATTGGAGGGTAATTCAAGGAAACTGGGAAGAAACAGCTCATGGGAGACCTTAAAGCAGCTTCCAGTACCTAAAGGGGCTCCAGGAGAACTGGAAAGGGACTGGACTGACAGAACAAGGGGGAACAGCTTCAAACGGATGGAGGGCAAGGTTAGATGGGATGTTAGGATGAAATTCTTCCTTGTGAGGGTTGTGAGGCACTGGCACAGTTTGCCCAGAGAAGCCGTGGAATCCTGATCCCTGCAAGTGCTCAGTTCCAGGCTGGATGGGGCTTTGAGCAACCTGGTCTAGAAGGAAGGTCTGGAAGGTGTCTCTGCCCAAGGCAGGAGGTTGGAACAAGATGTTCTTTAGAGTTGCTTCCAACACAAACCATTCTATTTTTCTATGATTCCATGAAATGATTCCTGTCAGGATGACTGGAAGGTCAGTAGCCAGTTCAAGTTTTATATATTTAAGTGTGCTGATTTCTCAGCATCCAAATGGGAAAAAACAACAAAACAGTTATGTAGAATAAATAATACAATAAAGCAATAATAATTATGAGTATACTGACATAGGCAAAGACCAGGGAACAACAAGGCTCTATGCCTTAGTGGGAGACCCCAGCACATCAGCCCAACTGGTTTTGTGGGTCCAACTGGTTGTGTGGGTCCAGCATCAGGCACGAGTCTTCCCTAGAGCCAGCAAAAAGCAATAATCACCCAAATCCCAGCAGAGGTGTTGAAAGGGAGGTACATTCTCATGTCATAAAAATACTCTGCAAATAATTGCTTTTCTTCATTTGCTGACATTTAATGATAGGAAGCCAGAACAAAAATTCATTTCAGGGTGAGACAATGTGACACTGCATTCTCAGTTTTTCCACTCAAGTGAAATAAAAAATCCCTGTAGGTGGAGCAAAACAATTCATTCCAAACTCAGGACATTTTGTTTGGTTTTAATATTTAATTGAGGCAAGGTAATTTTGTGACCAAAGGTCAGTTCAAAGCCAACATTTGCAGAGTTTCACTTGGAAAACGGTGAAACAAAAGGCCTTGACACTTTATAAAGTCTTGTTACTGGTTTTGCTGACACTATGTGCTAAAGCATCATTGTGAGAATCCCCCACACCAAGACTGCCTCTTCCTGCTCTTCTGAACAGTAGGAGAGGCCAAGGCAGCTCCCACTGGAGGTGCCAGCATTGCCTGGATCCACCTCTCATGTAGCAGCAGGTTTACACTATATTAAGCCCACCAAAATGCAGCTTTGATCCCCAAAACCCAGTTGCTGGCATCAGAACCCTTCAGTAACACTCATGGGGAAAGTTAACTCCAAACAACAGGGAAAAAGTAATTGTAGCCCTTATTTTCAATATAGTCCCCAAAATATTTTCCTCAGTGACTTCTCTATTTTAATTTGACAGGCTGATGATGTGAAGAACATCTCCACTCACACCCTCCTGGCTATTCCCTGCCTCTGCCTCTTGCCCTGCATGCTGCAATCGGAGGTGCCTCCTCCCAGTTCAGAGCATGATGCTTTATACCACCTTTTTTGAATTTGTTCTTATTTAAACCCAAGGATTTTGCCCTCGGCAGGTTTTTGTTCTGAACTAAGCTCTCAAGCTGAGTGTGCCTGGTGAGGGACCAAGCCAGACCCCAATCACAGCAGAGGGCAGCGTGTGAGGGCAATGTCCCTGGCTGGGAATGAGGTTGTTGGGATGCTCCAGTGCCCCATGCAGCACCCAAGCCCTTCAGTGGTGTCCAGCTGCCTCCTCTGTGTCCGTCATCCCACTGCCTGACACAGTCTCCTTTCCATCATATATCCAGTTCCCTAAAGTACCCACTCACCGGAAAAAAGATGACATTTTAGAGGTAATTAATATCCAGGGAATATATATCTCTGCTTCCTATGCTTGTACATTTGTAATCTGAGTCTCTCCACTCACCCTTTTCCCTCCTCTGCAATGCCCTCTGGGGAGAGCTGGGCTGTGGGGGGATGTGGGGATGCCTTCCCCCTCCGAGCCCAGCCCTGTGGCTTAGACCCCATGGGCCCTCCTGGGTCCAACTTTGCTGGGAAAGCACTGACCTCAAAATCAGCTGAAAGCTATGGGCAGCACCCTGGGGGGAGCTGCCTTTCACCTCCCTCTGGCTCAGTTTTCCTTGGGGATCTGTGCCCTTGCTTTAATCCTGAAAGGCATTGCAAGGGCTGGGCCAGGATTGGCTGAGAAACCCCAAAATGGTCGGGAGATTGTGTTTCCATTTAATGAGGCACACAGTTCTGCTTTACCTCCAAAGACAAAACACGGTTCTGCTCTCCTCCACAAGCAGTCCTGGGGAGATGCTTGGGCGCCACGTGTCACTCACTCTCCTTTGGAACAAGTGCATCTCCCACTACTCATTTCATTACTCCTCAGCTCCAAGCAGGGTGATGTTTTGGGCAGAGGGCTCATCTAACATCACCAGTGCCCCGTGCTGTGCACAGCCTAGAATGATTTTCCATCCTGAACTTACAGCAACTCGCCTGGAAGTAGCACAGGCAGAGCCAGCACCATCTGCAATCACCTATATCCATGTCATCCCCTCTCCTATCCAATTGTCAGACACCTAAGTTTGTGTTTGCAGCTGGTGGAAACCTGGACACGGAAACTACAGTCCAGGAGCAATGGTATGCTGGGAGTCAGACCAACAAAGGCTGAGGTGGTCAAAACTCAAAGTCCTCTCAGCATCCCCAGGTGGAGGGCAGGAGGAACACAGAAAATCTGCTGCTCATCTCCATTGAATATGAGAGCTCCACTGTGGTCAGTTTTCTCAAAACAATAAAAGGCCTGTTCCAACCAAGCCAACAACAAGCAATGAGGGCACTCAGCTGGTACAGAGGATGGTGTGGAGATGCTTCTGGAGTAGGAAGTAGAGCGTGAAGATGAGCCCTGCTCTGCAGCTGAATGCATTGCCAAGCTGGGTCTGATTGTTGGTCCTAGCAGGAGGAGATCCCAGGAAAGGCAGCACTGCTGAGCAAAGCACCTGGACACAGATATGGCTTCTCTGTCCCCACACACACTGGCCAGCCCAGTGGTATGTAACACCAGTGCTCCCATCACTCACCTGGTGAAGTGCTGCCTCTGCATCGACAGGTAATTTAACACGAGCACAGCCCATCTACTCCCTATTACAACCTTGAAGAGCAGCCTCAGCTGGCGCCCTCCTTCCTTGCAGACACTGGCAGGTGTTGGAGCTGGTACCACTCTCTACAGGCAGGTTTTCCACTGGGAATCAGCAATCCTGGGCATTGGGAGGATCAAGTTCCAGGAAACAGAGCAAGGGCGATGCACAGCCTGTGGGGCCAGGAGAAGCCTGGGTTTGGAAGGAAGGATGGGGAAGCAGAAAGGTCCCTGGTCTGCATGTCACAAACCTTGTGGTTTGCTTTCTGGCTTTAGGATGTGATGCACCTGTTGTAGTGTGACTGTGTGCTACTCTTGGGCCATCCAGGACAGTCACAGGCTCAGCTCAACTGACTCACAGTGCCTCCAAGTCAGATTTTGACTCCCAGGGCTTATGGTCCCTTGTAAAGTGTGCAGCCAGAAGGGAGCCCCAGGCAATAAAAGGTACATCAGGCACCCTAGCACACCTCTGCATTTGGATGAGATGATTCACACTGCTTTCCTCCTGGGATGATAAAATAAGCCCAGAGTGACTCATCCCAGCTGTGGCCTCAGCTTTCAGCTGTGGGCATGGAGGGACACATTTGGTCCCTTTGGACCAAATCCTGCTTCCCTCTCTTCTGCACCAATCCAAGCTGCTTCCTGCGAGAGCAGCTCAGCCACAACACCCTGCAGCAGAAATGAAGCAGGAGAAATCCCCTCCACCCTGCTTGGGGCAGAGCAGTGCTACATCTCTGTCACGGGCAGCTCAAACTCATAGGGATTGGGACAATGCACCCCCAAGAGGTGGATGTCCCACCTTCACTGGGACTGATGGAAACATCCAGGACATGGCTTTCGCTGCCTGCTCCAGACAGGATGAATCTGGCAGCATCTGAGCTGAAGATGCTGCTCTCCATTGGCCATGCAGGGAAAGCTGCAATGCAATTTAATGAAATATTAAAACCCAAGCAGATCTTAGAGGAAAGCAAAACAGAAGCACCATAAACACCCCATGAAGCAGCCTTGTTTCTCCTTCTTGATACCCCAGAGAGGCTGTCTCAGCCCCATTTCAATCTTAGCCAGGGCCTGAGAACAGGGATGTGTCAGGGCTTCTCTCCCCTTCTCAAAGCATGCCCTCGCTGCTCCGCTGGAGCCCCATGGGACACCCCTGCCATTCCCCAGCATGCCCCAGCTGAAAAACACATTGCAATGACAACTCCCTCCCCTCCAGGGCAGCAGCAAAGGCGGCACAGCACCCAGAGCACCCCACGAGCTTTAGGGGGCTCATCCTAAAGCAGGTTCCCATGTCCCCTCTGCCCTACAAACCCCGCTATGCCACGGAAGTGGGGACCAGAGGTCACCCTGCAGTCCACGCTGCATCATTGGTGGCTCCTCTGTGGAAGTACATCGTGTGCTGCGTTTCCGTGGAAACCGGCATCGCACACATGCCAGCGTGGCCGGGCAGCTCCCAGCCCTGGGAGATGCCGCTGTCAATCCCTGTGGGTGTCTTTGCCTCCCTCCCTGGCTCTGGCATCACTCCTTGTTATATTTCCTGGCCAGTGGGAGCAGCGAGGAGCAGCGGGGCGGGGAGAAACCCCTCTGCTCGGCACTGCCGAGGATCGTGGGGGCACGCAGCTCGTGGCCTCAGCATGCCTTGCTCTCTGCAGGCTGTGGTTGCAGGTGGCACATGAAAATGTTCAGCTCCTGGCCTGGGGTGGTGCAAGAGATGGATTCCTGGCATAGGAATGGGATCCACACGCAAGGATTTTCCTTATTGTAGCTTGCTGCCTCTGAGACTCAAATTTCTGGCAAATAATCACAGCCCTGTAATTCTTGCCCAACCCTCCTCTTCCCTATTGACATCTTAAGCACAGCTCCCTGCTGCTTGTCCCAGGCTGCTCCTGAGCAGCGTCACTGCAGAGTCTCGGCTGCGTGAGCAGGGGCGTGCACTCCCAGAGCTCAGGGGAGAGGCTGTGCCGGCTCTCCTCCATCTAGCACTGCAGAAGGGATTGGATTCCTCCGTGGCTGCTGGAGGAGCAAGGGTGTGTTCCCATGGTGCCAGGCTTGTGGCAGTGTGCAGAACTCTTTTTATCACTGTCCATCTCATTCCCTCCAGGATCTGGGAGCCCTGGAGTTCCCCAGTGCTACTAAACGTTTTATGAAACAGAAATTCCACAATTATGCAGTTTATCAAAATAATCTTCCCCATGTTTCAAGACACATTGCTTTGGCCACTCTCCTTCACATCTCCTCCACTATTCACAAGTATCTCTGCAAATGCAGCATCTGCATAGCCCCTTCCCTGGGCTATGACACCTTCCAGACAAAGACTACCACTGAAAAGGGAATTCTCGTCCTTGCCCCTTGCTAGCAGTGATGCAAATCCCACTCACAGCTGTCAGATGTTTATCCAGTTACCACCAAGGGAGCAACAAGATAAGCACTCTACTGGTAAATATAGCCCCCAAAAAGAAGGAAAGATAACCACAGCCCACAGCCAACAGGCACTGGAGCTGCAGTGATCCTGAGCAGTGAACTGTGGCAGAGTTAGCATCGTATCAATGTTGATAAGGACTTTTAAACCCTCTTGACACAGAGTGGTTGGGATTGGAAGGAACCTTAAAGCTTATTTTGTCCCAATCCCCTTGCCATAAGCTGGAACAACTTCCCCTGGACCAGGTTGCCCAAAGCCCCACCCAACCTGCCCTTGAACCCTTTCAGGGATGGGGCAGCCACAGCTTCTCCACTACCTATCCTGTGGGTATTCCCTGAGTAACAGTTATGCATTGGGAAAACATCTGAATTCAAGAAAGAATGAGAAAAAGAAGGCCAGAATGCTTTCAAAAAGGAGATATTGTTTCCAGCTAGATTCAACTGTGGAGCTGATTTCATCTTCAATCAAAATCACAAGGTGATGGTAGGGTTCGCAGAAAAGTATTGCTCTTAGACGATGTTGAACACATTTACTCTGATATAAGGCAGATAATTTCTATTTGGTTTGCCAGTTTCTTGGCCAGTGAAAGAATCTGGAGACTCATCTACTACTGACACACAACATTTCACACCCTGAGTGTTCCCACATCACATCCTGATGGACAGAATCACCTGGAACCTGCTGAGGTCAGCAGGACTCACCCTGTTTGGGCACGGCTGCCCCACAAACCCCAGCACCCCGCTGGGTAAGCAGGTGCTTATCCCTCGGCATGGGGCTAATACTATGGACTGGAATAAAAGCTGGACAAGTCCCCTTCTTAAGCACACAGCCAAGTGCTGGTTTCCTCCAACAGGATCTTGAAAATACTCTGTTTACAAAGGCAAAAGTTGACTTTAGTTTTTTTAAGCGGCCTTGAACTTTACAAGCTCCTGAAATCTGGCCCTTCTGCGTTGCTTCACTGCTGTCTTTGCTTTCTGGTTGCATATGATGCAGTAAGGATGCCATGTCCTTGTCCCCACAAACACTGAACCTTGTATTTATTGCCCGAAAATTGCTATGCAATGCAAATAACTCCGTTTCCGGATGGATGGAGCACATTTTCAATGCACGGGGCAGGGGATTAGGAACAGCCTTCAACGTTCGCAACAGCTCTGCGCCAAGTGGGAATAAAAGTTTCGTACCAAATTAGAAACACGGCTCCCATTCCTGCCTGCAGATTTGTGGTCTGTGAATACAGCTAAAATGAATTAAAAAAAAAAAAAAAGCAACTTGGCAAGCACTCACTCCCTTTGAATGAATTTGCTTTGACCAACCGCACGAGGTTTCCACATTTGTACCCTCGCCAAAATAATTCTCCATGCATGGTCAGAGAGGTCAGGTCCTGGGGGGCAGCAGGGGAGCCCCTGTGCAGCAGGAATGATGCAGCCCCTGGAGGAAAGGTGGATACTGTGATATGCTGGTGTGTACAAACTGCCTGGGTATGCTCAGCTGGCACTGGGGACCACGCTGCACACTGGTGTTTTCTGGTGTTCCCTGCCTCTCCCTCATGAGTCCATCCACATCTGTCAGCTCTTCTGGTTCATACATGGATGGCTGACTCCATTTCTGAAGCAGTGGGATGCTAATCCATAATCAATGCTCTGGAAACCCAATGCTCTGGGATCTTATCTTAATGCACTGATTGCAATATACTCCTGAGTGATTCCTCTATTTGAACAGCGCTAGTCAAAACACTTCACATCTTGAATTTCATTGGATGGATATCACTAATGAACTTACTTCTGCATTTTGCAGAGTTCAAAAATTGTCGACTGGAGGGTGAAGGGAATCAGAATGTCTTCCCTGCAACCTGCAAAGAGGGAAAAGAGAAGAGCTCTGCCAAATAAATGGTAAATTACCCAGCCTTCTGGCAGCCTAGGTACTTGTGTTAACATCTGAAGAAGCCATCTCCACATGCGAATTCTCCAGCTGCAGGGTGGGAGCAGTCAGTGGTGTCCTGCCAGAGCGAGCAATGTCTTGGGGCTGGCACTGTCCAGGCAAGTTGTCCCCTCTTGCTAGGGACACCTCAGTGCCACTGGTTTTGAGGGGAGCAGCACCTGTCCTTAACCTTAAGTAATAATCTCCCCTTCCGTGAGATACCCTGAAAGCCAGATACCCCAATCTCATGCCAAGTTAAAGAGACAGGAAAGAGAAACAAACAAGAATTATGTCTCTCTGCAGGGTAAATATATACAATATTGACACCAGCAAAATGCCAAAGTCTACTGATGGGCTACGTGTGTTGTTGAAAGAGTAATTATCCCATTGAGTTTCCAGCTCTTGATGACGCAGAGGATAAACAGAAGTTTCCTGTTTGGAGCTTCATAAACACCCTGAGCAGATAAACACTCATAAGCGAGGGGTTTGGGATGGGGAGGGGATGGGCTGCAATCCTCTTTTATGAGAAATGAGATTGGAAAATGGTAATCTCCTAAAAGGCCATGGCTGGTGGGCTGATAAACAGAGCTCCTGGTTATTACGGTGATGAACTCCATAGAAAAAGTGTAATCCCAGCCCAACTGTTCAGGAGATCGCTCTACCCCCCTCTCCCAAATCATCACATTAGGCTGATAGGAGAAAATAAATGAGATTTCTTTGTGCCAGGTTGTATAACGCCATTGAACAGAAGCATCCAGCTTTGCACTTTTATCTGGGGACATCGGTGACTTCCTGCCCCGGATCAGGGAGAGGAGCCTCAATCTCCCTGCATGCAGCTCATGTCCTCTGCTCCCTGTGCTCACCGAGAGACTCTGCTGGGTCTGGCTCCATCTCCTCCACCAAGCAGCAGTGACCACAGCTCTTTCTTTTTCTGGGGTCTATTTCCAGCCAGGAGCTGAGGCTGGGGCAGCTGCACACTCAGGGCTGGGGCACTGCTTCCTTCCTGCCTCCCACCAGCAGCACTGCCACCAGACCAACCTCGCCAAGAGAACCAACAGCCCTGCTCACTGCACTGTGCAGAGGGAGACGCATCAGGGGGAGACCAAAACAGCTCAGGGATGAAAATCAACAGGGTGTTTTTGGGGTGTTTTTTCCACAGTTACTTCAGTAGGGCTGCAGAGGAAGGCTTTGCATCCTGGTGCAAACAGAAACCCTCCCCTCACTGCCAAAACTGCAAGCTGGGGCCAAATTAAAGACAAAAGACAAAATGCCATTTGATGTATTTTTATTTTAAAATGTTGGCGGGGGGGGAAGGCTGGGGAAAGGCCACGTAAAAGCTGTCAGCATCATGACAGAGACAGGATAATGACTACCCAGAAAGCCATAGGAGCATCACAGACCCACAGCACCAGCCACATCAAAGAAATCTAAACAGTCCCAAGTTACATCAGCCAAGCAGCAAATCAAAGCAAAGGGACAAGCTCCGGTTCTGGGAACACACTTGCAGTTTTTCCTCCAACCCTTTGCAAACAAAGAGCTTTCTGCAGTTTGTTGGGAAGCTTGTAGGGTTTGTGCTAATGGGAGCGGAGTCAGAGGGATGGCAAGTGAAGGGCAAGCACAGGCACTTCGGGGAAGTTAGTTTTTAGGAAATAGTTTTAAATGCAGAGAATAACAAACAGACCTCAAGCATTTGTGGCTTTTTTTTTTTTAATGTATTTTGCATGAAACGGAAAACTACAACAACAAGCAGTATATACAGTAACAATAAACAGTGCGAGGATACAACAAAAAGAGGATTATAATTTCAAATCAGCGTGCCCTGCATACGCAGTGCTTCCAGTGCTGGGGAGCAGAGCTGCCCTTATTTCTGCTGTCTGCAAGGCTGGGGATAAAAGATGTCAAACTACAGATAAAACTGAGTGTGCAAGGATAATGATAAGGTAAAAAGATGAAAAGGAGGTTTCATATGGCTAAACCCATGATTCACATTCACGCATCAAGCTCTAAAAATAATTCTAAAAATCATGTTTGAAAAAATGTATTGCTTTTTCTTTTTTCCCCTGTACCCCACCTGAACAACTCTCCATTCTGCAGTTGGCTGTGGGATGAATGTGGGTATTTAGGTTCCTCATTTACATCCAAGCAGCAGGAAGATGGGATGGATTTGAGGTTCCCTGTGCCAGAACTGGATCTGGCTGAGCTCGGGCTCCTGGCTGGGAGAGTGTGATGCAGGGCCATCATCTGCTCAGGGGGTAATCAAACACTCAGGAAGGTGGAAGGAGTGGGCAGGACTCACTCTGGACTTCAGAAAAGCTTTTGATGCCTCAGCAGATGAAAGCCTTGCTACAGGGGTAGTAAAACAGGATTGGAAAAGAGCAATTCTTGGAAAGATAAAAAAGCTGAAAACAGAAGCAAGGATATCAAAGGCTGTGGGGATCTCACAGGCTTCTGCATGTCAGCAGAACATCTCTGCCATGGGTCCTGTGGGCTGCTGGACTATGCTGGAAATCAGCAGGGACAGTGGCAATGAAGTTGACATCATGGGTTTATAACCATGGGAAAAACCTCAACAGGGCTCCAAACCCTGAAAAACAGCATCTGGGGGCTTCAGGGATATTGTGCACCACATAAAAAGCTTCAGCATCTCCCCTCTCCTGCTTTGCCTGGGAGTATTACATCAGGAGCTGTCCCTTGCAGGGAGCCAGGAACAGAGAGAGACCCTCACAGAGCCCTGACCCCCAAAGGATCTTTTCTTACCAGGAAAGATCAACAAGTTTCAACCCACCAGTTTGATGTAACTCAAACATGGTTTGGCTGATTGGGGAGGGTGTGGGCTTAGAGGAAAAAAAAAAATTATTCTCCATGCATTATATTGGTTGAGAAAACATTTTCTTCCCTTGCCGACCTTTTCCACAGGTTTGAGCCTGCCACAAGCCCAGCGCAACACCAACACGAGCAGGGGCAGAGCCCGCAGCTGCCCCATGGTCAGCGCCGGGAAGAGCAGCCACAGCTCCCAAAATAAACCTCCCTCATCCCGCCCCTCCCTGAGGCCGGGAAGAGGCCCTGAGGGCTCTGGTTTGCTCTTTCCCATTCCTGCTTTCCCTCACTCGGAGTCCATCTGAGGACGCGGGAGGCGATGCTGCTCCGCAAGGGCTCCGTGAGAGCCGCCGGGGCCGGGCTGCGAGGGCTGTGCCATGGGGGGAGGCAGCCGCAGAGCTCAGCTGCTGCTCCTGCCCTGCTCCTTCAAAAAGAAAAAAGCTTTTAAAAAGCGTCTAACACGAGGAACATTACATTTCAAGGATGCTTCATGCAAAAAAAATAAGCCCTTGAAAGCTCGCTCAGTACAGGGGGTTGTGTTGGAGGCTTTCACAGAGATGCTGAAACCTTCCCTCCTGTTTTTGCTGGGATGTACTGCAGTGAGAACAGCTGGGGAGCCTGGGGTAGGTCTGTGTGTCTGCACCACCCTGCACACGGGGCTGTTGTGTTATTTTTATGTCAAAGCTGACATGGGAATCATTCCCTCTTCCACTGAATCATAGCCTGTTCTGGGGAAACCATCCCCAGTTTTAACATATTCTGATTTGGGGGCATTTTGGACTAAGTCCTGGCTGTGCACAGTGGCTGTGCATATAACAATGAAAGGAAGAAGGTGATTATGCCTCTTGCAACTGGGATACAATGGAAGCAGAATACAGACAGGGACTGCATGGGACCACATCTCCTAATTTAGAACAAGAAATAGAGTTTTTGCTCCTGCTGGGATCTGGCAGACAGCAAGCCAGGGCTCAAATCCCCTCATATCCCCTCTTGTCATGCAGGAACTCACAGTTTCAGGGACTGAGCAAAGCCCACAACAAGCAACACAGGGTGTACCAATAACAATACCCAGGCCTTCCTTCCCGAGGGAGCTGGGATGCTTCACTAATTGAGAATTTCAAGGATCTTTGAAACCAGCAGCTGGAAGATGATCTAGAAATACAGAACTGTTTTATTTTTAGAATGGACGTACAATAAAATCTCTCCCCTTATTTTTTGAAAAGGTCTTTCTTGCAGTCTGGAAAGGCCAGCTGGGCTACCTTAGTGAAACTGCAGCGCAGCTGGAGGAGAGGGAGTAGGTGAGAAAACACAGGGAAACAAACCCAAGGTGAGATGAACAAAGGTGGATTTTTTTTTTTTTTTTTTAACCAGAAGGCCATGAGTAAACCTGGATTAGTGAAGCATTTTTTGCTGGGTGAGTGACAGCAGGAGGAGCTGAACCTCCCTGAGCATCCCTGCACTACTCAGTACAGGCACTGCTACCCTGAGCTATGGCCAAGCCAGCCCTGCCAGAGCCCAGGCACCTGCTGTGAGCAGCTGAGTTAGGAGGGCTTTGCTGAAGAAAGGTCTTGAAATGATACAGCAGATGTGGTCAGAACAAGCATCTCATGGGGATAAAATGGGCCTCCAAGAGACGCAGCTCTGTCCTGGATGGAGGGGTCATCCCAAGCCTAGCTCAGACCCAGCCTTCACCCCATCCTCCACAAGGCCATGTGCTTCCCTGGAAGCTCTGCTATCTCCAGAAGTCTCTAGGAATGAATATTTATCCAAATAATCCACTTCTGTTCGTCATTTCCACTGACCAATTGCATTCTCTTTCCAGGATATAATTCAGCTCTGGTTTATTCAAAGAGGGCTGAAAGGAAGCAACACAAAGAAGAAACATAAATGGGCTGAACAAATGAAGCACAAATGAGATCTGTTTGGCCTTGGGGAAGGTACAATTCCTTTTGCAGATAGGACTGAATGACTGCTGGGACATATTTTAATGGGACTAAAATTATTTTTTGTAAATCTGAGCTTAAGCAAAGCTTAGGTGCCCAACAATGAACCAGATTGTGTTCTGCATAAAACCTCTACCAGCTGGACCAAGCCAGATTTCATCCATCATTCATTCAGCACATTTCAAGTAATTTGTTTGTCTCTCCATTTCTATAAGACACAAAAGCCTTTGAAGAACATTTTCTCCTAAACACCCATTTCTACATAATAAGAGTCTAAAAACAGGGAGCTGTCAAGGTGAGACACTTCAGTCAGGGCATCCTAGCAGATTTATCCCAGATTTATGCCACAACTTAGATTTTCATTTGAGGATTAGTTTCGGAAAGCAGTGGTGGATTTTGAGTGCCCAGTGGATCTAAGGACTGGAAAGGAGAGGCAGGGAGAGAGCACCTCTCCCCTCCTCTGTAGCCTTACTTCTCCTTGGAAATGGCTGCTGTGGCAGGATGGGGAAGGGGATGTGCTGAAAATGGAAGTGAAGTGGCACTAAGGAGCATAATCCTTCATTTCCCAGCCAGGGGATCCCACTCCCTCAGCGGTGCTGGACCGGGGAGGAAGGAAGCATGGCCAAACAATGAGCTCCAGGAAGTGGCAGCAGCCAAAATCGAGGCCCTGAGTCAGCAACCCAAGGGGCTGAAACCTGAGCTCCCCCTGCGTTGCTGCCCAGTGCTGAGCAGGGGGAGATGTGCCCTCTGCATCCAGCATGAGAGGGAAAGGGTCCTGCACATCACCCTGAGGGACCAGATCCCACCCTCAGCCACAGGGCAAGTGGGGCATGTTGTGTCCTCAAGACTGCGGTTCTAGCCCTGAGACAGATGGGAAGAAAATGGCTTTTTAATACAGCCAGGGCTGAACAAGTTGGTGCAGAAATAGGTGTCTTCTTGGCTCTTATGTCAGTGTTTTTCTCCTGTCCTGGTTTTCCATCCATGCAGCCTTCAGTGGTTCACTGAGCTGCACAAACACCATCTTCCTCCTTGACTTTGGAAAGTTCCCTTTCTTTCCATATTCCTTTAGCTGCAAGAGTGCAGGAGAGCCCTGTGCTGGGACACAGCACTGGGACCTGGTCTTCTGCCAAACACAGCACACAGTGCACAACCTGCTCTGACCCACGTGCTGATGTGGGAGCCAAGCATAAACATAAATAAATAATAATTTACTACTAAACTATCACTGAATTATTCCTTTTCCCTCTCTTCTTGTGCTTGGTCTATGCTCTGTTACTAAGTGATCTGGTAGTTGGCCTCATGTAACAAACAGATGAGATTCTGCTCTTTATTAACTGCCCAAAATGTTACCCCATATTGCCCCATTTTCTGGGAACCCGGTGGTGTTCCCAGGCTTCTAGGTTTGGATATCCCCTCCTTGAGGGCTGCAGGATGGCCAGAGTGCCCCTGGGTGCTGCTGGAGCACCCATTGCAGGGACAGTATGGGGGTTTGGAGTGTGGGATGACAGAGAAGATGGAGAGGAAGCCACATCACTCACTTGCTGCCATTGAGCTGCAGTGCACGAGCACCCACCCTCTGGCAGCTCGCTGGGAGAGGAGGAAAGCCAAGCTCATGTGCTGCCAGCTAACACCCTCTTTCCTCTGTGAGGCAGCTTACAAAAGCCATTTCCTGTACTAATGTGACAGCCCAGTCTCCCTCCAGTGCACCTTTTCTACTCCCCTGCCCCAAAAGGCAGAGGCTGGGTCTGCATGAACGCTGCCTTCGGGGAGTTTCACCTCCCAGCCATGGCACTGCAGAGCCCTGCCCGTCCAGGGCTGCAGCTTGTGGGACACAGCCCATCCTGCTAAACCCATTCCAGTGCCCACCACTGGGCCCCTGAACTGTTCACTGACAACAGGCAGAAACAGTATTTTTCTATTCTGTGAATTTTCCCAGCAGATTCATGTAGCTAATTCCTCTGCTTCCCCGGGCAGGATTTCCAGGAGGAAGGAAGTCTCATTCTCAGTGAGAGCAATCAAGCACATCCCCAGCAGAGGCATGAAGTGGCTGTTCACATGCTGAGGTATCACACCAGCTCCATGTCAGCAGAGTTCCCTCCCCAGCTCCCTCCAGCCACCCACCCCTTGCCCACGTTAAGGCACAACAGGCCAGGCCTCCACAGAGACCCAACAGCCTTGGTGCCAGCCCAGTGATGCCCACACCTGGCTGGGACACTGTGAACTTAATGCCCCCCCAATGGAGAACTTCTCACCACCCTCCAACATGAAGCCTGTCCCCAGCTCGCCCCCAACACTGACAGATACAGGGTGAAACACAACATTAATTACAGAGGTGAGCAGCTTCTTCCTTACAGTGATCTAAAAGAGTCAGAAGCAGCAGAGGCTGGAAGAAGAGAGCACTAAGGAGATGTGAATTCAGGAGACCTCCAAGCAAAATACAGCTGCAGCTCAGAGGCTGCAAGAGAAAATGTAGGGCAATGAATTTATACAGTCAAAGCAACTTGAACATTGATCAAAAGTACAGAGAAAGCAGCAGGGAGATGGGAAAATAACAGAAACTTTAATTCTGGATCCTACCTGCCAGTGCAATAAATATTAATGGAATAAGTTGGAGAAGGGGGAGGCCTCCTTGAGAAAGCAATAGCAAAAACACAGAGATTGATTTCCCATCAAACAATGTTTGACAAAGTAAAACAATTAAGGGCTGAGAAACAAAACCTAATTTTAGGAGGGTGATAGGCAGGATAAATGGATTTCCAAAGAACCAACAATCAAAACTTTTGAGCTCACATCAAGCCCACCAGTGCTGGTTTGAATGAAGGTTCCCAGCATGGCACCAGGCTGTGCCCTTCAAGCACTCTCTGTCCTAAGGGTTTCTCCTGCCAGTCCAGAACCAACAAAATATGTTTTTATCCTCAAAGCTTTGTAGAACCATAAAACCTTGGACCCATCTACAGAAGTCACTTGCACTCCATAGAATGAGTCACTTCCACACATTTATACTTCCCCCACCTCCCTTCCCACAGTGCCCATGTGGGCCACTGGAAACTATTCCTGTTCACCACCAGTTCCCCTGGCAGAGGAGGAACCTATGGATGCTGCTTCTTAGCTCAGCCCATACTTTACACATATTCTCAAGAAAAGAATTGCCCCCATCATACAAGCCTGAGGATTGTCACTCTTCCAGCTACCTTGGCCAGTTTTTGTCCAATTTGCACAAGGAGATATATACAGTTAGGTCTGAAGGCACCACTGAACATGGCACTGGATGTTCCTCTTTCAGAGAAGCTCATTGCCCATCAAAAATTTCCTCCTGTTGATTCCCTGTGAGGCTGACAGGGGAAACTGTGAGGTTTCTGCCTCCTTGTGTGGTTGATGATGCATGCTGTGAGGGACTCCATGGGACTTTTACTGCCATCAGTAACTCTGGAAGTGGTCAGTTCATGCAGTGCCCCAGGCCAACATTTTACTCCAACAAACACTAGCTATTGCTTGATGTTTTCAGCTTCCCAAGGTCTGGAGATCACCAGTCTTGCACTGTCCCTCCTGATCACTATCTTGCTGACCCCTCCTCTCCATAGCCCTGATGGTCCTTCAGTGAGCCAGAAAGCAAATCTCCTTCATCACTGCACCGCCCACCCCATCCAAACCTTGCTGAGCAGGCTCTGCTGCACCACACACCGTGAGAGGAGCTCATCAAAGCAGCCTTTTAATTGCTAGAGTAACAACTTGGATGTACAAAAATGGCAGTGAAATTTGCATGACTAATTAAATAATTAAACACAGCCTGACAACCAAGGAACACAATCACGCATCCGAAAATCAAAACCACCTCTTAAGCATTGGAAGAAAGAAGGGATTCTCTGGCCTGCATGCCCTGAACCAGAGTTGCTGATGGGTTGTGCCTTTTTGATTACAGACCAAGCAGAAGCAACAGCACCCCCGTTCTCTGATGCAGCCTTTGATCTCTGTCCAAAGAGTTGCTGAGTCCAGGGCTCAAGCTGCAGTGGAAAAGCAGCACTGAATCTGGCCATGCTGCTGCTGCTGCTGTAGCAGGGACTGAGTGCTGCAGGCAGCTCTCTGAAGGCTCTGGGCAGGTCTGCTAGCCCAGCATTGGAGAGGCTGCAAACCACGATGCTGCTCAGCCTTGGAGTGCTGGAAACCTGCTCAGAAAGGTCTCAGCTTACTTCCCTGGTCAGGGAAAGGTCACACTTGTGTTTCAGCTCCCACGTGCCTCTCAAATTTAACCCCAGCCTTCAGCAAAAGCCAACCCCACTCCCTCCAGCCACACATATCAGACCTAAAGGGTTAAACAATGTTGCTTTCCAGCAAGGAGAATGCAAACTATCCCTTGCTTTTTCCAGCAAACTTATAAAACCCACTTACAATATGAATATGGAGATGGTCAGATTTGCATGGGCTAAAGGCAAATTTGAAAAGATTAACTCTCTATTACAATTCAAGCCTTGATTTTGTAACCTTAGAGAGCAGATTTCCTGAGACTCTACTGGGCTGTGGCAGGATGCCTGAATTGAGAACTCTGCGACCTGACAGAAGCCAGAATTTGACATACTTTAATTCTTCAAGAAAAAACAGCATCAACACAAGTTTGAGGAAGGAGGGAGACAATATGGGAAATCCAGCTCTAATGGAAAGGCCTGGGATGTTGCCAATATTTTACATTCTTCGTGACACAGTTTGCTGCTGGCTCCATTGCCTGATGTGATTAGTCCAAGAAAAAATTGGCCACTGCCTTCCCAGCCCAGTGCTGACCAGATGGTTCTTGCCTCACTCCCTGCCCACAGCCAGAATCCCTGCAGTCACCAGAAGCCCTGCAAGCCCCCAGGGACCCATCCAGGAAGTGCATTATTCCTTTCTGCTGCATTTGGTGGTATTATCTGGAAAAGCACTGGCATGATTTCAGTCCAGATCTTATTGACACAGAGACCAAGGGGGAAAAAAAGAAAAAACATTTCTAGAGGAAATGAAAAGGTCTAACATGTGGTTTAGTTCCACAATAGACCTGATAAATGCTTGCACATCACAGCACAGCCTACCTGGCCACTTACTTCAAGAACAAAGAAATCCCTCTCCATTCCCAACTCCTATGCTCCTGGCACCAGGATCATAGAAACCTTTTTTACATGGTCCAACAAGTGCAAAACCTCTACACAACCAACCTTGCATATGTTTCCACCTTGTTTATGTAAATTGATTAGTGATAAACCCATAAAAATCCGGGGTGTGAACTAAAATAACCCATAAAAATCCAGGGCTCCACTGGAGCAGCTGTATTGTGCACACCAAATGTAGAACAGCTCCTTACCACTGAAAGCTGAGAATCAAGCCACAGAACCACAGTGATTTCTCCCAAACCATCTTCCCTGGGCTGGCTGAGGAATGCCAAGTGCCAGCACTGAGCCCTCTGTGCTGCTCTGGGGGTTGGAGTTTGCATGGCCAGAGTGATCCAAAGCAAGAATAGATGCTCCAAATGGCAGTACTGATATAAACAGGGATGCTGTCTTGGCTTGCCTCTTTGCTAGCTGTGCAAATAATTTCTGGGCAGCAGAAGCGTAAGTAAATAGACGAGAAGCACATGAGAGGATATATTTCTCTAATTTACTCAAGTCACTGAGAAGCACCAGGGCAATTTTTAAAAACTGCTCACCGCTTGGGAGGTTAAACTCTGTCAGTTTCTAAAAAATTTATTATTTCTGGCTGTAATTACAAATCAGAGTAAGAGACTATCTTAGAAAAGCAGATCCATTTAGCCTCCATTGCAGAAGTGTATTGGGGACTCAGAGCACATACTGGGGACCCAGAGGAACAGTGTTACTCTATTATCCATAATTCAGACCTTCCCCAGATATCCAAGCCCACAAGTCAAAAATGCAAAAAAAGCATCCAGAATATGACCCAGAGAAACAAGTTTCTTTCCTATGCACAGCACTGGCATAACAAGAATTCTTGTTTGCTGAATGCTTGTGAAAAATACTGCTCATTTTTCATGTCTCTGAGCAATTTCATAAAGTTGGCCTCAGAAGCCCATGTTGCAAAAAGCAGGACCTTTTCAGGCAGACAGAATTCCCTGACTCCCTGCTCAAGCAATACTCTGCCTTCAGTCTTTGTTACATTGTTTTGTTGATTTGCAAAACTGGTAAACACAGACCCATCTTCAGGCTCCTGCATAGCTTAACCATTTGTCACATCAGTGATGTCAGAGCTGGGGTGGGCTAAGGGTACAGGGACATGTAGAGAAGAGTCACAAAGGTGACGATTGTTATGTAAATAATTAGCATCTGTTGCCATCAGAGCTCGTAAGCAAGATCCAAGCAGAGAGGAAAATGTTGTGCCAGCATCTCCATTGGGTTTGCTGCTGGCCACTGGGGTTCTCCAGCTTCCCACCACTTGGAGGGACAAGTGAAGGCTCTTGGAGACATTGAAAAGTGAGTTCAGAGCAGGGCCTGCACGTCTGGCAAAAGAAATTCCACCATTTTCCTTGCCAAAAAATCCCAGAGAATTTTCTTATACCTATTCCACAAACCTGTTTTGGAAAAGAGAGAAAAAGATCACACTACAATGAAACCTCATGTTTCTTGTACTGGAAAAGCACTTTATTCCCAAATCACAGAGCTAAACACAGCCTGCACTGGCTCCTGAAGAAAACCTCCCTCAGCTGATTCACCAACTGATGTGCACATTTGCTTGAGTGAGAAAAAGCATTTTTCAGGCTGTCACACACTTGTGAGGGATTTCCAGCACTGGAAGTTACTCGCCCTGCCTGAGAGATGGACTCCAGGACACAGTTATGCTCCTGCCACATCAGGGGATGATGTTTTACCCCAACACCTTGAAAAACTCTATTCTGCCACCACATCACACAGCTCAGAAGCTGAGCTGGGCAGAGCCTTTTCCAGGGGCCCAGGCACATGCTGGCCACATCCCCCTGCTGTCTGACTAAACACAGGAGATGAATTGCAACACTCCTGTCATGGCCCTCCCTGGTGTTTCAACAAACACATAATTAATATCTCACTGAATCTTGGAAAAAATGCTCTGGAGTCACCTTCACTAACTGCAATCTTCTTCCATCTTGGTGGTCTCCTGACAACCAGGACTGCAGATCCAGCTGTGAAGGGGCTGTTCCTCTGCAGCCAGCCCTGTCCCCAGCACCTCCTCCCTCTCCAAGGGAGCAGTGCCAGGCGGGAGGTTTGCAGAGAAACCAGGAGTTCCAAGGCGTAATCCCGAACAGATGGCAGCTGTAGCCGTGCAGCCTCAGAAGGGCACTTTTAAAAGTAAATAGCAACAAATGTTTTGGTGTGTAATGCGTTGAAATCTTGATCTCACACAGAGCTTATTTTCTTTTTTTTCCTCTCCCAGCAGTGGCAAATGGCTGAGGACAAATGCTGCTGAAAAGAATGGAGAAAGAAAAAACCTCAATCAATTAAATGTTTTAGAAACAATTGTGTTTCAAAATCAACAAGAAGAATTCATGAAAATCAATCCTAATTCAAGAGGGTTGTACTGATTTGTTCATCTTTCCCTTTCCCTGCCTAAGCAACCAAAGCAATAAAAATGATAGCTCCATCTCGGGCAAGGAAGCAATTGAAACTTCAAAAACGTTCAACATCAGCTGATGAAGCTTGATGCAGTCTCCATGGCCTGAAAGCTAAATATTCTGCAAGAGAAGCAATGTACCAGGCAGATGAGTGGGAGTTTCAGATAACTCCTACCCCTTCAGCTTGTTTCTCTCAATAAAGCCAAACAAACCAAGGTAAGATTGTCCTGTCACAGGGGAAAAGCAAAACTGTTTGTATCAGCAAAGGCACTGCACAGACTGGAGCAGCCTCAGTTGCTCTTTGTCAGTAGGAAACAACTTCTCTGCTCTCACATGGTGCCCACTCAGGGCCACCATCACAGCAACTTCAACGGGGAAAATCTCCTGGCAAGTGAAACTAGGACTTGCAAAGCAGATCCTGATGCACCTTCCTGAAATGCCACAGCCAAGGGAACATGGGCAGCATGCCACAGTCCTGCAGCTCTTCATCTCATCCTACCAAGTGATCCCAGAAGAAACACCTCTTGGGAAACCCAAAGAGGAGGGCCTGGGCACCTCCTGCCCACTAGATCTGCCCCCAAAGCAGTGTCACATGAGAAAAAGCATTTTTCAGGCTGTCACACTGGCATGGAGGGTGGCTGAGGGATCACTACCAAGTGTGTTGATATTGCTCCAAATAATGACAGTTTTCCCAGAATCTCCCACTCAAACACAGGGTGGGGGAGCACATCCCCCTGCCAGGATCTGCTCTGCTCTAAGTTGAAGTCACATAAGCGTAATTCTTGCAGCACCCAGCCTTGTGCAAATAAACCGTGTCCAACCACCTTCAGAGAGCTTCCTGGCAGTGCAGAGAGCAAGCAGAGCCAGAGCAGGGCACCCGTATCCACAGGCTCACGTCATCTCACCTTGGCACCACCAACAGCAGCTACTGAGTTTTGTCTTGGGACAAGCAAACGCAGACTCAAGTGTGGGTTTAAAGGTATTTGGAAGATAAAACTTCCTAGTCAGCAAGGACATGCTCCCAAAGGAGGGTTTCTCTTTAACAGGCACCGACAGCACCCTGTGTCATTGCATGGCAGGATCTGAAATAGTCACTCACAGTGGAGACTGTTTATCTGTGACTCACAGACATCTTCCCAGCTACCCCCATGCTCTCTAAAACGGAGCAGGAATTTGAGCAAGAAAAAAACCCTGGCAATAGCAGTGCGGAATGAAATGAGGAAAGGCAGTTAAGAGAGAAGGAGAAAAAATCTAGAGACAAAACATCACAGAGAAAAAAGACGAAATGAAAAACCTGGTCTCAGGAAGGCTCTCAGACATCCGAGATTTTTACACGTTCAGATTTTCTTCAGATAAAGCTTTTTCACTTCTTTCTATAAAGTAATGAATTTTGTTAGACTTCCATCTGCCCTATACAATCACAAAAAATATTCAGACACACTTCATCATTCTTTCTATGTGTCCAGTAAAACAAGATGGAGATTTCAGGAGGGAGACTGTAGGAACCTACACATCCTGCTGTGGTCATAACCCAAGGAACTTAGATACCACTTGATAACTCTGTACATACTTAAGGATTCAGTGCCGTGTTCTTCTGTTCCATGCAATGTTCCCTGTTATTGCAACTTGAGCAAATGCTTCAGGACTTAGGGTGTATTTATCCACAGCACTGTAGCAGAAATTGTGAACAGGATTTTCAGAGAACAGAGCAGCCACTTTCCAGATGGCATTCAAGATTCGGGGTCCTCTCCCCTTTGTGATTTTCCTGGTAGAAATGCACAGCTTAATTTCCTTTTTGTCTTATATTCCACTGGAAAACACACTGCAGTTGCACTGTGGCTAAGCAGAGACCAGGACCCAAGGGTAAGGCATGGGGCTGAAGTTCTTACATGGAAAGAGAAAAACAAGCAGAGATTTGTGCTTTACCAGCCCCTGCCTTGGACCAGCCCAGCAACACAAGCATGTGTTTGTGCTGCTGTTCAGTGCTGCCATCACCCAGCAACCAGGGAAGCCACTCTCTCACCAGAGAAGGCTCAGGATGGTGACCAAGTACCCAGGGCAGGGCGGCCTCCTGGGCTGCTCCTGGAATGGTCTGAGCAAGGGGTGCATCACTGTGCAGCCTCACCATGATTTGGTCATTCCCAAAATCCTCTGGCTCGTCTGGGCACACAGGAATGGAGGGTGAGCCCAGCAACCCACTCATCCAGCAGCCCAGCCACCCTGCAAGCAGATTTTCCTCAAATATATCCATTATATCTCTTCATTTAGCTGAGATTCACTGAGACTGATTTCCTGTAGACTTGGTTAAGAGTTTAAAACTGTATTTATTCCCAAACCATCGAGCCAGCATGATCCATTTGCTACAGTGGATAGAGGAAATAAATGACCTCACTACTTTTTAATGTCAAAACTGCACAGGATATATCCTCAGCTCCTTGCTGGACTTTGGTTTCATTATTTTGTAATCACATGCTAAAGTAGACAGAGCTGATGTGTGGGGGAGGCACATTTTATTTGCTTGATAACACTTGTGGTGCTGAGCTGTCAGAGACCCCTCCTGAAACATCCTCCTCCTGCCAGGAGTACAGGTGGCATTCCAAAATGTGCCTCTGGTGTTCAGCTCATGCAGGTCAGGGCTGAACTGGACAGAAGAGATCTATGGCTGTCATGTGAACCTCCAAACCCTCTACGACCACTGATTACCATCAGGAAGAAAAAAATAAATGCTAAGACCCTTACTTTCTTGCTTAGCAAAAACACATTTTAATTCTACCTTGGCATCAGCCTGTTGGAAGCAGTGGATTCACATACAGCCAGAATTTCCTCTCTTCCAAACAACTTCCAGCTCTGCACACAGGATAAATCCTACCACATTCATCTTCAGTACTTAAAAAACCCTTCTCATTGTCCTATTTTGTTCTTCATATCAAGCAAAGAAAAGGAGAGAGGGTAGAAAGAAGTACCATCCTTATGTATGCTAATGGGTCATCTACCTTTTCCAAAGGTTTAAAAAAAATCAAGAAGATATTAATAATTCATATTTACGTATCTGCTCATCCCAAAAAAGAACACCAAACTATAGGACTACCTATGTCTCCTGTCACCTCCTGCTTAAAGGTGGAATAGGACAGGTGTTTAATAATTTAGTGTAATTGTTTTCCAGCAGTAAAGGACATGAAGAAAAGAATACAGCATTCCATGAATTTGAGAAAGCAAGAGGCAGCCAGCTTAATACTCATGTGAACTACTGATGCAGATTGCCAGAGATCCCAGCACCCAAACCTCCTGGACACAATTTTGTCATGACATCAGGAAACTCATGCAGTACATAAGAAAAAACCCTTCTTCAGCCACAGAATAAGCATTTCCAGCGAATTGTTGGATCTTCTTGTCCAGGCAACAATTAAATATATCTCAGACAAGCTGGACTTCTACAGAAATTTAATTTCTCGAGCTGTGACAACGCATTTTTCAACATTTTAGTCATTAATGCAGAACTCCCTTGAGCTGGCCAGATGCTCAGTTTTCTGACATCACTGAAATCAAGGGGTTTCACTGCTGCCTGGTGAAGCCATGAGAAACAGCCAACAGCAGCTCCCAAGGAAACATCTTGCTCTTGATAAGTTTCAGAGTATTTGCTGGCCACAGCCAAACTCAGTAGGAGAGGCACACCACAGCAGACTGATGAGCTGCCCAGCCCAGCCTCCTTGATTCTCTCCAAGGCCAGTGGAAGCTGCACTAGGAGGGATGGGAGCACTGCAGCCTCTCCTCCTGTACCTGCACTCCTGCTCCTGACTGTCTGTCACCTGGGGACTTTAGCCAGCGGCAGTAATTTTCTGTATTTAATAACCTTTGATGGATCTTTTCTACAGGACTGTTTTCTTCTGCTTTTTGAACCTGGATCAGGTTTAGCATCCAGCCAATATTTTGATATTGAGTGCACTGATTCTCCAAATACAGAGTTTGCTTCAGGTACTGTTTCATTCTTGCCCGAGATGTCATTTTCCCCAACATGACCTTCTCAGAATACCACTGTCTGTTTTGCATGTGCAGAATTTGCTCTCCCCCATCCCCTCCCAGTGAAAGCAAGTCCTTGTCTTAGGGCATTGTGAGAGATGCTCACAAAGGTTAGCTTCAGCCAAGGACAGCCAGTCTGTAGGCGCTCTTCAAAATCAGAGGTAAGAGATGATTCCTGTTATTCATCCTCCAGAGGAGTGTCTCTTTTCCCCCACTGATTACAGCCTCTGTCAGCTAAAGCCAGCCTTTGTGAATCACATCAGTACTTTGAATCAGGAAGCATTGCATAACATTGAAACAATACTTTGTACAGCTGATGCTTCTTTTAATATTTTAACAGATATTTCTGATAGAAAAACAATGATAATTCTGTAAAAAAATTGAGAGGTCTTTGCAGAGAAAAAGTGCAGCATTTGTATGTAACGAATGGTATATTTGTACTTGGAGTTAGCTTCTGAGAGCTGTGAATCTTATAAGCATACACTGATATTTTCAGGGACTGAATTAGCATTCCTCAATAAGATCACTCATCAGGACTACTTGTGTGAATGAGAGCTACAAGGTTTCTGGATAGCATTTATATAAAAACAGGAATGTTCCTGAAGTGCTGCAAATGGAGCTGCTTTAATTGTCTATCCAAGTCTTGCATCTGATGACAGTAGCTGAATGAAATGACACTTGTGTGCAATCAGTTGCATGTCTGAGCTTGAATGCTTAATGCAGAAGGTTAAGCTCAGTTTCACCAAGACCAAGCAATGACTGATTTTCCTACACAGAGTAATCAAAACTTTGCCTCTAACCAGCACTCCTGGGTTGTGGCTGGAATAATTTAATTCCTACTAAATCATCACCCTTGATGTTGTGAAAATAGGAATAGTAAAGGGCTGATGGATCCTTGTCGTCATCAAATACCAAGCCAAGGTCAGCCACCTTATCTCATTTTTGGCACCATTTCACCCTTGCCTGAAGGACAACATTGCATAGCTTCAGTTTTGTGGCTTTTCAAGGTTACTGATGCACCTGCTGAATCACCCATGCTATTATATATTTCTTACTGTGGAAAGTGGATAGATAATCAGCTTCTTCCCTGCTCTCAGTCCTGTTCCATTAGGTTCTCCCATCACCATTAAAGGACGAATATCTGCACTACCACAGGCAGAAATGGATTGGATGAAGGGGCATAAAACAGCCCATCTTTGTGTAAATATGTCTCCAGCAATGAAAATACCCATGAGGGAATCTCTACTGATTTCCTTTCAATGACCAGCAGCAAAAGAGTTAACAATTTCACTTCTAATTTTTTTTTTTTGTAGGCCTACAAGCCTTTTAACCACTGTGTGCCCCTGAACCACTAGAAAATGGAAAACATTGACACTGCAAAGGCTTCTTAGAGCTGGGAGTTGAAAGTCATTGCAGAAAACAGAGAGAAGCTCACACCACATTAAGGGTATTGACAAGTTCTTTCTCACTTTGAGAAACCATAACTTGAGACTCTGCAAACTTAGGTAATGTCCTGTTTCAGGCCACACAATAAACATCTTTTCAAATTTAATTAAAGGTAGTAGAAACCTTTAATTTTATATTTTAAAAACTTTATTGTGCAGAAACTGATGAGGATCCTCAGGAAATCATTGGTTTAAACCACAGTACTGAGCAGTGCTTTTGTTCAGCTGCTGTCTTCTGGGACTGGTAGAAAGACCAGCCCCAGGACCTCCTCCTGCCCTGGTACATGCAGTTCTCCTCAGCTTCCCCTGCAGATCTTCTTGCTGGCATTTGTTACTTTCCCCAGAATACATCCTGTTCTCCTCTCTGTGGCATGACAGACCTGAACAGCAAACTTTCTAAGGTTAGTTCCAAGTACTTTAAAGACAAGCTGTTGTATCTCTCTGCCATGCAAATGTGTTAACCCCATAAGCCCTAGCCCAAAAACTTCACCCAATTCCAAGACAGGAGCTGTCAGTGACTCCTAGGTACTGTAGCTATCATTGTCCACCAGACAAGCATAAAAAACAAACAAAAAAGTAGGTTTCTCAGCATTTCTCTAGACTTCATCAGGCTGTCCAACATACTTCTTGACACCAATTATAATGCACGTCATATTCCCATCAGCAGATCACTTCCTTTTTTAGCCTTGGTGTCTTGTTCTTGTCTTATAGTCAATTTTCTATACAATAATCCACCCAAGACCATCTCTTCCCTTAATACTCATCTCTATTTCTCCAAATAGCTAGTAAAATTCTAAGGTGCTTCCTCATTTGATTTGCTGGAGTAGAACATATTTGTGGGGTATAGAGTGAGTAAGAGTGAAGTAAGGATATTTGCAATTTAACCTAGTATCTGTGCATTTCATTAATCCTTCCTCCATCAACCACTTAACCTTTATGGGTGTCCTTATTGCCTCTCATTGTATTGATTTCTGTCCATTTCTCCAATTTAGTGAGATCATGCAGTATTTTAAACCTGTCTTCCACTGCATAACTAGGTTTAGCTGGGGGGTAATTGACATCAATTTAAAGAATGAAAAATTAAGCTGAATATCCAGGGAAAACTTCCTAATGGTGAGATCTGCTAGAATGCATGGCTATGTCTCCATGGGATTGGTGGCCGTTCCATTAGCATGCACATTAAAACCACACTGAAGGAATATAAGATTATAGATTGGACAGAACAATCCTGAAGTAGGAGGGGAAAGACAAGCTGCAAAGCTTTGCAGCTTTCCTTCTACAGTCACATCATTCTGGGCTTGCTCCACTCCCTCCTCATACCACCCACCAGTTCCCTGAGGATGTGCTGATCCCACAATATCAGCGAATTACGGGGATGGAACCAGTGTGGTATTCCCTTCAATACTACTGCAACCTCAGCTGTGCTGGTGGGAGTGTCGTGGTAACTATGAGACTTTCTCCAGCCCCATGGAACAGTCTTCTCACCCCTCTTTACTACCTCCTCACAAGCTGTGGGAACAAACGTTTCAGTAAGATCTGCTGGGATAAGAAAAGGAGTCATGGTTTTACACTAGAAGATGATACATTTAAATTAGATACAAGGAAGAAATATCTGATTTTGAGGGAGGTGAAACACTGCAGGTTCCCAGAGAGGTGATGAATGCTCCATTCCTGGAAGCATTCAAGGCAAGACTGGGGAGGGCTCTGGGCAACATGGTCCAGTTGGAGTTGTCCCTGCTCTCTGTGCATGGGTTGGACTTTGAAAGGTCCCTTCCACCTCAAACTGTCCTGTAATTCTAGGAAGAAAGGCAGAGCACTCTACAAACCCTTGAGCAGAGCCCAGGATGGTGATGTGTGCTGGAGAGCTCATCTCTCCCCAGTCTGGAAGTGCCCAGAGTAAAACAACACACACGAGATCATAAATTTGTCATCTACCCTGCAACGTCCCTTTGAAACAGCCTTTTTCAACGGCATCCATCAGTTCTGTTACCATGCTTCACCTCTTTAAGAAATTACTATCTGATTAACTTTTCTAGCACAAAGTTTGAAAACTGACTGCAGAAAGAAGCTGGGTTTTGCTGAGGCACAGATCAGATACAGGAGAATAAAGACTTCTGCTTAAAATACACTGCTTACTCTTGTGTTTGGAAGAGAGCAGCCTGAGCAGAAACAAGTGTGCTCTTTATGCACTTTAATGAAATAGTTTAATAGTTTAAAGAAAGTTCCTCCTCTCCACCTTTAATAGAGAAGTTCTCTCATTTACAAGGGGAAAAACCAGAAGCCTATTTTCATCTGAAGTTGTTACTACCAGCAACCACTTTTTATTAAGGAGAACTTCTGTCAGCTCCTGAAAAAGGGAAACATCTTTTTCAGCAACAAAACCCAATATATTTATCTCAAAAGCCAAGTAGGCTGGAATGCATTTTGTTTGGTGGAGGAGGCAATCTTTTTTCTTTCAGGTTTTTGAAATTCATCTGCCATGAATAAGCAGATTTTTTTAAAAAAATGAAATTTCCCTCTAAGAAAATTTCAAAAGAAACATTTCCACCAGCTCTGCTCAGTTAGCAGGAGCAAAAAAATGGTTCAGAAATGGCTCAATTTCACAGCTGCTCCCCTGAATTTTTCTGAGAGCTAAGAGAGTAAGGAGAAGATTTGCCAATTTCTGATTTTCCCTTAAGAAAGAAATTAGCAGATTATTGTGTAGCAATGGGGATGTTCATGGGACAAAGGGTTGACTGCAGACTCCACACTGGTCAAAAAGAAGAGAAATAATTTTCTCCATGGCAGGAGGCTCAGGCTACAAATTTGTCAGATAACGAGTAGCCAGAGGCTGATACAAAAGACTAATTCTCTTAGTAAAACCCTTGGAGAGTTTCCCAATATGAGTCCAAGGCTGGCAAGCTGCTGGAGGAGACGGGAAGAAAATGCAGCCATCTCATGAGGACACTGCCTCTGGATTTCTTCATTGTGTTTTTTCTATACAGCACTTTTCACAATTCCCTCTGGCTAGAACCATTGAAATGAAACTTATTGATTGAAATTCTGATCCTATTGATTTTACACATGAGATTTGTGCGAATATGAAAGAGCAGGAACTGCTCTGTAACCGCACCCATCTCCATTTATCCCCTGCTGAACACACGCTGTAGGCTTGCTTGCCCATCTCAGTCCTCTGAGCTTCCAGAAATAAATTACCCAAAATTCAAATATACTGCACCTATAGCTCACAAATGTGTAGTAAATATTACTAGTCCTTGAATACACTGAGTTACCTTTTGCTTTCTTTTGTCTGCTTTTCTTTCACATCCCCTCTTTACCTCATTAACCACATGTCTGGTTTTTCCTTTTCGTTTCAGACAAGAGGAGGGAAAGTGGGAAGAACATGTTCTGTGAGGAAGAAGGGATGGGAAAGAGCACTGGGAGGAGATGATGGTTGCTGGAAGGAAAGTGTCTGTGACTTGATGCTTAAAATACCCTAAGTGCAATTAGAAATTATATTTCTACCCCTAAGGAAAAGGTCCTGGATATGGGATTTAGTGAACTCGGGACAGCAGGTAAGATGATCACAGAGGAGGCAGTGATCAGAGGTCCCAAGTGGAAAACCAACACAGTGTAAGCACACGGCCACCCACACCCAACAGCACAAACAGCAGCCCCCTGCCTTCCCTGAGCCCTGTGGGGCAGCCCTGCATTTCCTTCCCACAGCACAGGGATGGTCCTGTCAAGCCTCCTGTAGCTGGATGCTTTTTGGCAGAAGTGGAGTGGCTTTTAGAGGCAAAATCAGCAGCCTCAGCACTCACACCGACTTCCAAACAACCAAACATCCCTTCGCAGATTTCTTGTTTACTGAAATGGTGGGTGTCCTTTGCATGGATCAGGTAGCAAGCCTTGATTATCTTCATTTTAATTTGATGCATTTTACCTCGCTGTACTCAACACTTCCTTCTTTCCTCTCTAGATCTTTTTATAGCTAGATTGTCACATATCAATCAATGTTATGGATTAATGTTGAGTATATTGTGACTTGTCTGGGCCTGTAGGAAAGCATTTTAAATAAAGTTCTATTTATTTTATTTTCTCCATTGACACTTGTTTTTGTCTCTCTTTTCCAACCTCGTGAAGCAGCAAAACCTGCCAGGAAAATTTTGGGACTTTAATTCACTAGAATTCTTAAATGTCTGTTAGATGTCATGGAAGGGTTATGAAAAGAAGGCAGGTCATCTGCTGAGGTCTGTGACCACACTGCAACGCAAAAATCCAAACCATCTGTTAATTACACTGATGGAAAACATAAACCAACATGGTGGTGAAACCTGATGCTTTGCATGGAGCATGTAAACGATTCACTTTGCAAGTGTTGATCAAAGTGCCTGAACCGTGAGGAGCTCCCCAAGGGCTCTTTGCAGGTCAGGGCACAAACAGGGCACTATGGGGTGGGGCAGGCACAGGGTGCGGGTGCAGGAGCTGTGGGGAACCCTCAGGGCGTGTGGAGAGCCAGGGCCGGGGCAGTGGCCGGGGGAGCCCAGGGCCGGGGCAGTGGCCGGGGGGAGCCCAGGGCCGGGGCAGTGCCCGGGGCAGTGCCCGGGGGGAGCCCAGGGCCGGGGCAGTGCCCGGGGGGAGCCCAGGGCCGGGGCAGTGGCCAGGGCAGTGGCCGGGGGAGCCCAAGGCCGGGGGAGCCCAGGGTCGGGGCAGTGGCCGGGGGAGCCCAGGGCCGGGGCAGCGCCCGGGGGAGCCCAGGGCCCACGAACACACACTGCTGTCCATCCCCAGGCACTCAGCTCCGCACTGCCGGGCCCCACCACACAACAGCGGGATGTCCCGAGATGGATCGAGTCCAACTCCTAGCCCTGAACAGGACATCCCCAAGAGCCACACCATGTGCCTGAGAGCCTTGACAAAAGGCTTCTCGAAATGTGCCAGGCTTGGTGCGGTGATCACTGCCCTGAGGAATCTGTTCCAGTGCTCAGGCACGAACCTTTCCCTGATTTCCAACCTAATTCCCCCCGGCACAACACCAGCCCTTCCCTCGGGTTCTGTCCCAGCAAGAGG
>VZTB01014855.1:28228-43585 GCA_013397245.1 Thryothorus ludovicianus | reverse complement strand
GGCTATATGCGTGATTGCTTTGTTATTCAGAGTGTAACAAGAAGACAGATATTTAGAAGGGTCCTCCTGTCCTAAAGCAGATGGCCACCCCGTAATATTAAGGCATTCTAAGTCTAAATCATTCATTCTTTGAACACTTGAACTGCTATCAATATTAACCCAGCTGTATTTTGGTTTTCAGCCTAAACTATGGTCCTTGAATGTAATATTTTCAAAGTATTCTGCTAGTGGTCTTCTCTCTTTCCATTCATATAGCATCTCCTGAATGTTTCCAACTTTCTAGATAAAGACATCCTTTGGCAACGCACTGATTTCTAATCCAGCTAGGCACCAATACACTAAAAAAATCCAATCTAAATGACGAAGTTATAAAGTCATGCATAAAATCCAGTTTGTTTTCAGTTTAACATTATTAGAAGCTCTAACAAATACACAATGCATACATGTGATAATAAACTCTAGAGTTTATCAGCATTTTGCTTAACAATCACTGCGTTAAGCAAGTCAAACCACTGAAATTTACTGTTCAGTTATCTGAGTCTCAGGGCTTCTCAGGAAAGAGACAGTTATTTCTTCAGCTTTATGGGAGAGGTAACCATCCTTGTAATTTGTTCAATTGGCTACTGAGCTGTCTTCTACCAGTAACACCATTTAACACTCTTCCCCCATCTATGAAAGCATCAGTGTATGCAACTTTGATTACAGTACTAGTTTATTGCAGAAGGTGAGTAAAAGCTGTGAAGTGAATTAAAAAAAAAATAAATTAAATGAAGATATGGCAGTTTCCTTCAAAAGATGATGTTGACTACATGATTGAGGGTTTATGGGTAAGAACAAAGAGGAAGGCCAATATAGCAGATATTCTGTTGGCAGTCTGTTTTAGATCTTCCAGCCAAGATAAGATGCAGGTGAACTATTCTATAAGCAGCTGAGAGAAGCCTCACGTCATCCCTTGTTCTCATGGGAGACTTCAATTTAGCCAATGTTTGCTGGAAATGGAATGCTGCAGAGGGGTGAAAATCTAGGATGATTGTGGAGTGTGTAGAAGATAACTTCCTGACCTGGATCGTGAGGGAGTCAGCTGTGGAATGTGCCATGCTGGACCTGTTGTTTGTGAACAGAGAAGGACTTACGGGTTATGTGGTGGTCAGAGGTTGTTAGGACCTCACTGATCACCAAATTATNTCAATGATCACAAAATTATTGAGATCTTAAGTTTCAGAGATGTATGGAGGAAAACCAACAGAACTGCTGTCTTGGATTTACAGAGGGCAAACTTTGGCCTGTTTAGGGGACTGGCTGACAGTGTTCCTTGGGAGGCAGTCTTGACTACCAAGGAGTCTAGGAAGGTTGAATGTGCTTTAAGAAGGAAATATTAAAGGAAAAGGAGCAGGCTGTCCACATATGCCAAAAGATGAATTGGTGGAGAAGATTAGCCTGGTCAAACAGAGAACTTTGGCTGTATTATAGGAGAAAAAAGAGAGTTTGTGACCTTTGGAAGAAAGGAATGGGCAACTCCAGAGGACTATGAGGATGACATGAGGTTATGCAAGGAGAAAATTAGAAGGACCAAAGCCCAAGTAGAACTTACAGGCTGTAAAAGAAAATAAAAATGTTCTCTATAAAATGTGTACAACATAAGGAGGGCCAAGTAGAATCCCTTTGGTGGATACATGAGCAAAGAGTGACAAATGATGGAAAGGCTGAGGAGCTTAATACCTTCTTTGCCACAGTCTTTAATAGTAAGACCAGTTCTTCTCTGAATAACCAGTCCTCTGAGCTGTAAGACAGGTGTGGGAAGCAGAATGAAGCCTCTGCAATCAAGAGAAAAATGGTAAGAGACCTGCTGCTCCATTTGGGCATACACAGGTCTGTGGGAGCAGATGGGATTGACACAAGCCTTGAGGAGCTGGGAAAAGAGCTCACTAAGCTATTTTCAATCTTTTACAAGTGACCATGTCTCATTAGGGAGGTCCCACTTGACCAGTGGTCAGTAGACATAAAGACCAGCTACAAGAGGGGCAGGAAAATAGGTGCAGGGAACAACAGGCTTGTAAGTGTGGTCTAGGTGTTAGGAGAGGTCATGGAGCAAATTCTCTTGAGTGCCATCATGCAGACAATCAGGATTGGGCGCAGCCAGCGTGGGTTTATGAAAGTCAGGTCCTGCTTGGCTGATCTGGTCTTCTGTGAAAGTGTGACATACTTAAATGGATGAGAGAAATGTTGTGGATATTGTCTACCTGGCCTTCAGTGACACCACTTCCCACAGAATTCTGCTGGAGAAACTGGATTCTGATAACTTGTACTCTTCAAATAAAAAACTGAAGCTGGCCATGTCTAGAGAACAGAGGTTAGTGGTAATAAATCCAGCTCGTGGCCAGTCACAATTTCTGTTCCCCAGGGCTCAGTGGTGGGGAACAGCCATGCCTTTATCCATGGTCTGGATGTAAGGATCAAGTGCATCCTTTGTCAGTATGCAGATGACACTTATTTACACAGAAGTGTTTATCTGCTGAGGTTTGGAAGGCTCTGAAGAAGCATCTGGACAGGTTAGACTGATGGGCTGAGGCCAAGTCTTTGAGGTCAAAAGATGCTCTTCAGGTCCTGCACTTCTGCCACAACATCCTATATGATGGTACGGGCTAGGGGCAGAAAGTCTGGAATGATGTCTTGTAGAAAAGGACCTGAGGGTGCTTGTTGACTGCAGCTGAAAGTGAGACAACTGGGCCCAGGTGGCCAAGAAGGCCAATGGCATCCTGACTAGCAATACTGTGGTGAGCAGGACCAGGGTAATGACTGTACCCCTGTACTGGGCTCTGGTGAGGCCACACAAGTCCTATGTCCAGTTCAGGGCCCCTCACTACCAAAGGGACGTTGAGGTGCTGCAGCACATCCATAGAAGGGTGATGGAGTGAGGGTAGGGTCTGGAGCACAAGTCCTGTGAGGAACAGCTGAGGGATCTAGGGGTGTTTAGCCTGGAAAAAAAGAGGATTGGAGGGATCATATTGCTCTGTACAACTGCCTGAAATGAGGCTCTAGGAGCATGTGAGTTGGTGTCTTCTTCCAAGTAATAAACAACAGGAAAAGAGAAAACAACCTCAAACTGTGCCTAGGGAGGTTTAGCTTGGATATTAGGGAAAAGTTGTTCACCAAGGGGATTGTCAAGCACTGGAACAGGCTGTTCGCGGAGGTGATAGGGTCACCATCCCTGAAGGTACTTAAAACAAGGGTATCTGTAGCACTTAGGGACTTCTATTAATGCTTGGCTTGGCAGTGCTGGGTTAAGGGTTGGATTCAATGATTTTTAAAAGCCTTTTGCAACCTAAACAATTCTATGATTCTATAATTGCACACCTTTTAAAGACTTTCAGCTTAATAGCTAGACTTACAACCATTACCCTTTCTGACATTGTTTTCAGCTTCTGTTTAGGATTTGAAAGATGTTGTAGTGTTTTTACATTAAAAGCAGAATGTCACAATGATGTTGAGCTTATTGAGTTCTGATGGCCAAGTTAGAAAAGAAGGAACTTTCAGTGTACTGTAGTGTACAAGACACCTACAACTGTGGCCTGTACCTTCACAAACTGTAACAGAAAGGATATAGCTTGTATGGATGCTACCCCATGTCTGGTTACAAATTTTTCAGCGCATTACCAGTAGTTTTGGGTACATCTTTGCTATATTCACTCTTTTCATTGAAGTCAAGAGTAAAAATTCTTTAGAGAGGAGAAGGCCCAGGTAAGTGATTTGAAAATTCAATGATTTTTATGCACATGATTTCAATGAGAATAGCAATGAGCAGCAAAATACAAGAGTTTCTATAATGGTAAGAATTAATTCTTGCATATTTTTTTGTTCTCTTCACATCTCTTTTGATGTCTTGCAACATAAAACAAATATTCTAATAGCAACTTCTACAATATAATTGTATATGCAAAGAAAAATTCTATTTTCAGGATCACTCCTTGACAGTCTGAAATGAAAATGAACAGCCAAGCAATTATTCGTTAATACTTTTCTTATCTGACTAAATGGAAAAATTAAATGCAGGAAGTATTTCTAAAGACATAATACTTTAGCAGACTATGGAAAGAGAACAAGAGAAGGCTACAGATAGGGAAGGAAGAACTTCAAGAGACTATTTTTGCTCTTGCTTCTGTTTCTGTGAAATCATTTTTAGTTGCTTCATAACTTGGCTTTCTCTGCAGCTGTGCTGCTACATTTGAACTTCTTTAATCTAAAATTTTGTGGCATGTACACCAGAAATTGGAGCAACAGTTTTTGGCATTGGAATTAGATTTTCCCCATTGATCCAAGTGAACAATACTGACTGTATCAGTACCAAAGTAATTGAAGGTTATCAGAAGTCTCTTCAACTCCACCTTGTTTTTTAACACTGCTTAAATCTTAGATGGTCTGTGTTTATGTTACTTCTGTTATTTACATTAGTTATAGCTGTTCAGAGAGTTTAGAGCATCACTTTTATGAGATGCAGTGTGCTTTATAAGTTATGTTATTACTGCCATTGTGCATTGGTCTCATCATTGCCATTAGAGTATCTATGTCCGCCAAATAATTATCTTCAACCAATGCAGCAAGTAATATATAAAATCCTTCATATTTAATTTATGCTTGCATGCCATTAGAAGAGGAACCTGACCTCTATTTATGTCTCCATTGTTTAATGAAATGGTATTTGTGAGAAAGGAAATAGAAAATACTGAAAAGAGAAGACTTATATTCTGATGACTATGTTTTGGTCTTACTTTCTTGGACAATTAAGTAGTTTCTGTTGTATTCTGAAGTCAAAGGATGAAATTCATAGAGGAGAAGTATGTATCACATTCTGGGTCACTTGATCTGCAACATACCAGTAAAATATCTGTAAACAGTCAAGAACCTGTTAAGAAGTTAATTAACTTAAGTGAGCTGCTAAGGGGGACCATAATGCATGCCAAATGAGGTGAGTGCAGATCTCTTTTATCAGAGTCCAACCTCTTCCACAATCTGCTTCATTCCATTACAAAACAAACAAAAAAACACAACAAAAACCGAACCCTTAAAACACAGCAAAATCAACAGTTATTGAAGTCCAGTAAGAAGCTTAGATAACACTTCCAAGTGCAATCAAAGTAGAAAAAATGAAATAAATAATTGTGTTTCCATTACTTAGATCAGTGACAGATGTAAGATACAGAAGAAATGAACGTAGAGTCTGAAGAGACTTGGAGAAATGGTATTCTATTTTGCCATGAGCTATTACAAGGTGTTATAGATTATGCCAGATGGATGTTACAATCAAGTGAGGTAGTCAAAGTCTTCCAGTAATGTCACTTTACCACAGGTTTCTGTGGTGTTTTCTGTAATGGATGCCATGACAGTTTAAGGATGTATGCATGTGTCATAGAGATGTGGGTAAATGTGTATATCCATAGTTTACTGTAGTGCCTGTGTTCACACCTTGTGCTACAGGTTTGCTTTGTCTCTGTTATGGCAGGTTATGGTTTGCTCCCTTGCAAGGGTTTCTTCAGGCAGTTATACCTTCACTGGCTTCCTGATTTATATAACTGTAAAATGAGTAAGAACTCCTGAATGATGGTGACATGAAAAATAATAATCACATCTGAGTTTTGGGTGGTTTTTCCAGATTTTAAGCTGTACTATGCAATTTGATAAGTAGATTCAACATAGAATTTTCATTTACCTTCTAAGCCTAGTGTTTCTGCTTCCTTAAAGATGGATTTACAATCCTGTAAAAAGAGGGATAAGAGTGCTGTAGGATAGATTATGACTATGCAGAAATGTCATTAATAACCTCCTAGGAAAGGAGGGCATAGTGTCCCTTGCGAGAATAAAGTATTTGAAAATACTTAGTCTTACAGCACAGTCTTTCCAGTTCCAGACCAAGGCCCAGGAAAGACCCAGTCCTATGTTTTCATGATAGATTTTAATTTTTCGTATCAGTGAATGACTGTCTCTTTACACAAAGTTCTGGGTAGGACCCTACCTGTGTGTCAAGACAGGAGTGTCACTACTGATTATGGCTGACCTCTTTGTCTTTCTTGTTTCATGTTACTGGGGATTAGGAAGTTATCAGCTCTTTATTTACGGGAATTGTTTTTGCCTCAATGTTAAGTCATATACTGTTACGTGAATAAGAAGCATGTACATAGATAGATAATAAACACTGTTGAGAATGTTTACATAGATATTGCCAAAATAGTTTCAGGCAAGTACTGTTAGTCATTAATTTTTCCTTCTCTTCCTTTTTATAGGCTGATATCCTATAACTTTTTTGATCTCTTTGCAGATTTTTACAGTTTAGTATATTTTGCTCACATATTCAACATACGTTAAGATATTTGTATAAGAATAGGTCCTTGCTGATAATCAGCATGTTACCATGTATACAAAGTAAGCTTAATCCCTGGTATTGGAGTATTTGTTTACTTCTGAGAACTCCTGATTTCTCTGACCTTATTCCACTCAGTACATATTGGAGTAGCATCTTGCTTATCCAGCTCAGGAGTATTTGGCCAGGCTCCACCTGGTCCTTGTCACAGACACACAGGAACAAAAAACAAGGATTGATCGCCATGGACACTAGATTTCTGTATCTCTCATGCTCTCGCAATGGACATATTCCTCCTGATTACTCACAGTCCCTCTTGGCCAAAAGCAAAAGCAAGGCTGGTTCCTGAATTTGAGACTCTGCTTTGGTGGCTGAAAAAAACTAGATTTTGATTCCTGTATATATTTTTGTGTGAACAATAGGAAACCCTCTTTTAAAAAACCTTAAGTATTGAATATAATCACATAATTCCTGAGATTATTCTCTTGATATTGAAATAAGCATTCAAAATTGTTAATCTGTATGTATTAGAACAGTTCAATTCAATGTAATAAATGTGCTCCCTCTTTAGCTGTCAGAATTGATACTTTCAAGAGAACACAACTTAGAGTCATGCAATTTCAAAAGGGATAACATTTTTTGGGTATGGATATTACAGCAAATGATGTTCAAAGAGGAGCAAAAGGCATGAAAATGATATTTACTTCAGATAGGCCTCTAATTGTTCAGATGCATTTGAGAAGTTTGCCAAAGTAATTGTGTAACAAGTTAAAATCTTGTGAGACCACATGCTTTTACTAGATTTAGTCCTACATAAATAACATTTTTTAAGCAGTCAGGGGGGCAGGTATGCATGACACATATATCTTTTAATTTCAGAGCCTCCAGAGCAACTCTATTTTTGACTTCAGAGAGCACCCAGTTCTGAATAGAAACATAATAATGTATTTTTAAAAACCACTATAACTGGTTCTCATGTCCTCAGCAGGGATGTCATGTTTAGGAAAATAATTATTCCCTCAGGATTGGTTTCTCATTTAGTACTTCAAAAAAACTGTATGTCTCAAGGGGGCTCCTAAAGGCATCATCAACTTGGTTTTTCATTCTAGTCTCATTTGTTTTGATATTATGAATGCTACAACTCCCTAACATATCATTTGAGGTTGCTGAGGTATATGTTTTTGCTGTAACTGAGATGTGAAAAAAGGGATCCTTTTTTAGGGATTACTACTGCTCCTTGGTCACATGTCCCTGCCATTTTATTGCACACTTTACATCCAGATTTTTTTGTTTATCTGGCAGTTCATTATTTAAGGCCAGCTTGTCAAAATAGGTTAAATGTTCTTTGGGAAACATGGTCACATCTTTGAGACAGCACAAATACTTTTAATATGAAAAGATTGGCTTGATAAGAGAAACAGGATAAACTTGCATTCCCTAAAATACTTTTCTTCTTTTTCATGTGTATTTCTAAGAGTATCAGTATACAAATGACAAACTTCATGACAATAAAGGAAAAGCCATGGAGAGACACTAGCAAAGCAGTGAAAATGATTGCTGATGATTTGTTCTAACTACTTGACCTTGTGACATCTCCCCCAGATATATGACCAAGATGGGACACTGCAGCACTTTATCGATGGTGGAGAACCCAGTAAGTCAAGCTGGATGAGGTACATCCGATGTGCGAGGCACTGTGGGGAGCAGAACTTAACGGTGGTTCAGTACAGGTAACGTGGTTCCTGGTTCACCCAACGACATAAAATGAAATGTTTTGTCAGACTGTAACCATCAGGAGTACTGCTGCCTTTGCAGAGACGGTGTCAGAGCTTTGGGGGATGTGCTCACAAGGGGCAGCACACGTGGAGTGAAGCTCCAGGGAGCGAGGACAGCCCTGTGTCACTTGTGTGACCACCCCACCACACAGAGCTCTCTGCACTTTCTCAACCAGCCTCACCAGAAGCAAGACAACACAAGCAGTTCTCCCCCCTTAATAGAGATGCCTGTGGTAGGGGAAGGGGAAAAGTGGCACTCAGAGGCATCCTGAGGATCAGTCACGAGGTGTGTGTACATCTCAAGCTTTTTTGTTGAGTGCACCTGCTAGCCAAAATTGCTAGACCTTGTGCCTCTTATGTTGCTGCCTAGAGAATGTCAAAATGTGAAGAAAAATGTAAAGAAATTATGGTGCGTTCTACTTTGTACTTGCAAATAGATCCAGAAAACCCAGACAACACAATACATAAATACATGATCTCAGCTATAAACAAACCTTTTGCCTTAGAATCAGAAGCGACTGCTTGGCCTCATTAAATGTGATAGGAAGCACATCAAAGAGTGCCCCAGGCTTGCCTGTTGCAGTGAGCAATGATTTTTGCTGGTTGCTTTAGAGAGCGGAGTTTCTTTCATTTAAGAAAAATCTTAAACTAATTTAAACTACCTTTAAAATTAAAAATAAAACATACAAAAGCAAGTTAAAATGAAAAATATATAGTTAGATTATCCCATAGGGATCCAATTTAACAATGGTAAAATTGTTCAATTGCATTTTCAACTTTTTTTATTCTCTGGCCAGTTGACTAAAAAATGCTGCAGTTAAAAAAATAACAATCCTATTTATACATTACAAATCTTTTATTATATTCTTAAATATCTGCTATCTATACCTAAAATACCATAGGATTTAAAATAAACACTGGATAATGAATAAAGATTGTTGTGATGAAAGGGTATTTTTGTAGGTATCTTGTGGACTATTTCTCTATGTGGTGATGTGTGCATGCATGTATATATATAAAAATAAGAAAAAAATATGCGTACATATATATATATATATGACAAAACTAAATGAAAAGTGAACATGAGAAAGTCATTACACATCTGTCAATATTAAGTGGATTTTACAACTCTCCTTTCATGATGGAGTTTTTACTTAGAGTTTCCTCTGTTGATCTGTTTTAGATTACTTCAGATCTTTATAAAATGAACTACAAAAACACAATTTAAAAAACTGGCATCCATCACCAGTGACTGCATCCAAGTGTAAGAAAATAGAAAAGTTGGACACTGAAAAACCAGCCTAATTTTTATTGTACATGGATGTCCTCCTCACAGAAAGTCAGCTGGTTTAAATTCATTCTGTTATGATTTGTAATATCTAAATGGAATTTTCTTCAAAGTGCTCTTGATTGATTGACCCTTAGCTGAACGTTTTGTTTTTATTTTGAGGCTGACAATAATGTTTGTTGGCATGTGTTCTGCTTCAACTGCGTTGGGACGCCATGAAGCTATCTTTATGAGTCATCCAACCACAATACTAAATACATGTCAGCAAAGGAAATATTATCCGAAAAGGGAAAAATCCCTTTGATGTACTTCAGCATGCAGAGATTTCTGCGAGTTTTGGAAGCTCTGCACACTTGTAAGGGACGGTGTACACTTACACTTTTTTTTCCCTGCCTACTCCAAGCCCTACAGACCACCCATTGCTCAAAAACAGTTCTTCTCTTTCAGCGGCAAAGTGTGTCATTTGGTTTTAGCACATTCATTTGCCGGGCTGCTGTGTTTATGTTAAGGGAAGCCAAACTGAGAGATGAAATGTTACAAGGGTGAAGTACAAAGTAGACTCAATTTTTCTCAAGTTAAGAGATGCTGGTGATTTATAGCGTGGCTCCAATTTTCATTTTTATGTAACAGTGGAAAGAATTAACTAAACGCAAAGCTTTGGAAAGAAAGAGAGTGAGAAGAAGAAGAGGATGAGAAGGAGGGAAGATGAAGGGGAGACACAAAGGGGAGAGTTTTTGTCAGATATTCATAGAAGGCTAAGAAAACCATTCTGCTTAGCTAGCAGTGCCCTCCTGAGACAGGGTGGCAGTAAGCGAGGAAAATAACAAGATAAATGAAATTTTTGCAGCTGCTAGTAAAATATTGAGAATCTGCACTTTTTTATTGATCTTTATGATCCTGTTGCCAAGAGCCACTTTGCGGTGACAAAATATGTTGACAAGTGCATATCTCACTGCCGTGAAAAATGTGGTAGAAGATTCTCCTTATGTCTGCAGTGTTATACAAGGAACAAATTGCATTGCTACAGCCAATTCTTTATAGAAAGTCTAAATTTAAGGCCTACCAACCCTAAACACTTTTATCTTGAACTTCAGAATAATGTTTGTAGCAATTCTTCACTCAGAAAACTGGTTGCATCCTAACTTCTCTCTCTCTCTTTTATTTTTTTTTTTTTTTTTTTGGTCTATAGATGTTCTTCTGCCTTACATAAGCTGTTATAAAAAATGGTCATTTCTTGGTACTTTGACTGTATCACTTTGGTATGTAATCCTTCAGCAAGAGTGGACCATTCTTCTTGCTTATATTGAATTTCTATCCATCTCACAAGAGTGTGTTTCACTGTTCCATGTGAAGCATAAGGGAAAAGCCACTGCAAGCTGATAACATTTGTCTTTTATCTTGTGCCTGATTCTAATCTTACACAGTTTTTGCTGCCACGTAAATGTCTTAACTACAGAAGTATCACTCTCAAGCTATTTATATCAGTGCAAGATCAGGATAAGGCTCTTGAGTTTAGACTAAAGTCTTAAGGATTTTTTCCTTTCTCCACCTTCAATTCCCACTTCAGCAGTCTAGAAATACCCAATCTTCTCTCACAGGATCAATGAGATATCAAGCTTATGGTAACACTAATTTAGACACACTAAATCACTGGCACTGCCCTCATGTTCCATGTAGGGGAAGATTTCAACACTGCATGATCCAATTAACCCCAATTTTTTTATTTCCCCTAAGTCAAAGTCTGTTTTTGTCAACAACCCAAGGTCTCTCTTTCGATGGTATATTGCTGCCATGAAAGGTCACTTCACACTACTTCAAAGGCCTTGCAAAATGAACTTATTCACATAAAAGTATTGTTGTCTATTTACCCTAAAATATGTTAGCTTAGACGACAAATGCAAAGCTCTTTAAATGATTGTACTTGCTGATCTAGGTACACCACTCAGATGGTTATACTGTGTAGGCAAAACTTGCCAATCTAAAATCCCCTGGAAAAAGACATAGCAAGAAAATATTTGTATTTTTGTGGTATCTTGGTCCTTCTAAAGTCTTAGCATTAATATATGCTAGATACAACTTTTCTATAATGTTGTTAGCTTGTGCTACAGGAGCAAAGTCCTTCTCTAATGACAGGTTTGGTACTAAAACAGTCAGTAGGTTATTCGTTTAGTTATCTGCAGAAATGCTTCCAAAACAATGACTTTCTACTGTAATACCATGTACTATAAGATGAGAATGCTCTATTCCTAAATTATGCAATGTTTTCTTTTTTCTTGATTAGGTCAAATATATTCTACCGGGCTTGTATAGATATCCCCAGGGGCACTGAACTGTTAGTGTGGTACAATGACAGCTACACATCTTTCTTTGGAATCCCTCTCCAGTGCATTGCACAAGATGAAAATTGTAAGTTTTTCCTTGCATTTATACCTGTGTATACCATAATTTCTCTTTCATGCCTAATCAGATATATCATAGAGTATTTTAGAGAGGAGTCTGTCCCTGGAACTTCAACCCCAGTCTGGATGGAGCTTTGAGCAACCTGTTCTGGTGGTGTCCCTGCCCTCAGCAGGGGAGCTGAACCTCCCCCAGCTAGATGATTTTTAAGATCCCTTCCAACTAAAACCATTCTATAATTCTCTGACTCTATGGCATTTAATGAAAGTGGCAGTATATTTAAGGTAAGGTGATGCACTTAAATTGTGTAAAATTATGGTATGGTTAGAACCATGGTTCTGTATGAGTGATTAATTAATCTACTGCAAACAAGTTTGTTACCAGACCTGTCACAAAATATTAACTTGCCAAAACAGCAATGCATTGCAAGTCCACAGGGCCTCTGTTGGTGATTCTTTATTCTATTAGTCCTGAGCATGTTGAGAAAAGCATTGGCTGGCTGATTTAAGGGATGAGATCCTTGTGCTTAAACAAAAAAACCTACTTTTAAAAATATCAACTGAGTGTAAGCACCCTGAAATGACAATAAATCTCTGTCTAGCCTGACCATCCTGATTTTCATCCATTCTTTTACCTGTTCTCAACATTTTATTTCTAGTTTGCTAGGGATCCTCACAAAACTAAGCATACATAGCTACTTATAACACAGACGTAATCTAGTGCTGGATAGAGTCTGTTATAGAAGTGGGTGATCCAGGAACATACTCTAGTTTTACTGCTTGTGTGTGAGACATGTTTAGAGCTTGCTCCATTTTGTCAACTTTGTGTATCTATGTAGTGGAAGAAAATAATAATGGTCCCTTTGACTTTGGTCTAAAGTTACCCTGTGACTGCCCACACTTAATAAATTACATACAAGATGGATGTGTTTGGTCCTGTACTTGGATACATAAACAGGATGAACTTCTAGGAGGAGCTAGTGTCTTGTAACAACTTGAATATTGAATCATGCAGCAATTAAACAGCAAGATAGCAGGGATTAAACTTTTGAAAATAAACATCCTTTCCCATCTTGAGTTTTCAAGTATGCTGGGCTTGAGAAAAGTTTAAAAGAAATTTATTTGCTTGCAGAAATACTTGCTGATGAAAGTCATGCTCTGCAGAGTACAATATAGAAATACTATTTTTTTCTCTCAGGAACCAAAGACTACAAAATTTTTATTTGAAAAGAAAAGCATTATGGTTAAAATCTGTAAATCTCTTGCTACTTTTCTGTGAGACAAACCCGAGTTTCATCCACAGAGACACTGACATGAGTAGATGAAATCAATCTCTGACCATGGAGCCAACTGCAGACTGGTATAGGACCTAAGTCCTGCTTAAACTCCCAGAATATACCTTCTGCTTATCTTTCACACAGCAGTATTGTCAGCAGCACAAGTTCTGCCTATATTCCTTAAGCGTCTAGTAGCCTCATTGCTTCTTTGGGCTTTTAAGAGTACAATTAAAAGAAAAGGAAAATTGTGATATTCTTCTTCTGAGTACACTGAGGCAAAATGATAGTATACAAATTGCTCCTGGTACTGAAGATGTATTCTGTGTCTGGAAACTTATGTTAGACAGATCCATGGATGTAACTCTATTTAGAAATTAAGTTCTCAGATGCTACCAAAAAAGATTAGGAAGGACCTCAACTGACCTAAATTAAATATCCTGTAATAATATGATATTGGAATCATTATGATTATTGATAGATATTAGAATATAACTTTAAAACAACTGGCATGATTTAAAATATTACCAAAGTCTAGTTTGTGGTTGGAGTTTGTTTTTTTGTTTGGTTAGTTGGTTTCTTTTTTTTGTATATTAAATAATGTTGGCTGATTCCAGATTACAACTGAAATGTAATTCTCATGTTTGCTCTTAGAAATCTGTCATTACTCACCNTGTAGATATAAACAGTTTGTGAGAGTAACAGAATTTGTGTATACAGGCATATATATATATATAATATATTTAATTTTAAAATTTCCATTAAAATATTAGCTCATGAACCTCAGTGTGCCAAAATTAGAAAGCATTAGAAGTTACTTGGTCCAGGTGTCCTAAATTATGTTTAATTTTGAGTTGTGGTGCAAGCCTTCGTCAGTTGACTCTATTTTTACAGAGGACCCTTGCCTCCTTCACTGTATGATCTACCTGGTTCTCAAGGTGTGAGGCAGCTGTTCCATTTCTTCTCCTTGCTTGACCTCTTGCCTTTCTTATCACAAAACTTTCAAATTCAGCACTAAATCACTTATTTATGAAAAGCACATTGCATTTGTTGGTGAAATATCTGAGTGCCTCATAAGCCATAGTTAATTGATGATCCTATGATTAGAAGCAATTCTCATGGGACTTTAAAATATTTTTATGCCTGTTTTGTAGGTGGGAAACTGATGCATGAAGATTTCTCTGCCTGTGCTGTGCCGTGTTTCCTGGTGACTTATCTGTTATTAATCTCAGGCATAAGATACATGATGAAGTCCCTGGCTTCTTACTGCATTGGCAGTGACTATTTGTGAGATGTAATGGCATGACATCCTTAGAGGCCATCTTTTTGTGCGATAAGGGAACTATTGTTGCAGTAGATATTAAAGCCCTATTGTATCTCAAGGAGTGTCCCAGCAGGGATTTTTTCTCCATGCTCTCAAAATTCGCGCTTGTCTGTGATATAGCATTCAGACATGCTGACTGCAACATGCAGAGTCAGGATATCACAAGTGGTGCAGCTTTTTCTTTCAGATGACAATCCCATTGTGTAATAAAAATATATTGCAATCAGGCTTCTCTGGGTCCTTTTAGTTTCAGACACTCCCTCGCATGAGTTTTCATTTCAGTGTCACAGAATCAACATCATCAATTCAGATCACTGTTTCATTCAAGAATTTTTTTCCTTTTATCTTTTTTTTCCTTTTTCTTTTCCTTTTATCCTTTTTTTAGGTTTTTTTGTACATTGTTCAAATAAAATTGTTTCATTGTAGTGTCAAGAAAATGGATGTTGATTCCTTTTTTGGTGTCTCCCTAAATTGTATTAGTTTTAAAAAGCATAAAAAGGATCTTATTTACTTTTCTTGTTTTCCCCCAGTGAATGTCCCTTCGACTGTAATGGAGGCCATGTCCAGACAANTTTAGAAATTAAGTTCTCAGATGCTACCAAAAAAGATTAGGAAGGACCTCAACTGACCTAAATTAAATATCCTGTAATAATATGATATTGGAATCATTATGATTATTGATAGATATTAGAATATAACTTTAAAACAACTGGCATGATTTAAAATATTACCAAAGTCTAGTTTGTGGTTGGAGGTTGTTTTTTTGTTTGGTTAGTTGGTTTCTTTTTTTTGTATATTAAATAATGTTGGCTGATTCCAGATTACAACTGAAATGTAATTCTCATGTTTGCTCTTAGAAATCTGTCATTACTCACCAAAACAGAGCTGTAGTTTCTAATCCTCAGTTCAATACATCCTATGTACCTATTTGTAGATATAAACAGTTTG
>VZTB01014855.1:0-19336 GCA_013397245.1 Thryothorus ludovicianus | reverse complement strand
TTCCCAGTGGAGATCAGGGATATTCCTCAGTGGTTGCTATTTGGACTGATGCTGTTTAGGACAGCAGTAACTGTTGGTCACAGGGACAGTGGGATTGAGTGCACCCTCAGTGAATTCCCTGATGACGCTAGGCTGTGTGGGCAGGTGACATGCTGGAAGGAAGGGATACCATCCAGAGTGACCTTGGCAGATTGGAGGGGTGAACATCATGAGGTCTAACACCAAGCAAGTGAAAGGTCTTAAATGTGGGCCAGGGCAATTCCAAGCACAAATACAGGCTGGGTGGAGAATGGACTGAAAACATCCCTGTAGAGAAGGACTTGAAGATGTTGGTGGATGAGAAATTGGACATGAGCCAGATGTACATTTGTAACCCAGAAAGACAAATATGTCCTGGACTGTGTTGAAAGCAGCATGGGCAGGAGGTGATTCTCCCCCTCTATTCAACTCTTATGAAACCCCACTGGGAACACTGCATCCAGCTCTGGCAATTCCAACATAAGATGGATGTGGATCTGGTAGAGAGAGTCCAGAGGACAATCCTAAAAATAATCAAAGGGATGGAGAGGGGTTGAGAGAGTTTGGGTTGTTCAGTGTAGAGAAAAGAAGGGCTCAGTGACACTTTTTATGATCTTTCCAGTACCCAGAGGGGCCTGCAAGAAAGCTGGAGAGAGACTTTTTGTGAAGTCATTTAGTGATAGAGCAAAGGATAATGGCTTTAAACTGAAAGAAGATAGATTTAGATTGGATGTAAGAAAGAAATTCTTTAGTGTGAGAGTAATGAGACAGACTTGAAATTTTCCCGGAAAAACTGTTGATGCCCCTTCCTGGGAATAATCAAGGCCAAATAGGATGGGCCTTGAGTGGAAAGGGTCCCTGCCCATAGCAAGAGGTTGGAAACAAGATGGTCTTTAAGGCCTCTCTTAACACAGATCATTCCATAACTCTATGACCATGCCAGTCTTTTACTTCTTAGTCGTTAACAGGGAGAAAAGCACTTTCAATCACATGCCAGTCTTTCCATTGGAGTTTTTCTAGCTTTTTCTGGGGGAAAAGAATTACAGCTCCGTGCTATGTTGTCTCACTGGTCTGAGAGAGTTTTGATTACAAAGTTACATGTATTCAGGAACTCAATCTTACAAGCAATTTCTCTTCTAAGAAATGCACTAGAATCCAACATGCCCCTTGAAAAGAGCAAATTCACTTCTGAAGAGGCCACATTAAAAATCTATTCATCATAAAGGAAATAATTTGAAAATGCAGTGGAAAATAATGGTTGGATTTTTCAAGGTTCTAATAATTCAAAGAGTTAATAATTTATAATGCAGAAAATAAATTTAGAACACAGATATACTTAGGAGTCAGAATTTAGAAAAGATCCTTTTGGCAGAGGAATAGTAAAAGACAAAGTTATGTCAGTTTTGCTAAATGAAAATCTAGAAAGCATTAATCTAAATTTATGTCTGTCAGTAGCTATTTCAGATGAAAGTATGGGGATTTTTCTATTCTTGTAACGTGCTTTGTACATGTTAGGGGTTCTATATTCTCTACCCAAAGCATGAGCTTTGGTGAGGTTCAGTAAGCATTACAGAGAAGAATGAGTTTTGTACTGGTCCCATACATGATGTAGTTTCACCCAGAAAAATATCAGCTGCAAAAGTAAGAAAATTTTAGAACAGGAAAAGACATCACCAAAGAGAAAAATCATTCAAGAGATTGTCTAGCTTAGAAAACAAAATTTATTCCTTAGAATTTTCATTTTGCAAAATATGTCTCGCACAACTTGGAAATGCTCAAAGTATAAATTATCACAAAACCTGAAAACTATTACATTAGAATTGCTCTCAGAATTCCACTTTAGATGACATGTGTTCCTATATGGGCCATCATGTAGCCAGAGACTGTAGGATTAAGGTCTCTAGAAAAAGCTGATGAATTCTAAAGGTCAATAAACCTAGATAGCTTATCAATGGTCCATGGGATTAGTAACAACAGTGTAATTTTTCCAACAGGAAAATTTTTTTCTGGGTAGGTATATTTCCTTTCTTTAAGCTCAAAAAGAAAGATGTGGAACTAAAAGCTCTCGTGCAACTAGGTGTTTAATAAAAAACATTAGAGCTACTTTTGATGGCTCTCAGAACATAATTCTCATCTGCACACTGCTGTAATCAGTTTAGTTGTTCTTAACCGTAACTTAAAATTACTACCTGGTAAGATTTTGATTCACATGGACATTGTGAAGCTCAAGAGTGTACAATACATATATTGGTTATTCTGAGGAAATGAGTTTTTCTGAGCTGGGAGTTCATTCAGTCCAGCAGAGGATTTTTGAAAGAACAGCCTATGGAGACCAATATCTCTGCCACTTTGTCTCTGTTCCTTCTTGTCTGCAGAACTCTGTTATAGTGAGGTCACCATCTTAATTCATTGTCCCAGTGCAGACAAAAGTGATGGCAGAAGACATAACTGCTACATCAAAGGCAGGCATGCTCTGCCCATGTCAATGTACTCACTGAACCGAGCCCTGCTTGTGTTCAGTCCTTCCACACCACTTTCATTTTTTTGAAAAATAACATATTGATTTTATTTTCTTCCAAGAAAAGAAAAAATCTGAGCACAATAAAATGGTTACCAGAGAATAAAATAATAACTTTTGTACTTATTGAATGTATACTACTACTTATTGAATAGTATACTACTATTTTTTTGCTCTTTGAAAAATAGTAGTATACAGATGTTGTCAGAAGTCAGCTTATTTAAATCTGCAATTGTGCAAATTAAAGCATTTTTAGGATATTACAGTATTTGAAAAAATTTTCAGCCTCCTTTTTAAAATAAATTTTGCCTAATGTGTGTAATTTATCTAAGCTTTAAAAAAAATTACATATTTTAGCATTAATTAGAATTACCCAGGTATAAATTGGATAAATGCATCCTCCACAAAAAGAATGGCAACTTCATTAGTATTTTTTCTCTGAAGATGTGGATGAATCAGAAAAATGCAGCTGAAGTGATCTAATAATAGGTGATTTTTACAGGGCTTATTTTCTTTAGTGTATACAAGTAAAATTTATTCAGGTATATTTTGTAAAGAAGACATTTATTTTGAGCCAATGAACCCATATTTTTTGTCATCACAATGTTCAGTTATATGTGGTTTGAAATTTTGACTGTTTACAGACAAGTTACAGTGTGAATTTTTACCGCATTAAATTAATCACATTGGTTTATTTATAACTTGAAAATAATTGGTTTCATGTAGCATTGTATAATTTTTTGTGGTTGCTGTTAAAAATAGATAACCAGAGGCTAATAGATGTTAATGGTCTCCTTCACTATTAAAAAAATCAATGTTTCTTGGATACAGAATATATTATTGCATTATTTTGCTTAAAAGTGTTTGACTACTGCATTCAACAATTATCTCTGTTTTAACCAACTCTTGATATTTCATACGAAATTTGATAAATATTTTCTGTGTAAATCAGCTTTGGACTCCAAGAAAGGTGAGAACTGGACATGTTACTACTTGTCTTCTAGTAAGAGAAACAAATAAACACTTTTTTGGTGGTGGTGTTTTTTAAATATAATTTTATATACATCTGTGTATCTTTAAAGGTCACATCATCTAAATTGCCTTTCCATAGTTTTTATATATTACTTTCAAACTTGTTGGAGAGTAGTTAGGTTTTCAAATGCTAGTAATTAAAATTGTAAGCTATTGAGTTATTGATGAATACTGAGCTATTAATCAAGCTAAAAAATTCTACAATCAGGGTTCAGTGCTCTGAAGCACTGTAAAATAATAGTATTTGTGTTCAGTGATGCAAGTAGCCACAATTAAGCAGTTCACTTGACAAATGAGATAGTTCACTTTATTTTGCACTTAATTGAATTGTACATGCCTGGTCACCATTGTCTCTTCCCTTTAGTTTTGGTTTCCAGCCATTTAAACATATACATTTATTACAGAGAGAGCAATTAGGTTGTGTTGGCCATTGGATCTGGAAATGCAGACATCAAGAGTTAAAATGTTGTGTATGGTAAAAATCATTATTATCCCTCCAGAAAAAAATTCTTAATTTTCTTAGCAGAAAGTCTGATAAGCATTTAGGACTCTACTGCTAACTTAAAACAAATGTGAAATGGAAAAAAAAAAACAAACCCGTAGGATGTTGGTATTAATTACCAAAGAGAAATATACAGACATGGTCTCTTGGCATTTTATTTTAGTTAACATTTCAGCAGAAAAGTCTCTCATTTCTGTCTTATATCCCTTTTTTTCCTGTGTTTGCAGTCTTCTTTTCTTGTTATGATACTGAATTTGTAACATATCAGTCGGTTTTATGTGTTTGTTTGTTATGTTTATTTTTAACAAGATGTGTTGTTGAAAACCTGGGTTCTGGGTTTCATTTCAAGATCTCCAAAAAAGCATTTTCAATCTGGATGGGAGAAAAATGTTATATAAAATGTAAAGATTCTTCACTCATATAAGAAAACAGAAAGATAATTGTGATGTGATGGTCATTTTCTCCAACTCTGTTATTGAAAAGGGTGATCTCTAAAAACCTCCAAAGCAATATGAGGAGTATAATTGTGAAGAGCTACAAAATACAGCTGGGATATACACATTTCCATCAGACATGCATTTGTAAGTAAGACTGTAGCAGGCACCAACAGATAAGAGGATTTCAGGATTCCCTCAGCTGCAGTGTATTTGGATCTTTTATTTTGACTAAGGAGTACCGTGTTGAGTTTGAGAGAATTAAGGCAGGTATATGATATTCAATGCAGGCTCACTGGTTTGCTGAATTATGGTTTATGGGCCCCTAGACTCTCAGTTAACCTCCATGTAAGAATTTCACATTTGTTAAAGAGGTTGTGAAGTCTGGGGTTTGCGTTTCCCAAGTAAGACCCAGAGAAGCGCACCCATGGTTCTCTCTGGAAATGACCAGGAAGATCAGGACCTCCCTCCTGAGTGGTTTTCCGCTCGTGACAACATCAAGCACTGAAGGCGTGTTGTTTCTCTTTCCCGTTGCAGGCCCTACCAGTGTGGTCACTGCTCCCAGTCTTTCTCCCAGCCTTCGGAGCTGAGGAACCACGTCGTTACGCACTCCAGCGACAGGCCTTTCAAGTGCGGCTACTGCGGGCGCGCCTTTGCTGGTGCCACAACACTCAACAACCACATCCGCACACACACTGGGGAAAAGCCCTTCAAGTAAGTACTTGAAGCCAGCAGCTTTTGCCAGCTGAGATTAGTGAGGGAAATGCATTGCTGCTGCTCACTAGCATCACCAGCACTCAGCAGAGGTTCCCTTGAAAGCCAAGGTCATACCAGGATGAAAAATAGCTATTGATGCTGCTAAAATCAGAATTTATACAGGTTTGATTTTGGGTTTCTTGAAAGCCTTGCACAATTTTCTGTTTTCTAATGATACCTTGATTATTTTAATTAAATGGCAAGCTGCTACCAGAGAACCACAGCTGAAAATATGGTCAAAATTGAGACAGGCCATGCTGTAAGAACATGAATATGATTCCTTGATGTCTGTATGCTGAGGTAGATGGAGCTTCACTTAAAAGCTAATTTGGCTCTAGGTATACATGGGGGGAAAATATGCTCTTTTTAGTCTAAGAATTACTGGAGACAAAATATAACTCTGACTTGTGGCATAGGTTTTGAAAGTTCATAGTAATACATCGATTATTATGTTCAGCTGTCCAAGATATAAGAAAAAATAAAGATATCTAATACAGATGATTTTACATTAAACAGACTTTTTTTATTTCTGAAGTTTTTAATTACTGATATTAAGGCTAAACACATACTTGTCTCAGAAACCTTCCAGCAGTGCTCATTTCCAGCCATAGTACAGTTGATCCAGGTATATTTCACCTTCTGATTTGCAAGACTTTGCCTACATAACAAGAAGTGTTCTCCAAAGCAGAAATACATCCCACACTTGTGTCTTTGTCTTGACTGAACTGACAGGGTCAGAGTAAATATATGTGGTCACTGGAGCGATTCCACCTATTGTATTGATATCACTTCTTTTGGAAGCTTCCTGGATGTTCCTAGGAGGAAGGGGAATAAGTGTAGAAGGTTTGTGTCTCTCCCAGTTCTCTGAGTACTGTCTGTTCTCTGTCTACTTTTCTCTGTTTTTTTTTTTTTTCCTACTTTTGCCAAACTGTGCTTTTGATCTGGTTAATGTAAGAGAGCTCAGCCATGGGGCCTGTCAGAGCCCCTCATAACAAGCCTGACAGAGATATTGGTGAACACACTTTGCCTCCATATAAGGTTGGAAGGAAGCATAGCCTCCATACATGTCTTTGCTGGGGGCAAGTGGGCAGAGCCAGGAACAAAATGCTGCATATCCAGTGCAGAAGAACTTACACAGCAGAAGTCATAGCTAGGATAGTGTCATGGGAGGCAAAACATGGAAAATCAAAACATCTAAATATTGACTTCTCTTGAGACAGTCTGTTGAATGCTCAGAGCCCACCGAAACTGAGCCAAAAATGGTGTGAGAAATCAGATTGATTTTATCTAGTTGCTGTGTAAATAGATTTTAGTAATTAATGGAAGAGGTTTCCAGGTCAAAATGGAAAATAGATTTTGTTTAATGTTAAGGTGTTACTTACGTGTAACCTTGTTGACTCCACTTAATATTTTTTCTTAACATCCTGTTTTTGTCATATTTCCAATAGATCTGCTATTTTGCCCCATTTATAGTAATTATTTTTCCCCTTTGGTTTACTAAATTTTTCCCCTATTCCAAAATGGGCTTGATTACAGCACAATTTCATTTGTTAAAGAGCTTAATGCATGTAATACAACTAACCAGAGGTCTGAGATTTGTTTATATGTTTGGGGTTTTTTGTTTTATTTGTTTTGTTTTGTTTTGTTTTGTTTTGTTTTGTTTTGTTTTGTTTTGTTTTGTTTTGTTTTGTTTTGTTTTGTTTTGTTTTGTTTTGTTTTGTTTTGTTTTGTTTTGTTTTGTTTTGTTTTGTTTTGTTTTGTTTTGTTTTGTTTTGTTTTGTTTTGCCCTGCTCATGTGGAAGCATTTAAGTATTCCAGGACATATCTGACTATTCCTTAATTGGCAGGACAGAGCAACAAAAAAAAAGTGTATGCTTTGTACTGGTTCTTTATGATGTATGGCATAATTTCAATTGTGCAAGATGTTTCCTTAGATCATTTCTTAAGCACAAGAAATAGTAATACCATTTTCTCTCTGGAAGGCTTGTTGAAGTATTTACAGTAAGCTGACTAGTAACTTCATGTGAAGCTAAAACTGGAGCTGCAGATCTTTCATCCCGGCTAGTCAGATAAGAGGACACACAAGCCCTGATCCTGCATTGCTCTTCAAAAGGGTAGACTTGTCTCTCACGCATTTGAGAGAGGAGGGGCAGTAAACCTATCCAGAAATTAATTTATTGTCTCTGCTGGAGTAAAAAAGAGAGAGGTGCAGCTCATCTTGATGTCTCATCACTCCTTTGGATGTTTAGATCCTCCTTTGGATTAGGGGTGCACAAGATCTGGTATTAAGAAAGTTTAGGAAAAAATCCTCAACAAATTCTATTAAGCAAGAACCATAATTAGAACAAACAAAATTTCTGTCTTGTAATCATACAATTTAAAATGTTTGTTTATGAAGGAATTTTGAGAGTGCACTTACAAAAAAAAACAAAAACCAATAAAACAACCAAGATGGAAAAGTCCACTGAGACAGTGTTTCTGCACCTCAGAAAAGTTTATATGTGTGGTAATGAACACACTTCTTTTAGGCAATATTTTTAATATTAGAAAAAATTGCCATGCATGGATAAAATAATTTAAATTTTAGTTATTTTTAAAATAACATATAATTTTGTTGTTACTAAGGTGTTACTAAGGTTATATTCTTATATGTTATATAAAGGTGTTACTAAGTTCAATTTTAAATGTGCTTCTGCTGTGAATGCAGCTATGTTCATAGGTGATATCTCGACAAATTACAGTGAGCATGGATTAAGTCAGCAATGTTAAACACTTAAGTATGTTTGTATGCATATTATTTTCAGAAGTTGGTTTTAAAAATTGTGAAAGTATGGTGACAGTGTTTTTAAAAATATTTCAGATCAATTGTTTTATAAGAAAACATTTGAGATTGATTAAAAAGATTTTTCTGTGAGAGGGCATTTTCTTTGGAAGACCTAGATAATTTGGATGTATGGTGGAAGACTTCTATTTGCTTTTCATTAAGATAACAATGTTAAGTGAGGTTATCTGTAGTCAAAGCTTTAGCTGAATTTGACTTTTCATGTCATCACAAGCTATCAAGCCAGCCTCACCACTGTAAAGTTTTTTGTGTATTCTTATCTTACTAAAGTCTCCACTATGGCTGCTAGTCTGGGAACAAAGATCTTAAGTAAATTAAAATGCAGGAGAAAAAAAAAAATTATTTGTCACCTCCATTCCTTTAATTTTTCTCACCCCATCCATGTTTCCATTTCAGCAAAATTAAAAAACAGTGAGGAGAATTACTTGCAGAATCAGGGTTATGCAAGGATCTAATATTTAGGAGTCAACCCAAAAGAATTAAGAGGAAAGATTCTTTCACCCTGCTGTAGCTCACATTTTTAACATTGTTTCTTACTCAAATGCAAAACCGGGGAGCATTCATTTTAGATTGGATATGTATGTTGCAGCTGAAGTGACAGCTCAGTGTTGTCAAGAGGGATTCTCTGTTGTTGATAGTTTTTCTTGGATTTTTGATACACTTCCAAAGGAGTTTGAAATGTAGTGTTAAATGCACTCGTTAACTGAAATACTAAAGTGTTTATTTTGAGAGTATCAAATTAATGTCTTTTTCTCTAAAATAGACCCTCAGCATTTTCTCCATCTAAAGACTTTCGCAGAGGTTGACATAAACGTGCAAATTAAACCAATCCTCTTTTATAATCCTCACTGTCAATGTTTTGAAAGCACTGTGAAGCAAACAAGGAGACCAGTAACAGTGAGGGCTATCTAAACAAAATCAGAAACCCCAGTACTATAGAAATGTCCCAAAACTATTGGTGTACTTTGGGAACTTAAGAACAATTCTGTTTACCACATCCACTCAAGCAAATCATACCAGGAAACTGTGGCAGAGTGAAGTCTTGAGGCTGAAGAGATTGAATGCTAGAGTACATTGTTCCTTACAATTACAGTGCACATGTAGGCTGTAAAAGAAGGTAACATGGATCTTGTTTTCACTGATGGTATCTAATTGGTATCTAATTTGGAATTGCTTTGGACCTATATTTGTTTAAATTCCATTCAAATGCCATCAGATGGCCTTAAGTGGAAATTAAAGTGTATCTCAGTTAATATGAGTCAGTGCAGGCTTAGACAAAATTTGGTATGTCTAGCATTCAGGTTTGGGTTTAGCCCCATGGTTGCTTGGTAAGTCCACATGAGTTCTGGACCTTTCTTTGTAGACAATTTTGACTACTCTTCAACTCTCCAGCACAACATTAAACATGTATGGGTTATGGCACAGGAGTATGCACAAAAACCGTACACATGCTCACCAATCTCATGGACAGAGCTTATTGGAGTGGTAATTCTGCTATGATGGGCTGGGAAAGAATGGTTTGTAGAGGGAGACACTGCATAGAATACATCACAATCCAGAAGAAAAATATTCCTGCCCTTCCTCCCATTCCTACCTACTGTGAGACAGTAATACTGACTGCTGTGACACTATTATCTTCACCTTTTCTATCAGTTTGTATCCAGCAACAACTTCTCTGGACCACATTGAAAAGCGGAATCAGGAGCCTAATACAGATCTCTGCCCATAAGCCAGGTACTTATATATCCAAAGCTATGGTCCTGAAAGCATCACCCACATCATTTGGATGTACCTAGAAAATCATAGGCACCTTGGGTACTATCTGAAGGTTATCCAGATACAAGAGAAAGACATCAGAATTAAGTGCCTTGCCAGAGGCTTTATTCTGGCTTTTGCCTAAGGGCTGTGTAAGTGGTGCAGGCATCACAGTTTGATGAGCAGTAATACTTGGCACCCACAGCCAACCTATTCATAAAGGGTAGATACTTGTATCAAGAGTTTTATCATTTTCCTGCTCTCTCTTTAGCATCCTTCTTTCCTGTGACCTCTGTGTTAGTGTATCAGCCTGTAGCTGGGAAGGTAGAGCACCCTCACAACAGAAGAATCTTGTGGGTAAAGGGTGGGAAGTTTTAAAGAAATATGGTAAACCTTGCTGTGCACCTTCATTAGCAGCGCAATGTGCTGAGTGAATGCTTGTGCAATGCTTCTAGCCACCCAGAGAAGCTCCAGAAAGAGTAAGGAGGCCTGCCACAGCAAAGGATTTTAGTGGGTAACACTGTGTTTCGATCAGACTATAGCCTTTATTGAAATTACCAATTGTGCCTAGGCATCCTGTTACCCTGTATTTCGTTTATTTGGCCTGGCTCTTAAAATCAGGGGTTGCCACACCTGATTTTATAGGTTATTTTGCAACTGTGTCACTTAAAGCTTAGTTAGGCAAGGATCCAAGCCTCCTATTACTCATCAAGCAAAGTACTTGTCTTCGTAGACATCAAAATAACAAAACTATCAAGTTCAAGTAGACAGTAATATCTCATATGGACTAAGTTAACCCCCCCCAGCCTTAAAATTGATTATAATGCCTCTGTGATAGATATATATGTATGTATATAAAAATAATACAATAATTTGCAAGTTTGTCAGGCAATGAAAGGTAGTATATTTTGACACACTAATCCAGTAAGTAATCAGTTTTCTAATAAACAATCAGCAGTGCACTAATGTGTCATCAGCACTTCAGGAGCTCTGGAGAGTGGATGATCTGCACATAGATGTTAATGAATACCCCAAAAATCATTAAGTAATCAATACTTCTGAGTTATTTTCATTGAGCTGATAGGTCTGATACATTAAAGCTGACATTTTACATTTGTCAAGATCACAGTGCAGTTTTTAACAGTGGCATATGTTGTTAAAAATATTCCAGAAAGACAATCAAGGAAATACAACTTAAAAGTGTTGACATTTTAGATTGGTACAGTAACCTGGATGAATGACTCTGTAATATCTGTGTTAATAGTCCTGAAGCAGAACTTCATCACTAAAAATTATTAATATGATGAATAACCACAATTATACATATGTCTAAATATCTTTTTTTTTTTTTTTATAAGCAGACAATTCACTATCCTTCACATCAGTGAAGAGAAAGACTAAAATTAATTACTTGAGTCCATTGTTTTCCTCTCTTCTCCTCTGAAGGTGAAGAATTCATTGCAATGATACTTTTATGAAAATCTTATTTGGAGATAAAGTAGCACATGGTACCATTAAACCAAAGACAGCTTTTGGAGCAAGTACCATACAAAAGGAATCTTCTCCATCCATGTTTTAGACTCATGAAACACCCCTCTCTGGTGTTCAAAATGCAAATCAAGAAGGCAGCATTTGGGAGATTAAATACAGTACTTTGTCTTTAAGAACAGGGATAAGAGATTAATTCCAAGGCAACAATATTCTACCCTCTCCAAAATTTAATAGTTTTGTTCATTCATTCACACAGTACTTTTCTTGCAGATTATGGCTCTCTAAGAGAAGGCAGGATAGAAAGTGAAACAATATAAAAGTGAAACAACACTGATGGCTGTTATGAGTTCTTGCTCAATCCACAGATTTCTCAAATAGTGTGGATATTCACAGACAATTAACTAAACACTATATCTATGTGCCTTTTTAAAATGAATCCTACTACATGGTCAGATCAGATAAAGAAAGAGTTTTCTCTTGTTCTAGGACTGAGCAATAACTGCTTTGTGATTTCTCATCCTCCAATAGGCAATTGTGGATTTTAAAAAAGCGGAAGGTGAAATTCTATTTGTCATCAATTTCTCTTAGGGGATACAGAGCAGAAAACTGCAGACAAGCTGCCTCTTTGATGGCTCACTCCTAAAATCTCTTTTTGTTCTTTATCTATTTGAACTGACAGTGATCAGAGCTACAGCAGGACAGGCCTCTCTGGAGAAATCACCTTCCCCCTGTCTATTGACAGATTCTTCTGTTCTGAATCAGACAGGCCTTGTCCCATCATAGGCATCAAGGCCTTGGAAGTAGCCACCAATTAAACCTCTTGAGCCAGTAAAATCTGAAGCCACTTTTGAGTGTCTGTTCTGATTAGGCAGGATGAGACAAAGCCCATCACCCCCTCCAGAGCAGCTCCCTGGTCTCAATTTTCTCTCTTGCCTTCACCAGGTGCGAGAGGTGTGAGAGGAGCTTCACACAAGCCACCCAGCTGAGTCGACACCAGAGGATGCCCAATGAGTGCAAGCCAATAACAGAGAGCACAGAATCAATTGAAGTGGATTAACTGATTGACTGGTTGGAATTAAACTGCAAGGAAAGTCATGATTAAATGTCACGGACACTTAAGCAAAACCAAAGATTTCCTCTGAGCAACTTTCAATCAGTCCCAGAAAACCAAAAGCAGTAATAAAATAAGTAAGATGTTAAGAGATATTGATCCTGGCGTGGAAGTGAGACCAGGAAAGAGATTATTTATTTATGACTAGGGATGAGTCTTATTTCAATTGACAAGTTACTTGGGACTGTTAACATTTCAAGTCCCTTCATATATTGTTTTAATTCTAAAAGCCTTTATAATTGTTATTTAATGCCAAAGTGAGGAATCTCAAGGGTCCTTCTGCTCATAGTTATGACTGAGAATGCACATGGACTTGTTTATTGTTGCACCTTTTTTTGTAGTATGACTCAAAGGACCCAGATATAATCTGTACATTTGGCTGGGCTTGGCTAAGTTGATCTTGACATGGCTGTAATAGAAATAGCTGTGTGGGATGGAAAGTGATCACGAGCTATACCTGGGTCAGTGTCAGCCACCTCAGACCAAAGGGCATTCCATTTCCATAGTCTCATGCCTCACACTGTGTGCACTTTTTCATGCAAGTAGTTTGCATTGGCATTGGCATAGGTATTCTGGAAAAGAAAAAAAAAAAAACAAAAACAAAAACAAAAAAGAGTTTTAAAAATGGAATGTTGTATATCTGCAAATACACGTTTTGTAAAGAAACAAGTAGGAAAACTGTGTTAAACTAATAGAGCTTTCAAATTCATTCTAATAGCTATGAAAGACAGAGGTGGTAGAAAGTATTTAAACACTAAATACTCTAGTCCATGTGTAAATGATATTACAAGGAGCAGAAAATTGAGAAGATACTTTTGATTTGGGCAACTGATTTAATGTCACGTTGATTTCTAGGAAAACAAGTCAGAAATCCAAACTATGGTCCATTGATATTTTTAGTCTGTTATCTGGATCAAATTGGAAAAGTTCCTGTATTAGATGAAATTTTCAATACAGTTGGGCTGAGCTTCAAAGCAAAAGATAAATCTTAATACAGACACTGCGTAAATTTCTTGGAGGCTTCATAGCATTCACTTCATGGAAATTTGCCTGTTACAGTGAATGAAGGAGAGCCAAAATATTCCTAACATAAATGTAAAAAGCTCAGATGTTATTACATTGGTTTGATTTAACAATTTGGAAATTGTTAAATATTGGTTTTTTTCCATGCTTTTATCCATGATGTATTTCAGATTTCATTATTTTGTCTAATCAAATAATGTTTTCACTTCTAGAGACCAGAGGTGTTTGTTTATGTATTGATTGTCTCAATGCTAGAGCAGTAGATTGATAAAAATGTTTAAAAAAGAGGAAACAACAGGAAAAAAAACCTAAAATGAAAAAAAAAAAGAAAAAAGAAAAAATTAAAAGAAAAGAAACAAACTCACAACCACCAAGAAGCAAAACCTAAACAGTCTGAGGTCATGCATAAGGTAAAACTGCAAAATAAAATTGTGGAGAATATGGGGATTAAAACAGAATAATTCAGTTTTGCACCAAAACTGAAGTGCTGAGTGGCTCATAAGGGCTCAGTTGATTATAGTAAATATTTTAAACACATTTATGGGGATGATTTTAAACATGTAGAGAATAAAGTATCCAGTTCTGTAAAGGGCTAGACAGAATCAGCTACAAATTTAACATCAGGTTCAGACCATTTATGAATTCTGCAAAGAGCTCAAGCAGAAAAAGAGTAAAATTCAAATGCATTTAAAAGGAGTTTGAAAGCTAAGACATCCATACTGCATGATGTTCATTTATTATGCTGTAGGAACTACACTGCAGAATCTGGAGTTTCCAAAGCTTTGCAGGGAATTACTTCAGGAATATTTGTGTTTGGCCTTTAAAAATGTAAAAAATATTGTGGGGAAAAAAAGATTTTTTTATCATTGTTCTAGCAAACCAGATTATCTCATAAAGAATCTTCAACCCCGTGAGTTTTCAGCTCTATTTCTAAGTGCAGAGGTATGGGGTGTGACCAGTTCTGTCACCTGCCTGATTCTATCCTCAAAACTATGAGAAACTCTTAGCTACTATATAAATGTGTTTGTTTGTTTGTTTGCTTTTAGGTTCAAAGAAGCATGGGAAGCTGGGTAGGAAGACTTGTAACTTAAAGGTGACTATTTGAACATTGTTTTGCTCCTAGCAATGTTAATGAAACAGAAGAAACCAAAATAAAATCCTAAACCTTTCAGACCCTCATGCCTGGTAGTTCACATTTTCCCTTATTTAAGTGACTTAATGTAAAGTAATATTCTGGTGGGGCACCAATTTTAATTAGCTGTTTCAACAGTATCTATTGATCATTTCTGCAAGCAAACAGCTGAAAAGAGAACAAGACATCAGTAAACTTATAAATGGAGCAAGTGGGAAAATATCATGCTCTGAAAAGCAAATATGAGCTCTGTTGCATCAATGAGTTGTGCTGTTGCATTATCTCACCATGCTCTCATGGTGAGGGATGGGGTTTGTGGCAGTGAAGAGCACCCCACTGTATTCAAATACAGTAGTGCAAATAGTACCTAAGTATGTGCTTACAGATATTGCAAGTTCCCTGCTGACTACAGGTAGGCTTACTTGTATGTTTTCATTTAAACATGTCTAAATATTCTGCTGAATGAGTGTGAAGTAAAGGTCAATTGTTTCAATATTGTACTAGATTTAAAAAAATAAGCACTAGAGTAGTATGTCTGCAGAACTTATTTTCCTTACAAATAATTCCTTCTTGTGTAAATCACTATGTTGTTCCATATGCCTAAACACAATTTCAGTTATTGTATTATTTAATACATTGCATTTTCACAACAGATTTGGCAGCATACAAAATCAATACAGTGAAAATCCATGATTTCATAGTGGTGTTTTCATGAATACCACATTTGGCATTCTGTTACAGTATGGCAAATGTAAAATCATCATGAACAAGCTAAATACATTCTAGGTTTGGTCTAAACATAATTCAGTTCCTGTCTGGATTTCCCAAATGCTAAGTGAGTTTCAGTTCATATTTCAGCAGAACAACTGTACATTTAGATCTGTTATGCATACAATATGTGTTTGCACAGAGTAATCTGAAGCAGTAAATGTAATATTATTATCTTCAAATGTAGTAATTATGTGCCTGCCATTCCAGAATTTCTGAAGCGCTTGGAATCTCTGTTTTGTAGTCTGGTAAAAAAATACAAGCTTTTGATTTTTGATTTATTTTTTTTGTCAAACCCTGAACATATTGAACGTCATATTTAAAAATTGTGCCTCTTTCCTATTCTTTTTCAGTGTGGAATTGAATTTTATATGTTCATAGAGTTATGCCTTTCAGAAAGAATTTAGGTCCTTTATAAACATATTTATAGCCCCTAAAGTTGATAGTTTTAAATATAATTTGATTTTCCTCCCATGAAAGAAACCTGAATTGGAAATAATATAATAATTACAGCACGCTATGTACTAGAAATTTACAAGAAATTATGTGTATACCTTTTACTTTCAGTAACATCATCTCTCCTTTAAATTCATTTATTTTGTGTATGGTGCCATTGCGTTACGTGGTACTCTCTTATAGCTGAAAAAATGATGTAATTTCAAACAAATAAATAGGTCAATGTCCAAAATAAGGCTTTTAAGAGTAGTTTAATTACTCTAATTTTTTGAAATTACAATTAGAATGCCATTCTGTTCCATGCAAGTCCTTTCTTTGGATAAGTTTCCAGCAAATACAATATTCTGGGACTGCATGAATTTTTTTTTCTTCCTAGATTTTGGGAGTTTCAGCATCATCAAGTTAGTCTGAAAAAGTCCACAAATTCACTCTATAGATGTAGAATATGCTGAAGGATTCCTGTGTTGTAATAAAAATAATTTCGGCACTGTAATTAGAAAGATCAAGAGTTTGCTTGCATTTTTTTAAACTTCATAAAATTGCCTCTTTTTTACTGTAAAGGACCAATTGAGTCATGCATGTAGCTGTATTCTTGTGATATCAAATGTAAAAATTACATGGTGTTTAAATCAAAATAACAGGCACTCATTTAAAAAGAAGATGAAGAAATGTAAATATATTTGATTAATAAAACATTTCTATTACTGTACCCTAAGCCTTTGTCTTTTGTTAATATTACTGATGGAATTTTATCTGTGTTCTGCAGAAAATCAGATATACTTGGATGATTATGCATTGACAGTAGTCTCAAATAATCAGCAAGCCTTGCTGTAGTTGTCATTATCAATTTCCAAAAAATATTTGCAGCTTGGAAGTTGCAAACTCTTGTAGTTAGAAGAGAATGAGATCAAGTTTAGGTTCCTTGTCCCTGAGTCTCTGAACTCTATTGATATATTGTTGAGGAAACACTAGTTGTGCTCAAGCAATTTCTCAAACATATGTAGGAATATTTTTGTGTAGGTTATGATGTGAATCATGCCATATTATAACCAAGTTTTTCTGTTCTGCCTACTCGAGTGCCAGGCCTTTTTGTGGTCGGTGTCTTGAATCATTTTCGGTTACCTGAATCCAGATTTAAAGGATCACCATCTAGTGGACTTAGACAGCATTTCAAAATTCCAGTTGATGTGGACTATGAACACATTCTTCAGAAGTCACTCTAAAACCATAGCTAAAAGCAGTAGCCATGCTCCACTGCAAAGAACCTTCAGTGCTTTTTCCAGCATTATTTCACTGCTGTTGTGTGTCAAAGAGCAGTGATTACTTTACTAAGTTAGCCCTTGTTCCCCTTGAAAAAACATCACTTGAGTATGCAAAAAATATGTCATTTTCTGTAATTTTTCATGTTATATGACCTTTTACATAAGCGCAAGAACCACCACGGTAGAATAATTGTGCAAAACTACTGTATTTGAAAAAATACTCAGGTAAATCGGCCAGTAGACTGCCTGCTGATTTGCAAGTAGCAGGGATAGTTAATCATTCCAGGCAAGTTTCTGCACATCTGAGGAAAGTTCTTTCTAACAAGAATTGTATTGAGTCATGCTATATGAAATTATATCACCAAACCCTCATAATCTGTCATGAGCTAATGAGACACAAATGTCTAAAGGAGCTGGTGGGTGGAAGAGTCCTTTGGCTGATGGCCCAAGCTATGATATAGAAAAGTCCTGGGCTCCACCACCTTGAAGCTCTTTAGGTGCATGATTTAGAAGGGGTGAGACTCAGGTCTGCTAATATTTTTCTTTTCACTCATTTACTGAACTTCTTTAGCAGCACTGAGAACCAGTAGAGTGCTGCTTGCTTAATTTGTCTCTGAATGTGTTCACTCAGATTTGGAAGTATTGGAAGAATAAATCCAATATTAAAGTGCAAAAGACCAGGAAAGTTAGATAGAACAACTTTCAATGTTTGATTTTTGTTGGTTTTTTGTCCAAATAAAGTGGACACTTGCTCCCGAAGAAGTAGACAAGACATCAGCAGCATCCCAGTCACTGCATACACTGCTTAGGTAGCCTCGCTGGCACCAAAAAGCATCTGCCAGTTAAAACAAATCTAAACACCACAAATCCAAGCTACACTTGAACTGGTGACACACAGATGTTGAAGCGGCATTCTCACCTCCATGTACTGAGTGTCAATTTCCCTGTCTTTAGACTTACTTCTTTTCATACTTGCTAAAATACAGCAAAACATTTGAGAGCAAACTTGGCCAGCCTCATGTTCCATGGCTGCAGGGGATCTGACAGCATCTTGGACTAACCAATATAATGCAGAGTGCTTAACGTGCCCAGATGTCTGGGCATGTTAATAGACACCAACTGTGGTACAACAACAATTATGTCCCTAAAACTTAGACGGGCTACAAGCCAGTGCGTCAGATGGGGGATTTATTTTTCTTCTCAGTATTTCCTGATGGTCACCCTGAGGATAATCCCTGGTCAGCTAGTCAAGGAGCAACTGCTGGTACTGCTTTGCTGTAAATCTGAATCACTTATGTAGGTGAAAAATGAGGACGACAGGTATCTGAACAGAGTCACAGGTGATCTCCTACTCATGTAAGTGAGGACATCAGAAAACTAATGGTATGGAAGACCTAGATAACCAAATGTACTGGTTTGAAAAGCAAAATCTGTAAGAGACACCAAGTTAGAAAATAAAATTTATTAGGAAAAAGGAAAATAAAAAGAAAAGGAAAAGAAAATACATACAAAAATACAAATGAAAATCACTGACAGAGTCAGAATACAACCTGACATCCTGTTGATCAGGGTGTTGGTAGCAGTCCAGTTGCAATGGTGGCTGCAGCCGTCCTGGAGTAGCAGCTGTGGCTCTGTCAAAGGAGTGATCCTGGAGAAAAAGTGCAGCCCTCCACTGAAGGTCCAGTGGTGATGGATGGGCCTGTTCTTCCTCTGGGAGTCCAGTGGAAAAGNTGGCTTATCAACAGAAGATCACATCACTACCCCTCATCCCAGTTCCTACAGATGTTAACAGAATAACACACCCCTGATTATATTTTACATTGCAACCCATGACATCACCAAATATAGTTGCAAAAGAACATAGGAAGGGAAGAGGAACATACAGTCTATTACAAAAGAAATCAAAATCTTTGCTGTCAGTGTGTTTCATCTTAGAGTCTTTGACAGATCTATTTTTTTTTTTTTAAACTATTTTTGTTACTGATAACGTAACTTAAGAGACAACCAATGTCTTGGAAAAAGGTATTAGTGAAGCCTGGGCCATCCATTATAGCTGTAGTTGTATCACTGCCTTTCTCCCCAGTGTTGTCTTCTTCTCCAGCCACAGCAGATTAATATTACCAATACTTCTCCATGGATTTAAACTTTTTCCAGTCTTTAGTCTTCTCCCCCTTCCCATCTTGCCTGTTATAATTTTCATAATTTTTATCTATTATACTTCTATTTTTCTTTTTCC
>VZTB01014851.1:710188-790051 GCA_013397245.1 Thryothorus ludovicianus | reverse complement strand
GTGATGTCCGTGTTGGTTAGAGAATTCAGATGTAGATTCTATTGCTTGACAGGAACAAATGAGCTTTATCTACTTATTTATCCAGAAAATCTGAGGATTTTTACAGTAGTGTATTTTTCTCTAAAATACATGGCTCTTCTCCAACTGGGTTATGGGAGAATTTGTTTCAGCTTGCTGTTGCATGCCTCCAGCCAGGAAAGTTGGTTTTGTCCACTTCTTTAGTCAGGCAACATTAAACACTCCTAAAAGATTTTAATTGAATACTTTTAGGGCTAGGAAAAAAAGTCCTGATTATGAGTAGATTTTATTCATATGCCATGGAATTAGTTAACTTTCTAATGGGAAGCTGGGAGTGCTTTACGCTTGGCTACTACAGTGAGGGAAATGATTGAAAAGCCAGCATTTCTTGGCATGCATGGGGAAATTTAGAGACAGTTGCACAGCTCTGAATTGTGGAAAGTTTAACTCACTTCAAATAATCATAATTTGATTAGTCTTGCTGACTGAGTCAGGATACAGAGGCGGATTCATTTTGCTTTTTCCCAAAGTTCATTCACAGCTTGATATCTCTTCTGTCTCAGATTTAGTGCAGCAATTGAGATTCTCTCCTTCTACCCCAGTATACTAATAAGATCTGGATGTGGTGGGTTGGCTCCTCAAAAATAGCATATTAAGCGCTATAAATATAGAACTAATATAATTCTATGATTATAAGCTGACTAGTGATTCTGGAAATCTTATTTTTCTATTTTTAGAATGTGTTAGTATTTATATTCTTTCAGGTGGACATTAAACTGAAACCATCTGTATTGTTTCTTTTTTTAAGACAGTGCATTGAAAAGCTTTAAATGTGGTTTTGATTGAGGAGGCTGCTGTAAGGCATTCACACCACTAGATGGGGTCTGGAAGCTATGCCTTTTTAAAAGAAAATTTTAAAAGGAGATCTGTGCTTCTTAAACTATTTACAATAAAATATGTATTACAACTATAGTTACAGAATTTCTGGGGGTAACTCAGCAAGTCAGAGTACATATATATTTCAAGCAGAAACTATGTAACTTCAGTTGTTTTTAGGTACTCATATTCTCCCTTCTCTTTTTCCATGCAGCTCCATGACCATCTCCTTTTTACTGAAATAAAAAGACTGCTTTTTCCCTTAAGAAAATATTATCATTGTCCCCTTAATGTTTTCTTTTCCTATGTCCCCCTCACTCACCACTTACATCGACTTATGTGGAAGTTTTTGAGATCAAAATTATATTGGTTTGTCCTGTTAATGACCATCACATATTTTTAAACTGATCTTCATGCTGCAAAAAGGCTGTTCATGGAATTCTGTTCTGCTTGTGATGGGAGCATTGAACCAGTACTTTATGCACACTGGGATCCATTGATTTGTTCAAGGGTTAAAATGTTAAGTCTTGTGTCATAAATACATAACTTGGGGTATTTTAGATGAGTCAGGGAGGGTTTATCTAAAAACTACCAGGCCCTCATTCCTATGTCTGTTGCATAGTTATGTGTTTGACCTGTTCTTTGAGCTAACTCTTCATGTTTAGAAGTTAGAAAACTAAGCTGAAGAGGCTCTGTAGCCTCCTTGTGCCCTAGCAAGTTGAACTTGGTTTGGGGAGGGTCCAGTGGCAACTGTAAACCATTGAGAAAAGAGAGTAAGACCTGTAAGGTTGAGAAGGGGACATAAGAAGGAAACATGTCCTCATTTGAGGAGCAGTGAACTATTAGGTATGTTAAGCTCTTTGTAGCATTCTGCTCATTCTGTTTTACTTGCTTTGATTTATTTTGCTGCACAAGCCTTCCCCCTTTTTGCCTCCTCAGCATGTTCTTTACAAGCTTTTTACAAAGTAGAAGTGGAGTCTGACCAAAGCTAGGGATGATTTACCTTCCAAGGCTGCATATTTCATAAGAATAAACTATAAGCAGGGAGTTTTTGTCATTTGACTTTTGTGTTCCTGGAGTAAAACACTGTTCCGGAACCTCAGACTTTAGTTTTGGGATCTGGAATTGCATTTCTCCCCCTAATCCAAGTACTGGATTCAACTCTGAGCGAGGCAGAAATGCTTATGCACAATATAGACCTTTTTAAGGTTCTTCTGAAAGTTCAGGGGGTTTGTGCTGTCTGCATAGTTAAAAGTCCATGTACTCAAAAATCCCAATGATAAGTTAAAAAAGTCCTTGAACAGCAGGGCAAGCCTGGTATTCCTTGGTGATTGTAATCCTTATGGCATATTTTAAAAACTAATTTGTTTTTGACAATGCAAATCATAATAAGCCCAAGTTAAAGGAATGTCAGTTTTGGTGTTTTCCATCGAGTCTTTACAGATAAATCCAAAATGATCACTATTTCAGCTCTAATGTCTTTCTTTGTCTTGGCTGAAAAGCAAATGCAGTTCAGAGCCCATTTCAACAAACTTTTTTAGCTCACATTAAATGAATATTTATGTCTCAAAAAACACCAATCAAGAAGGCTTTCTTAGTGTACCCTAAACTAACATTAAATTTGCCTCCTGCTCTGAGAATTTAGAGAAGCAATCCCTCTAGTTGTGGGTAAGGAATACATGTTGTTAGATATTAGTGAATCATCTAGTGATTAGCTCATTAAACAGTAAGCAGAATATAGAGATATAGAAATTTCTTCCCTGTAGTAAATGAATTAGATTCAGGGGGATCTTGTGAGAGGACTTTCTTAGCAAGCTTATGAATGTTCAGATGTGTCGATCTTGCCAGTGTGTGGAGGACTTTGAAGGTGTGGCTGCACTGTGCTGCTGGTTTGAACTGACTGTATTTCCTAAAGTCTTTCTTGAACAGAGCTTTTCTGTCAAGTGCTAATTACTAAGTGTTCAACTTAGTCATTGTGCTTCAGGTAAATACAATCCAACTCTTGAAACAAGCTATTAAATCCATAACTTCTGGTTCATGTGTATTGGAAATCACAGGTACTTTTGAAAATCCAGTCCTTGGCTCCTGATTGCTGTGACTTGTAGTTTCTCTTACTTCATTTAGTTCCCAGCCTTTCAAAGACCTGATGAGTATTACATTTTTTGATTTTGTATTAGTGGTCTGATAGCAAGAGGAAAACACTGTTGGAGATAGAAATCTTGCAGGTGATTAGGTGATTGCAATTAGATTGACATGTAATTGGAAAAGCTAGGTTTCAGGTTTATGAGGCCTCTCTCAGTATGAAAAGAGGAATGGTAGCTGCCAGAACTACAGGAAATTTGAGAGCAGTTCTTCATAGTTTAGTTAAAATGCATGTCAAATAGGCCAGCTTTGCAAGAGAGGACTGAATATTACCTCTGAATACAGGCATGGTTAATTTTGTTAGGGTTTATTTTTGATGAGTGGATGTGCAAGGGAAAGGGAGGAAAGAGGGATGAGTATTTGCAACTCTGTCTGTAGCACAGGTGATATTTGTGACCTGTTGCATAGAGAGGACTTTAGAAAGTCTGTAGTGTGATGTTGAAGGTATTTTAAGGTCATAAACACAGCATCATAAATGAGTACAAGTCCATAGATTGAGGTGTCCAGTGGTTGCCAATTTTAGTTTCTAGGGCCATACCTTCAAGGTATTTGATCCTTAAAGATTACACCAGAAGAACACAGAAGGCAGTTATTTTCTGAGAAATGCTCAAATATGTGCTGAGTTTTTATCCCTTTGGCTTTCCTTTCCAAACACACTCGACAAAGTAAGTGTTGCCTTCTTTTATCTGTATGTTACCAAGATGTGTGGGATGTTGTATGGAATACTGAACTTCTGCAAGGGTAAGTGAGGGACCCAGTATTGTGGGTGATTGTGTTGGGGATATTAATTCAGGGGCCAGCCACAGGGTTTGCTTCTGACAGTGAGCTTACTGAGGTTCAGGGCTCTTTCCTTAAAAGCTAGTGCTGGTGGATTGAGAATTTTCTTCATGTAGACTCTGTAGATGTTACATGATGACAGGAACAGTATGAGGATATTTAAGATTTTGCTTTGACTGTTTTATATTTTGACTTTTAATGAGAAGGAAAGAAGATTCTGATTGTCATCACTTCCAGTGTGAATGCTTTGGGATTCCTTGTAGGTGGAATAGTTCACTACATCATTGAATTGGCAAATACCTGTTTCAGTTATTTCAATGCAATAGAGGTGTGCTGCATGTTTCTGTTTGGAGACCATTGTCAGTCCTGCTCTGAGCAGAGCACTGTACCAAGGACTGCAGGAGAAATGTGTGTATCTTGGCAACCACTTGTTCATTGTCAGGCTTATCAGTTCTTTCTCTTCTCAGTGGAATAATTTGTTGTGAATTTTGACTAACTTGATACTGCTTAAAGTAGTCCATTTAGTTAGGTTACAGTATAACAAATTTTAAGTGCTATCTTGGAACTCACCAATATGGGTCAACCACACCACCTCAAATAGTTCAAATAACTATTTGTCTTCTCTTGCAGTTCAGGAAATAGAACTCATCCCACACATGTACCATCTTCATATGTTACACTTCTGTGCTACTGAGGCAGCTCAAATCATCAGTTTCTCAACCTAGAATTTGAAGATCTCTTAACCAGTTCCAACTTGGCATATTCACCCCAAATTAAACAGAACCTAAATGTAGATACTTTCCCCCCTACTTGTCTTCCATTATTTCTCAAAAGTTCCCTTTAATATGGTAGAAAGTGAACTGATTATTGCTTAAATTCATGGGGATTGAATTTTTCAGGGAATCTTTGGAATGTGTTGAAGGAACATTTGAATAGTAATGGCATCTGGGGGAGTAGTACTTTTCAGATGGCTTTTGGCTTTGATTTCCTTATTGTAAACATAAATCTCAAATATTTGTCACAAGTGTAGCCAATATCAATGACTTATTTAGAGGGATAAATATCTAAAGTAGTTTCCTCTGCCTTTCCTTCTTTTTTCTCACTGAAGGAAAAACGGGAATACTTGAAAATGACCCTTTTTGGACTTTGGGCAAAGAGAGATGATGACAATCATTAAGGCTTTAGTTATGTTGATGACTGTCCTGCTTGTGGAGATTTTTTTTTTTGTGATTGCTATCTTCAGTCAGTTGATGCTTTTTTTTTTTCTTTTATTTTCCTTAAAGACAAAAGTGCGGTCTAAAGTTACAAAATAGGTAAATCAGTGAATTTATCATTAAATATTTTTTTTCTTCTGAAGGAGTAATTTCTTCTCACCTAATAGATAGTCTGGAAATACTTAAGCGTGCAAGTCTGCCAAATACTGCCTAGTATTAAGTGAGTGAAACAAATGCTGTAGCGTCTTTTTCACACCCTTATGCCTTGTCCTTATTGTGGAATTTACTGGGATGGTACCGTTGGAAGGGCCCTCTCACTTAGCTTCTGTTTTAAATGTACACACTCCATATTTCACTTGCAGTCCTGCTTTATGCATGACCTTGTCAGCCCTCTTGGGGGATAGAGGGTTTAGCTTAGCTTTCTCTGTGTTTAGGCTGGTATCCTTCCTGGAGTGGAGTGTATTTAGAAAGGTTTTTAACTATCCTCTAGGATCCCTGGGTTTGTTGATCAGACACACAACTGAATTTTGGAGAACTGAGGTTCAAATTGTATAATAAAGAAGAGTGTTCTTAGTAGCTCAGCTTTTAACTCTTTGTTGTTCTCTGATAGGGCTATGATCATTCTTCTGTTCATCCTCTCCTGTCTTGATCATATCCTCCATCATATGCATGGGGATTTTCTGATTTGAAGATGAAACTTTTTCACACCTGTCAGCATCCTCACATTAGCACTCTTGGTTCTGGCAGGCGCTTTAAGCTCAATACTGTCCATTTGCTCTGTGGAATCCAGCTTGCTCCTACAAGCAAAGGTGCTATTCAGGTTATAGATATTCAACACTGTATGTAACTGTCAACAAGAAGTCAGGAAACCTGGTTTTTTTTTTCACAGTTTTGATTAGGTCTGTTGGTTGGCCTTTCTTGCCCTCGGTTTTTCCTATACCAAGGAAAGGGAAAACTGCTTACTTCAAAAACCTCATGGTGCTTAATCTTTTTGTTAGCTTTGAAGTACTTTAGCACCCAGGTCTTTCTAAAGCAAGGATTTAAAGTGCAAAGTATTGTCCTTGTAATGCAAATTTTAAAATTATAATGTGTTGTTCAAAAGAAGCTCAGATTGAATAGGTTTTTGTAGATGGCTTTCTTAAGGCAGTAATCGTTGTAAGTCTTGCCTTAATCACCTCTATACCTCCATTTACTATGGAGGGAATTAAAAGAGAAACATTTTTGGCTAAAAAGAAGAAGAAAGAGAAAGGAAAATTTAAAATAAATATTGGTGACTGAAATCAAAGGAGAGATCCTCTTATTGCATTTACTAGGAGAACATCTGAAATAGTAGTTTAGCCCTATTGTATAAGAGAAGGAAATTAGTCTTTGAAATGTCAGTCCAGGGGAAACTGCAGTGGAACCAACACGATGAGTCTAAAGTTATGTCTGCAGTTGCATTCATTTAGCTTTACATGAAAATTTATGTTCATCTTTTACCTCCTAGGACAAGAGCTTTACTAGTTCAAGACTGGACTCTTCTGCTGCAGGAGCATTTTGGATCTTGTCGATTTTCCTGTCAAAAAAGGCCTACTTTCTTCTTGCTGCTATTTTTTTTAATTTCTGCTTGTGTAGTTCTTGTAAATTAAAAATTTCTCCAGCTTCACTAGAGAAAAGCAGGGAAGTGAGTGTATATATATTATTGGATAAGAGAACAAATCTGTGGCTGGCGTTACTCAGCTTTCCTAATGCAAGACAACAGCTACAACACAGAAATGTGTAGGAAAAATGTATCGTAGGACTGCAGTATTGACATGTGGGTGATTTTGCATAAGGTATGAAAATTACTTCATTCTTCAGGAGGAATTGCCAATTTTTACACTCAGATTATTTTTCTAAGGTAACATCCTCTGATGTCCATGTTCTTTGTGCTGTAATGACTTTGGTGAATGCTTGGTTTTGGAACACATCCTGCTCCTTTCTTTGGCCTAAAGGTCATCTTCCCATGCCATGTCTGGCTGTATTTGCATCTTCTCTGTCTGGTTATCTGATGGAACCTGCTCTTTTGTACTTTGCTGGATTTAGCTGAGCAGTGTTCTCTGTCACAGTCTGTGCTCCATCCTACAAGGTGCTATTTCTGAACAGGCTGAATAATGGACTCTGATCAGAGAACTTACGAATTAGAAAAGGATGGGAATGATCAGATGTCTCAACTAGTTTGTTTCTGGCTGTTGGACAGTTGCTTTTTTCATTGTATTCTCTAGCTGCTTTTTTATCTGGCTAGATTTTGTTGTTATTTTGTTGAGGACTTGGTTATTTGTTGTTGTTAGGTTTTGGGATTTTTTTTTCCTGAAAAACCAATTGTCTGCTTACTAGATCTCATTTATTACTCACATTACAGTAACACCTACATGATTCAAGCAGAGAGCAAGAATAGGACACTCTTGTGCCTGCTGAGCTGCAGATCTGTAGTGAGGGCAAGCCTAGGGCAGGAGAATATTTGGGAACAGGTCCATAATAAGACCAAAACAAACCTTGGCTTGAACTGGAGGAGGATGTGAAGCATTCAAACAAATTGGTTGTTTTTTTGGTTTTTTTTTTTTTTTTTTTTGCTTATGTTTTTTGCTTTGGTTACTGTTCAATCTTTGTAATAGCAGAGGTAACCTTAAATCCTGAAAGGATAAAAGTAATGCAGATGAGGGGGAGAGTTTAGTATACTTTATGCCTCTGTTCTTGCCATCTTCTTCAGAATACTGAAATTCTTAAGTTATTTTCCTGTGAATAAGGGCAGAATACAGGAAATCATAATGCTTTCTGGACAACTGCCTGAGATCACTGATGTAGCAACATTTTCATTCAGTGATTCAGTTAGGTCATAAGGGCCAAACCAGGCAAGCCTTTGCTGTTACATTGTTGGGCTGCTCTGGGTACATAAATGGTGATGTTCGATAATTTTAAGGCTCCAGTTTCTGCAGTCTGTTATCAGAAAAGAATCTCAGTTATTAAAAAAAAAAATATATATTGCCCTCGTGGTTTGGAGGGAACAGCAAAGCCTCTATTCATCTTAGAGTTTGCCATGCATGAAAGTTCATTAATGATAGGAAGATTCCATTTTGAACTAGTTTATATGTTTCTGACCCTAACAGTAAACAGCAAAGAAATGTCACATTCTTGAACATGCTCTTCACCCTGAATTCTGTACTTTTCTTGTCTTGGTGGGTGGAGTTGATTTTAATTGTACTTTATTTTTGAAGGAAAGCAAAGATGTTTAATTTTGCTAACAATACGCAGCCTTTATTTTATTTGGTTATTGTTTAATGTCCAAGCAAATGCCCCTCACTTCCTGGTAAGGATTCTTGGAGACAATTCTTGTAAAAGTAGTAAGATAATCAGAAGTAGTGATGACAGCATTTAGAAAAATGAACTTGTTTCTGAAAAATAAAAACATCTTGAGTATGGGTTGTATACCTTCTAATCTTCAGGCACTGATGGACTTCCTTCACATTTGTGAACACTTTAATTACTTATAGTGAAATGCTGTACACTTAGACAAAATTTATCTGTTTTTCAAAGAAACTATCTTGAGATTTCTGAGACTCATAATCTACTTTAAAAAGGCCTACATGATTATTGATATTGTGCTGACTTTTCTGTTATTGGTTAATTCGGCTCTGTTTGCTTCAGACTATATATAAATTGTGTCCTTTTAAACACACAATAATTTTCTTGAAAATAAACCCCCAAACTTTTCTGCAGTTTTCAGGGCCAAAATTCTGTTTGCCAAGTTTCATTCCAGTTACTTTTTTTGCACAGTTAGAAGTTTCTTAATTCTGTGGTTACAGAATTGCTGACAAACACAGTTGTATGCAATGGTGTGTATTAGTTACAAGCATTCAGTTCATTCTTTCCTTTTAAGGTCATTCTTTCATTAACTTAGTCTCAGTCACTGCTGTTTATGATACCAACACTCTTCCCTTGCTTAATTAATTTCTTTTCTTAAATGCCACCCCTGTCCCAAGGACAGTGACTGTACTGCAATGCAGTGATATCCCTTACCCACTGTAGACACCAAATTATTTACATTAGTGGTGCTGCTCGTGGATTCAAAGCCTTCCATTGTTTGCCTGAGCTGGTATTTCGTTAGCCCCTGCCTGCTGCCTGCGTGCAGCGTGTCCTGTTTTTCAAAGAAACATATTGCATATAATCATCCTTTACCTCCCTCCTCAGCCTCCCTCCAGCTCCAGCATGTGTGCTTGGATTGCAGCCTTCCATCTGTGGATTAAATATTTCTCTTACTCGTACAATATGACTTTTTGAAAAACTCAGAAGTGTGTATGTCTCTATATTGCTTCCAGAGCTGGTAGGCAACATCAGCATTCCACAGCTGTCTGGGTGAGCCAAATTTGGAAGCAGAGTAAATCCGAGTAGTCTGGCTTTGGGTTCATAAAAATAATGCCTCTGGCAGAAAGAGCACTCATCTTGTTCAGAAGTGTCCTTTTTAGTATTGCCTTCAGATTTCTCTCTAGCTGTCATGGTCTGTGTCTTCAACATGAGAGTATTGCTTCTGGCATGATGCATCAGTAAACTTTTTAGTAACTGCAACAAGGTGTTGCCTCTGAAACTCTTTTGTTAGTGCATGCAGTAAGGGGCAGGCAGAAGTGGTAGTTCTAACACGAGCAACGTATCCAAACATGTCTACACTGCCCCACATAATCCTGTGTGAAAAAATCCAAAAGTAACACTGACTAAAGGTACAGAGCAACACCCTGGTGCAACTGAGAAAGGGGATGTAGTCATTTGAACATGCTTAAACACAGCACTTCTTCTCCCCTCCTCACCCCCCAAAAAGAGAAAGTGCAAGTGCAAAAGTTCTCATTCTGATTAGTTAGAAGGTCTTTAGAGCTTCTTGATTCAGACATCCTCTTTAGTATTAACATGTATTAGTAATGGCTTAATACTGTAAAAAAATAACATCTGCTGGCTTCTTTCTTGGAGAGGACTGACTGCTTTTGTCCTGCAATTTCAATTGAGATGAATTCTCTAGAAGGCATCTCAGGCAATTAATATTCTTTCCTTAAAACTGTCATAGTTGTTCTAAAATCAACAAATTTTTATGATGGAAGTTACTCAAGTCTTAGGGTTCCTCAGTTGTCAGTACTGCTATCATGTGCACTGACTGCAGTATGAGGCAGAGAGGTTTCTCAAATCCTTTATGTGCCCTCTGAGAACTAGGTGAGCAGCTTTGCCACCAAGATAGAGCCATGGGTTGCACTCCCTCCATACACATCCCTCTCTCTTATTTGTGAACATATCTCTCAGACATTCTGTCCTAGAAGGAGAGAGCAAGCAAATATTTTTCCTCTGCTTGGATCAGGAAATGGATGTTTGATGGGGGCTTGTGTCAGTTTGCCCACCTCATCCCCACCTGACTACCTGCTGCCTCTTTTCAGAGTTTGTTAAAGGAAAACACTGTGCAGTTAATTTAACAAGTCCTTTCAAAGAGGCAGAGAGGAAGCAATCAGGACAGAGCAGGGTGGGAAAACCAGAAAACTGCTGTCTTGTGATTAGTACAGTGAAATGCTTCACTTGGAGCCATAGTGTCAGACTTTGGGGGCCAGAGTTAAGGCAAGTGGGGAAAGTCATTACTGTTACATTTTAAATGAATGGCAAACAGCTATTTTAGTATTTATTTCTGTATCAGCCAAACCAGCTCGCTGCTTTTTTGTTAGTGTAGGGGTTTAATTTTTTTGTTTAGTTGTCTTTTTTTTGTTTGAGCCAAATGTTAAAAAAAGAACTGTATTTTCATTGTGGCTGAATTGTGTGGAGTGAGGGTCTGAGGCAGGCAAAGCTATGGATCTTTTGAGGAATATTAACTATGCAGCTCCTTAATTCTAGACTTTTCGTGTGTGGATATGATGATTTTTTCCTGAAGTTCTAGTCTCTCTTGCTTCCTTTAATTTCTGAAGTAAAATATTCTTTTGGGGCTTTGTTACACTGAAGTTACTGCAACACAATATGGAATTCAGTTCTGAGTGTTTGCTTTGGTACCTTTGACTGCTACAGGAGCTTAATGAAACATATGTAAGCAGAATGAAAGCCAGTTTAATATTGCACTCCTATTGCTATAAAATATAATCTCAAATGATCTCAGGCAGGGCATAATACTAGTAACCATGGAAACTTTGCTTGAAGACTTGAAAGGATGGGGCATCTGCTAGGCTCACTCACTTGTAGGCAGGAGAGAATTCTGGGTTGTGATTTGTTTTAAAGAGGGGAACTGGTTATGAGGAGAGAAGCTTTATCTTGGTGCACCTAAACATTAAGTCTGGTTGGTGCATATTTGTTATAACCTTCTTATTCATGTTGGACAACTTCTATATTTTTCTTTAAATAGAATTTTCTTAGCCAAAAATATCTGGGATGGCTTCTCCTGCCTCTTTTTTTCTGTTGAGTTCTTGGTTGGGGTTTTAGGGGGTTAAGGATGTTTTAGCTTATTTCTTTGCCTTTATTTAAGGAAGTGGAAAATTCCATACAGGAAAAAAATGGCTTACTAAGACATATCAGAAGAGGGAGAGGCAAAAATGTCATAGGTGTTTCGGTTATATTGTTTTGTTTTGATTTGTAATGCCTGACTGTTTTGAGCTGAGTACTTTATTGGTCTCAATTAACAGAAACTAGGGCTGATAAGAGGGATCTTAAATCCTTGTCTCTAAGCTTGCAGTTTCTAGTATTATATTCTCTCATGTTTTAATTAAATACCTTGAACATGATTAAGAAAGACTTGGCAACTTTGCCATGGAGGAGGAGAACATGAGACACCAGGACTATTCATGCCGATAGAAGTGTTTTGAAGTTTTGATGCCCAGTTTGAAGAATTTACTAGTTAGTTTGCTTTGAAAATGTGACTGCTGGTGTCTTTGTGGCACCCTGGCTTTGACCGTTCAGTTCACAAAGAGTGTGTGTGTATGTGTGTGAGAGAGAGAGCATTCATTCTAGGGCATTCATTATGTAGAGTTACATTTTGTGTTGGTTTTGTTTAACTCCAGCTTAGGAACAATGGTTTTTAAACTTTACAGTATCTCAGGCAATGGTGCATGTTTCGACCTGCATGCAATTTGGCTTCCCGTCCATGTGGAGTGACTCATTTTTCACAGTTGTTGGGGAAAAGGGCTCTATCAAAAAGTGTTATGCATTAAAATCTATGAATAAACTTCCCTTTAGGATTTGCAAATTCTGAGCTGGCATGCTTTTTCTGGTCCAGAAGGGGCATAAAAGTCACAGCTCTCAACAAGATTTGATGGTTATTCCTCAAAACCGAACTGTTAACAAAAAATTGAGTTCTAGTACTGTTTAGGGAGGTTTCAGTGATCACTAAAAAAAAAAAAGGGATAAAATGTCTTCCATCTTTGTCTTGCTTTCCATATATACAATCATTGCAAGGACACAGATTGAAAGAAGTCTTTGAAAAGAACAGAAAATCTCTACAAGTTGCATTTAAGGTGTGCTTTGGTTGACTTTAGGTTCCTTTATGGAACAAATTCCATTTTTGTTACTTTTTTAAAGATAATCTGGAAACTTGTAAACCTTTTGTTTTGTTTTGTATATGTCAATAAGAATGGATACAAATAATCCAGATCTGAACATACAGCCTTATATGGGACAAGGAAACCAGCTAATCCTGACACATGAGAGTTTTAGGTAATAATGTCATGTGATAACATAATTGTCTTGCCTACTTGGCAGTATTTTTAGATGAAGCTAGTTCAAGATTAGCTAAGTGACTTATTTTTAGCACTTCTTGCAATAACATGTTAGTAAGATGTCCTTTTATTTAAGACATCTGGAACTGTTTGTGGAGTTTAAACATCCTCTGATGTCCTGTAGAGATATAAATAGAAGCAGGAGAGAGAGAATGGCCAGCCTGTCTACATTTGGAGAAAATGCCATCTGGTGCCAGAGCAAGGGTGAAAGACTGGTTGGATTCAAGAACCAGATAACAAAAAGGGCTGAGTGCTGGTAGGGTCAGTCTCAAAGGCAGACATCCCAGAAGTAAAGGGACAGCCTTTTTAAGGCTTGGTGCTCTGTCCAACTTTGCTCCTTTGTATCTGCTATTAATAAAACTACTCACAGTCTTTAATTTTTCTCTTCTGAAGACTTTACAGTCATAGCATTTCAATAGCATGTCATTCAGGAATCGATGCTTTAAAGCAGAAACTAAATAAGATTATAGTTTACTGGGCTTGTTTGTTTGAAGTGCCTCAGTAAGATTAAATAGAGTTCTGTCTTTAAGTAGTTGAGTTGGTATGTGCAGCCCATCTCACCTGCTCCCACTTGTCTTTTCCCAGTTCCCTGCTTCGCTATGGTGGAAACCTTTCCCTCCAGAGTGCCATGAGTGTCCGGTTCAACAGCAATGGCACCCAGCTGCTGGCCCTGCGCCGGCGCCTTCCCCCGGTGCTCTACGACATCCACTGCCGGCTGCCCGTCTTCCAGTTTGACAACCAAGGCTACTTCAACTCCTGTACCATGAAGAGTTGCTGTTTCGCAGGTGATCGTGATCAGGTAATGAGCAGGCAATGCTGCCCTGAGTCTCCAGAGATTCCATGACAGTTTGGGAGCACCTCGGGGAGGGTGGCTTTTTTCTGATTCAGGAGATGGCACAGGGAGCAGGACACATACACTGGGCTTATTCAGAGCTGTTTTGCAGTGTGGGCTGTGAAAGGAGAAAAACATATACCAAAACATATGAGGAGTTTTACCTGTTGTTTGATGTGATCTAATACTTACTTGGAAGATTATATTCAGAGGAAAATACTTGCTGTCTTTCAAGGTCCAATTAATACAATGTTATCTACTCATCTACATATGATATGGAAGCATCTTCCTTGCATTTCAATTTTGTTACCGTGTGACGTAGAGGCAATCCCACAAAATGTAAATGTTGTGTATTTATAGGGTTATTAATTCCTATTTCAAATTATAATGTTTCTCTTTTAATACACAACTACTAGATCAGGTAGAATAGGTCTTTGTAGGTCAGTGTTCTGTAAGTGGTGCTGGCAGGAAGGAATAGTCTGTTACTTCACTGAGGCAAGGCCCTGTCCCTACTACTGATCACAAAGAAATAGGTCACACATAAAGTGGCTAACAGAAGTTCATATGATTCTGAAGCCAGATATTGTCTTTGGACAGCTGTATTTCATAACCACAGGCACTGTTTAAGGACAAAAGATGTATTTCAAGCTATGATAGTATCAAACTATGATCTGAAAATTTCTTAACTGTCATCAGCAAAATTCCTGCAGTCAGAATTTCATCACTCATTCTATTACTGCTGCTGCAGGAGGCAGAGTTGAGCTTCTTTCAGATTGCAAGCAGGAAATACATTCATGTTACTGAACTTACACAGTATTCCTTAGTTCTGAATATTTTTTGACAGGAGTGTGAAAATGTGGTAATGAAACTCATTTAAAACAATTGAGTGGCTTGCTATAAAGCATTGCAAAACACATATGTTGGTTAAGAAGAAAACCACTGACAATTTGTGGTCCATTATTTAGTTGGCCTAAAGATAACACACTTTTCTTCTCTGGAACTATGTATAGAGCCATGTACACTCTTGACACCTAATTTAGCTTCTCATTTGCTACTAAAGATGTAGAGAAAAGTGTTCATATATGTTGCTCTGCTTTCTAAAGCATTTTCTTATGGGTGTGGTATTATTTTAACAGGAAGAGTATGTTCTGTATCAGGCTGATGTGATACTTCAGGACCCTGCATTTTTTAGAAAAACTGTATTCTTGTAGCTTGACAGACTTTCTGTTCAGATAAGTAGTAGCACTTAATGCTGCTAATGAGTTGGAAATCAGAGCAAAAGACAATTATATTCTCTCATAAAACTACAGAAAGCTAATAGGGAAGATGAAGTGTTATATGGAATGTTAAAGAGATGTGAAATTTGACATTTAGACTCAAGCTCATTCTCATCTTCTAACTGGAAGGAAAAATGATAATGAATTCAGAAAATGCCAACACATGCTCCAACTCTATGTCTGAAACTGTCCAGCAATGTTTAAATTCTGTGCCTAAGATTGTCAACACTAGGGATTTCCCCTTGGGACTGCCTTTTACAGAAAACCCAATTCCAGTTGCAGGTTTATCTAGAAAAGAAGGTTAGACTTGGAACCTACTGTAAGATAGACAAGGCGAATAAAAAAATAACAATTTTTTTGAGTTTTGCCCTTCTATACAACTTGTATGCTTTTGTATTATGTATACAAGTGTTCACCCCTGCAAATCAGAGTTCACCAAAAAAAGAAATAATTCTGTATCCAATTTAATCTGGCTTCAATCGCCTCTCACTTTTAATATTGCTGTTATTGGCTTTTATAAAGAATGTCTTTCATTTGAGAACGATGCAAAGTAAGCTTCACAGAATATCTTGCTTGTATTTCCTCATAGGGTGAAAATTTTCTGTGGGCTAAGGTTTATTTGAAGGACTTGTGGATGAGAAAGTTGCTTTCAAATATTGAGTGGCACTTGTGGAAGGAAGGCTTCTTTAGCAGTTTTTTCACATTGAACCTCTGATTTTCTGTCTTCAATTCTTCTTTTCATTTTATTAAATTGCCAATTTGATATTTTTTCTCTTTTTGGCTGTCTTAAATAGTTAGGTTTACCTTTTTTACAGGGCACAGTAAATTAAAAATTGAGTCCTCTATGTTCAAAAACTATTATGTGTTGTCTGCACAGGTAGTTAATCTCATAAAATTGCATTTCTATAGTATATTTTAACTCTAGTAAGAAAGCATTATCCTTAGCTCATTGGTGCTTAGAATGTAATTGCATTGGGGAAAAAAGTGAACTGCTGAAAGGAGGAGGCCTGTCTTGTCCAGCAGAGGTGATGTAAGACCTTTCACTGATACCACTTCCTAACTTGGCAGCAGCATTTACTTCTTTTCCTGGGTTAATGACTTGTACTGGCAGTCAGAGAGGTCTGACAAACATTTGGATGTGATATAGGGATGACAAGATGGATGAGAGATGGAGAGATGGCCTTTCAGCTCTGTGAGACTCAGCTCCTCACAGAACTATAGCCTTTGTAATGTTTCTCTGAAGTTTGTACATAGGAAATGGTTTGCTCACAGGAAGTTTTCTTGTGGCCATCAGGGTTTAAAACCCCTGTTAGTCTTGGGTTGCCTTTAGAAATTCGTTTTAATACTGTGAAAATCTACAATAAAGGTAAATAACACCCTGTTCTTTATGGATTGCATTCTGGTATGGCAGAAACAAGCAGATTCTGAGCTACAAGCACACAACTTGAGCTCTCTTGGAGATTGTTGTTATATCTTAAGAAGCCAAATGCTTAAGTTCCCAAAATGACCAGTGTTATTCTTACTTTGACAAAGTATGGTGTTAAATTGATGAAATTTCTTTGCCGAAACAAAACACAGACTACTAGCTGGGGAACAGTTTGTCTATTGATGGGGGTTAAACTCTCTAATATTTTCTCAGTATTGTTTTTTTAGTGCTCAGAGATTGTGATAGGTACTCCAAAGGACTTGGAGCCAGAACTCCTGATGTGTCACTTTAGAGAGAAACCTGCTTTCAGCAGTCATGCAGGGATCTGTATACCACCTCCTTTTACTGGAGCATCTGAGATGCAAGTAGACTGAAACCTCTTGGCAAAGAACGATATATCATTAATGCTCTAAGGTACAAAATACAGGAAAATTCACTTGTTAGCTGCAATGATTTTTTGGGTATTTTTTAGGTTTAAGAACACATTCTGAAATGCTTATATGATTTTGAGTTGTTGCAGGTATTGTGGGTTGCAGCACAAGCTAAGTGACAGGGATCTTAGAGGATGAACAGCTTTGTTTCCCTTTGTGGCCTTGTAAACTATGGTTTTCCTCCCAAAGTATTATTGTCTAGTCCTTGTGAGCCTGATTTCAAAGTCAATGAGCAGTATGTGTACATATATATATATATTTGTGTATATATATTTGTATATATATATGTATATATATAGTTTACCTGATATTTTAAAACTACCATTTGAAACTACCTTCATTTGCTCCTCTCAGAACTCTTTTTTGTCCTTGTCATTGGTGTAATGACCTAATCCACATGACACCAATTTTTCTTCTCTTTGAAGAAGAGCTCTGATGTTGGTTGATGAATGGGTTCAAAATGGTATGGCATTTGCATTATCCAGGAGCTCACTTGACTCATACAGCTGTGAAAGACAGGAAGGGTAAGGTAGGCTGGATGGATCAAGCATGACTCTCAGCTTCCCACTGCCTTTGTTGGCTGTAGAGATTTGTGTGAGAATGTAATTTATCCATCCTTCTGGGCATCCAGGTCCAGAATTTTCAAAACAGTTTATTTATACACCCAAGTCCCACTGACTTTAGTATGCACAAGTATTTGATTACATACAAATATGGAATGTGTGAGACTCTTAGTCATGTCACTGTGCTAGGCAAGTTTCTATTCTTCTTGTCAGCATTAGAATTTGGGAAATGTTGATTAAATACTAAGGATTTTTAGTTGCTAAACTGATATTGAAAATATTTTCTTGTATCTGAGGATACAGAAAGTATTGCAGAACTTTAGGTACCCAAACGTGGTTTTAAGTGCAGGAGCCTCATAGGCTATAGTGATGGGCAACAGCACAAAAAAAAAGGCCCAGAAAGAAACCACAAAACACAACCACTCTGCAAACTGAAACAGTCCAAAAGGTTTTCTTGCTCAAGAATTGTTGCCTGTGTCACAATGATGAATGCTATCAGTTCATTCCTGGTTTTTCCCTGTATAGATAATGTGAGGCTCTATTAATGCTTGTGGTTGTAAAATCAACTGCGTATTGCCTGTTTAAAAAAGTTGGGGGTGGGGAGAAATAACTTGTACCCTGTGAATCAAACAAAAAGTGCCTTGACTCTGGCATGCCCTCAGACATTACATCACCACTCAGCCTTTTCTGTTGACATTACACTGGTATAGGAGAGTTTCAGGAATGCACTGCTCACGGTGCTGCAAGGCTGCTCCAACTCTCTACAAAGTTACAGCCCTCCTTATGTTGAAATCCATGTTCTAAATAGCCCTGGTTAGGGACAAGCCAGCTTTTCACAGGACAGAATTATTACATGAATGTAACTCTTCCAAAAGCAAGGTCAACGGTGTAGGTGCCAGGGGTCTTGTATGGTTGTATATTGTCTTTGTAAAAAAAGAGAACTTTTCGTCAGTGGTGTTCTTTGTGTCATCTAATTTGAAGGTTGTTTATCATGGGAAGTAGTGCTTATCAATGTCTAGGTTTAAGAACTAGCAAGAAGAAAGGGAATTATTATTTTAGAGAATATATTGTCAGTTTTCTGTACATGGAAGGCTTCCTAATGAGTAGTAGCATATTGCAGTCAGCATTTCTTAATGTATGAAACTCATTTAGTGTGCAAATATGTTGCTGTGCTTGGATAAAAAGAAAATCGATGTCTTGCTCTGTCTTGAATTTGGTTTCTTACAAGAATTACTGATGACACTGTATTTTGGGCTTTGCTTTATCTAAATAGCAGTTTAAGTACCAGCTATATGCATAATATATACATATAAAGTCCATGCATGAGATTTACCTAGCAGTGAAATTATTTATTCATTTCTTCCCATTGGTTTTGGTAATTGACATTGGGAGGGTCATACTGAAAATGCCTCTTCAGAGTTAAGGTCTTGAAGCAGGAGCTGAGTTTTCTTTAACCCTTCTTGTTCTGACTGCTTCTTCCCCCATTCCTGGTGCATCCTGCCAGCCCCATTTCCTGTCTCACTTCTCTTCTGCATTCCTATAAGCCCTTGGGGGAGGTTTTTAGACATCTGCACAGCAATACATAATTCCAAAAGGACCCATACTGAGACTAAATCCTGGTGGAGTGGAACTCAGGAGATTTTGAATTTTGCAGACTTTGTGTTCCTCATAGTATGTCACAGGAGAGCTGTAGTTAGTAGCACCTTTCACATGCTCAGATAAACTTGTTGATTTCTTTGTAATGTAATAGAAATATTTTCCCTGCCATAGAAACCCTCAGTGAGGATTTCTAAGCTGCTTTTTTTCATTAATAAAATTCCTGCTATGGCCCTTCTGCATTACAAAAAGGCAGCTGTAAAAATGTTGATGGATTGTTCCCAATGATGCTTCTGTAAGCATTTGAAACTGCCCCACACAGAGTTGGCTGCTTGTAAGATTAGGGATTTAGGGAGTGAGAATACAAATTTTTGGCTTTGAAATTTATGTAGTAGAAGCAATTTGTATTTCTCCAGTCTGCTGTGTCACAGCTTTACTTTTTCCAGTTCAAGAGATAGGCATGCTTCTTACTGAGGAACAAAGCTTCTGTTGTTCAAAAGCCTTTTGGACTCACCTGTTTGATTCTCAGGTTGAGATGGAAAACTTTTAAGCTCTTTTTTGTGCCAGTTTCAGCCTCTTGAAAAACAATCTCAAAGAGTACAGGGTAGTACAGGGTAGTATGTAAATAGTACAGGCTGTCCTGGCTAGTGTGAAAAAATGTATCTGTTTTCACACTGTTGTGAGACCTCTTTGAATTTGTTAAATATTGAAAAAAACTCACATAATTTGTGCCCCAGGATTTATTATAAAATAGAAGATAAAATGTCGTGTAGATATCTTGTAGGAAAATTCTTTTCTTAGCCATAAATTTTCCAAAACACATCTCAGAGAGAACTTCCTCGGTTGTATCTTTTCTAACTGTAGTTTTTTTCTTTGAATGACAGGAATGAGAGATTAGTAGCTTGCACAGGGGACTGCTTATTATTTTGTCATCTCCTGGTTAACTGCCTGGGAGAGAAGAATCTCTAGCTGGGGACAATGAGAGCTGCTACAAGGAAGCAGCCACTCTGGCTGGGGTTGCAGTTTGAAGTACTAACCAGGCAGTGTGCCTTGAGGGGACATCCTGTACTTCCCTTGGGCTGTGCTGGCACCCATCTGACCCTATAGAATCTGGCTGGAATACATAAATGGCAATACTATATTGAATATTCATGGCAATTTGTGTGAGGTCTTACTGCTGTAGCTACTGAATCAGACCACTGCTGTTAGGGGTTCCAGTGTTAGCACAAGACATGTGGGTGGGAACAGACCTGCTGAGGAAGTCAGCCAGTGATGATTACAGCAGTCTTTCAAGCTGTACTCAGTGGGAATTCTATACTAGAAACCTAGATTCATCAACACCTAGATTCATCAACAGAAAGGCACCAGCCTGACAGATAAGGGATCACAAAGAAATGAAAATACTTGACTAATTGACTGTTGTCCTTAATTGTTTTGCCTTGTTTTTTCTTTACTAGTTTGTTTCTTGATGCTTTTGGAATAGGAAAAAGTCTTTACTTCCTCCACAGTTGTGTCCTTAACTTGTTTCCCATCTGGTTAGTAGATTAACAATAAAGATTAATTGAAAGTAAATCTATGGGTTTTCTACCTGCAGGAAATGCAGACAACATGAAATTATGATCAAATTGTAAATTATCAGTCATTTTTAAAAATGGAAAAATAGCGGGGGAAGCTTTCTTTATAAGATGTGTAGAGCAGTCTTGACACCACAAAAGGTCTAGAAGCAGCTGTAAGAAAATTTTGTTTGTGTTCTGTCAAATATGTCTCATACAAAAGGTAAGGTATAACAAGACTGGTGTTCTTGGTTGTGGTTTTTATATACATACACATATATATATATACACACAAATACACGAGTGTATGAGGGGAGCTTTCTTACGCTTTGCTTCTTTTTGTTTATAGCTTGCATATCCCCTTTGAAATAGTTCCATGAGAAGCAGATTGTTGTGTTCACATTGGGATTTTGTTTGGTTCAAGGATGATTTCCCTTTTGGGTTTCCTGATGTTTAGTTAGTAGGCTGTATCTATGGTACTGCTTTGTTTTCAGTGGCTACTTACAAGGTATCTCTCTCACCTGTTTGTGACAGCTGCCCTTTTGTGAAAGAATATTTCTGGACAGTCCATAATTCTGGAATCTTGAGCTTCTTCATTAAATTTGAATTAGGCTTAGAAGTTCTTGGAGACAGAGAACTGTCACAAAGAACAAAATGGCATAAGCCCCATTTACTTAGGAAGCCTTTCTTCCACGGATAAATACACAGTTTTTATATTCTTCATGTAAATGTATTCCTTTTCCACAGCTGATTGCTGTGAATTCCAGTCTCTTTTTGACAAAATATTTTTCAGATTTCAGTGATGCTTCATGTCAAACTGTATTTTCCTCAATGCTTATCAGTGCATATTCCACCACAGAAATTATGTGTGAGTCTCAAGGAATTAACACGTGAGCCTAGCAGACTGCCCCAACCCAGATTCTTTATTTGTTGTCGTAGGAAAAGAACCAAAAGTCTGCACCCCACCCGTTAATGATGTTATGTAACAGGTAAAATAGAGGGCCTGTACATCCTGCCTCTTAAAGGACAAATGCAAAGCACCAACCTAACTGTTTCAAATTTGAATGCCTCTGTGCTTCTTCCCCAGCATGTGGGTTTTGCACTACTTGAAGAAGCTAAGGGACAGCTCAGTAAAACGCTGAGAAAAATTCTGTCTGCTCTGATCTTGTTTGCCCCAAGTTTCATCTGCCCCTCCAAAGAAAGGGCAGACATGCCCAAGTGAGTGGGAACTGAGATTTAAGAAGTTTAGTCACTTTCAAAGCTGTAAACAGCAACATGAAATTCGAGTCTAACAAGCATTTTTCTGCTAGTAACTTAGCAGTAGTTACTTTTTAAATGGTTTTAATTTCTGTGCCTTTGTCTGTTGTTTGTGCATGCATTTATAACTATATGGTGATGGTGCTTTTTGATTTGTGCATTTAAGACAGGCTCCTACATTATTCTTGTTCTCCTCTACTTTAGTAAGGCCACTCAAGAGACTTGCTGATACTTTTGGAAACATGATCCATGTCTGCCAGTCCTTTAGTTCTAGGGCCAAAGCTCAAAAATCTTTCTGATATAGGTTGTAAGCAATAGGACATTTTATGGGAGCAGGAAATGTGGATATTGGAGACGAAAACAAGGTGAGATTTAGATAAAGTTTTACTGAAATAATCCATATTTAGCAGCACCTGAGGAAATGTAGCTTTTGTGGGATTTTCAAGGCTTTCAAACTGGCAGTGCTATGAACAAAAAATAAATTCCCTAGTGGTAGTACTCTGCAAAATGCAAGGCTAATGCTACTGTTACTAGACTACAGAAGCAGATTAGATCTTCATTTATTTATATCAACTGCTGTAATTTCCTTGGGAGAGAGAAAATAAGAAGAGTTACAGTGTAATGAGTGGGGAGTGCTAGTCCAATGTAATTCTTTCAGATTCCTGATGATGATTCATTTTAAGCATTTTATGCGTACTTGAAACTCAGACTGAATTGGTGTTTTCTCCCAGGAGCAGACTCTAACCATGCCTGAGAGTTTTCTTCCTTCTAAGGCAAACTTCTGAATCAGCAGCTCAGAGTCATCTGGAAGCCTTTTCCTGTCATTGTTGCTAACAGCTAGGCATAGAAGCTGACTCTGCCCTTCTAAAAAAACTCCAGTACTAACAGCAAGTGTTTTTTCTTTCTAATCTTGTGTTCACGTGAATATTGTAAATGTTGATTTCTGAAATCCTGGTCAGATACAGCAGCAAAAATGTAGACAATGTAACAAGTGGGTTTAATATTGATCTGTTCCCCCCAGACATCTGAGCTCCTCATGCAGGGTTTAGTCTGATTCCTAATTCAGCACTGCAGTGGTTCTTGAGGTTATGTTCAGCTTGAGTTTGTCTTTGGGGGGAGGGTGGAAGGAAGACAGTACTTGAGTCTTAGCTATTTAGTTATCTCTGTGAATGCACATGCTTTTGCCTCCCCCTGGCTTGCTTCTGTGATTTGATTATCTGGGCTTTTGTTATGAAAGTGAGTGAATAGAAGGTACTCTGCTAGGAATCTATCCCCTCAGGACCAAAAATCCTTGTTCACAAGTAAAGTGGAGTCTTACCATATGCAGAATGACATTCTTTCATCTACCCTTCCTCAAGCCCTTCTATTTTTTTCCTTTCTGTTGCTTCATTTTAAGAAGTCTACTCCATTCTTCTGGGATTTGAGCCTTAGTAAGTAGAATTTGGTGAACTTAATAGTAATTATCTCTTTGACTTCTAGTAGTAGGGACTGACTTTTTAGTCTTAATCCTTATTCCAGAACTGTGAACTAGTGTGGTGAACTATTGGCTTATTGTTATATTAGTAATGAATATATATTAAAAAAAATTTCACACATGGTCCTGCAAATGTCCCAGTAACATCAGTCCAGCTGTGCTCTCTAGAGGCGTTAGGTTCTGACTGTCTTGTGCAGAGAGTACTAATTGGAATTGAGGATTGTTTTCCAAATATCCTGCAAGTGACATCAGGCATGTTTCTGGCTTTGGCAGCTTAGGTGTCTGTCGTTAAAGCTTCATGTGGCACATTGTTCCTGCAATGGCTGCAGTCTCGAGGTTGTTCTTCTGGCAATCTCTTGATCTCGACCAGAAAAGCTGCTTTGTACTTGTCAGAGCCATATCACCTAATCTTACAGAAAAAGATGAAAGGAATGCATTTGGGAATTCAATTCTATGTTGTGAGAACAGCAGGAAAACACGTACCCCAAAGGTATCCTTACAGGGAAAGAGAGTGGGAAACAATGCTGGCTGCTACAATGGTGGCAGTATAATAGCAGAGATACAAAATATTTGGCTGTTTTGTGGTATATGATGAATTTCTGGTGATTATTTGCAGACCTAACCATCAAAACGAAATTTAATTTTGTATAAAAAGTTCACTACTCACAGCACATTGCTTACAACATCAAACTTGTGTACATGACTTTATCAGTTAATGCTTTTGGCATTTACTAATAGCTGTCTTGTGTCAAGATTAAAGCCATAAGTGCTTTTTCAGCTCGGATCCCAAGCTGAGTTTGTTCTGTGGCTGGACATAATTGAATTGCAGATGTTTAATTCATTCCTACTTATTTTCTCTTAATTCACTCCAGAATACTTTAGCCAAGGGTATTTGATCAGTGCAAATGTCATTAGGCTTGAAAATGATAATGAAGTGAAGGACTTCATGGTCCTTTTAAGTAGGTAGGATTGGATTGACTATCTCTGCCATTGGAGATACTCTACAGCCATCTGGACATGGTCCTGGGAAGTCAGGTCCTAGGTGACTCTGCTTGAGCAGGTGGATTTGACCAGATGACCTCCAAACGTCCCTTCCAGCCTCAGCCATTCTATGATTCTTTAAACCATTTTAAGGTACTTCATCAATTTCTTCCTTTAAATTCCCCAAATTGTGATCACTTCAATTTATGCAAGTCCATGTGCTGAACTGCAAATCCTGTCCCTGTAGCCTGTCTTGCCATTGGGACTTTCATGAAGCTGTGTTGGAGCATAAAGTTTTCAGGTGGGCATTTTCCTGACACTGTTCACTTCTCCCCCACACCTCCTTCCCCTCCCCCATGTAACTCAAAGCCCAACTCTAATCCGCCAAGACAATTATTTCCCTTTTTATTTTGGCAATGTTTGAAAAAAATCAGTCAGAAGAGAGCTCTGTAGATCACCTGACTTAGTCGATTCTCAGGGCAGATTCAAAGGCATCTTCAAAGTCAGATTCAGTTGCTCAGGGAATTGTTCAGGTAAATTTTGGATTTGCAAGAGCGGAGATTCCACCATTTTTCTGGGGCTGAGTTGCAGTGTTTGTTATGCTCCTGAACTTGCTGTTCCTTTGTGCTCAGCTGGAATTTCCCTTACTGTGACTTGTGACTGTTGCTTCCTGAATATCCATTGCATGCCTCTGAGAAGAGTCTGTCCCTGGCTGCTCAGTATTCCTTTGAAGAGTGGGAGACTGTGGAGGTCCACTCTGTCCCTTCCCTTTCTCCTGGCTAAACAAAATTAGTCCCCTTAGGTTTTCCCTGCAGGTCATGGGCCTTCAACTGCAGCAGCCCTCTTGTCCACGCTCTGTCCAATTTGTTAGTGTCACTCTTGTATTGGGGGACACAAGCTGAACACAATAACCCAGGTGTGGCTTCAAAAATGCCAGACAAAGGGAATAATCATTTGTCTTGACCTCCTGCTAACACTCTAGACAGTGCACCAAGTTGCTGTTACTACACATCACTGCAAGGGCACTCTAAATTTTGCTAACTCCAAAGCAAGACCAAGTAAACTGGGGCCAGTGGTCTTTGCAGGTAGTATATTGCTCCATGGGCAGTGACCCTTGAGATGTCCTGCACAAGTGACCATTGAGCCTTACAGCATACACAAGAGTGTTCCTCTGCAAATAATTTTGGAAGCAGGTTTGAAGGGCCTCACAACACTCCATTCCCAGCATGTACATAACATGTTTTTTCTGTCCTGTGTGCCTCATGCAGGATATCTGAAATCTGTCACTTTGGGCCCTGTAATTTTTGGTTTATGATATGTGGGGAAAAAAAAAAAGGCATGGTCATAAATTTAAGATACTGTTTTCTAGGTGGTTTTAGTTACAAGTCTGTTTTTAGTCATGTGTCCTTGGCAAACTAGTTGCTGCTTCAATAACACAATTTGGTAATAAATCGTAACAGTTGGCGACATCTCCATATAAATGAGGCTTTTCTTCTCCATGTAGCATTTCTTTAACAAAACGTATTAGAGGTGCTTTCTTTCGAATTGCTGGGATGTTTCCTATGAGCCCTAATCCTTGGAGTTTTGGCACAACAGCTCAGCCTGCTGTGGGCTAACATTTATGAGCAGTCAAATGAAAGGGGAAGCACATATTCCTGGCACCATCAGGTCAGTTTGGAAGGTAAATTGCCTAAGTGCTTGAACATGTTGGCTTGCAGAAATAATTTTCTGCCTTGGAAAGTATGGGTTTGTGAGTGATTCTGAACTAGTGTGCACAAGCTTTTAAAGGAGCTTTTGTTTGATCAGTGCTTCTTACCTGTCAGAAAACAAGCAGAGTTGCATTCATAAGTGCTTACTCACATCCTGCATTCTTAAAAATGAGGGAAAAAAAATGGTTGGATTATGATAACAGGAAACCAGAGAAGGGATTCTAGTGGTTCATTTTTGCATTTTTGTGACAGGAAACATCCAAACACTGCCCTAATGTAATTAGCATTGCAAACAGAATATATGCAAATTGATAGCCATTTTTTCTGTGATAGTGTTTATTTGCTTCTCATTCCTGTGTTATTTCAGAACTTTTCTCCTCACGGCTTGATGTTACTTTGCCTGATGATTTTATGTTTCCCTAGAGAATGAAAGACAGAAACCAGTTATATTTGAGCCAAGCAAAACAGAATTTGTCTCTCATCAAAGGTTAGAAAAGGGACAAATTTGGTCTATTTCTTTATTTTTCTCCATTTCCCCTAACCTAATAATAATAATAAAATGAAAAAACCAGCTTCTTGCCTGTATTGATTAAACTGCAGCCTGACATTAGTGGAGGGATAGATTTACACTGTCTACACCAGTATAACTGGAATTGGAATCTGCCTTGATTCCACTGCGTGTCATTTAATCTCTAATTTGGGAAAGAAATAAACTGTGCTGCCTGTCATTTATTGGAGAATAAGTACTTGGAGGCAAGGCACAGTTTGTGGCCTCTCGGAACTGAAAGGCATAAGCTATTTGCCATGTCAAATGTCACCTGTCATTCCAGTAGCTGCTTGTAGTATATTAAGCTACTTTAAATTGCATATTGCATGAAGTTCTGCACCACAAAGAGATTGTTTATCCTTCATGCACTGCTGAGAAAGGGCAGCCTTCCATCTCTTCAGAGTAACTATGACCAGGAGAAAAATGAATAGCATGATAAATGGAGGGTGGGGTGGGGTGCTGGGGCTTTAAACCACCTGAGACTTGCTGGCAGTCTGTTTAGCTTTGTTTTTTGTTTGGTGTTCAAGATTGTTCTCAGTGACTGACTTTTGAGGGTCTTGGGTAGACATGTCTGGCTTGATGAGTAATGAACATGCTTGTGTGTAATGGACATGGCAGCTCTCTTCTTAGGTATATGTTTGATGGAGTTTTCCTTGCAGGTTCAGGAGATGAGAAAAAACTATTAAAGATTTTGACATCAAAAAAAGACCAGAGTTGCAGGCTGCAAAATAGAGAGTGTGATCTAGATCTGGACATGCTTATATTAAAGCCAACCAAAATTCATAGCCTTATTTAGCAAAGCAAACACACACTTTGGGCAGCAGGCATTAAATATGTGAAGTATGCTTTTCAATTTTGATCCATTTAGGCACGCAACATTTTTGTGCAGGTACTTCATCCCCATTTTAATGTAAATCGATCAGTGAGGTGCAAAGAATGATGCAAATTATCCTTTTTTTTCTAATTTTTGGTTTGGAAGGAGTAGATTATTACTAAAATATCGTGATTCAGGTGATACTAAACTGATTTTTGTTTTTATTCTTAACAGTACATCCTTTCGGGGTCTGATGACTTCAATTTGTATATGTGGAGGATTCCTCCAGATCCAGAAGCAGGTAAGTCTAAGTCTTGTTGTTTTATATGGGGAAGGAAGAGTGGAGGGGGGTAGATGTCTGACAAATATTAGACTGGTATTTCAGAAAAATTGCTGTTCTCACTCACACTGTGAATCTAGAGGAATTCTGAGGAAAGCTGGATAGGGGTGAGTGTACAAATGCCTGATCCAGTGTCTGGATAACAGTGGTCAATGCCATTTGAATGTTTTAGCCTAATGATTTTCTATTTTTTCCCTTCTCATGTAATGATCATTCCTCCCATAATAAAGCTTGCAGCATAAAATGGTGCTGGGTTCACAGGGTGCTCCTTTCAGCTCTGGTGCATTGGCCTGTTTTCCCCTCTCATTCCTCTTATACCAAAACCTTCCCACTGATTTCCACTGCAGAGGAGTTATGCTTTTTTGCTTTCTGGGTGGAGGAGCACTATCAGCTGGTGGAAATGGCCACTTTTTATTAATTTCTGACCCATTCCCATGCTGGGGCAGACATGGTAACAGCAGTAGCACAGCTCTGTATGAAAGCACAGGAGAAGCATGTTAAAGAAAAGCAGCAGTGTGGGGGCAATGTAACAGCATTATTGTGAATGCCACTGTTGGTCAGTGCCTCATTTGATGTGGTCTATTAGGGTGTAGGGTTTGGCAGTGTGACATCCTGAGCCATGCAACATCAGCATCTCTCTTCTTTTGGAACAAATCACTGCACTCGTAGAAGGGTGTTGAATTTTAATTGAAAGAGTCAAGACTTTTAAACCTGTACTAGCATTTTCATTTTTAGTGTCCCTGGCTCTTTAAACTGTACATTGTAGTGATATTAAGTGCAAGTGAGTGCTCTTCTGTGGTCTCAGATGCTTTAGCAATAGTGAGAGAAAATTACAAGCCATGTTAGAGGTAAAATGAAAATATTTTGTTTCATTTTCAAAGGTTGTTAATAACAGTTGTATAATCCACAGCTGAGAGGATGAATACCCTTCAGTTAATGGCAGGGTTTTGAGGAAAATTGCATTCTAATTTTGGGGTTTATGCTTAGTTAACCAACATTTCATGTTGCAGTCCACAAGTTCTGAAGATGGTCCTGCTAAATACCATTAACTTGGCCTTCTATCTTTGTATAGAGTTTATAGAGATGTCTCCCTGCTTTTCTTTTTATTTGTGTGATTTTCTTTCACGTTTGACACTGGTTTATTAGTAGTTATGGATTTTTCCTCTTAGTTAAAACAAAGATTACATACATTAAAATTAGTTTTTTATTTGTAAGATTCATTGTGTGGACTGTAGAATTACATTTTCTCTGTGTGTCACCATACTGTCCTGATTTCCTTTGTAAAATCTAGATTTGAGATTTTCTGTTTATATGGCTGTGATGCTCTTGAAAATTTTTTCCCCAAACAGCTGCATGTGACAAACTTTTTATCTGGTACTTTTGCACAAGGATGTTAACTAGTACTTGTTGCACCTATAAGCAAAATAATTATTAAGCAAAATAATCTGCCTCAGAGTAGTTGTTAAGGAGGCCCCTCTGTAAAAAAGATACATGCTTGAAAATAAAGTTGCTGTTTACAAAGAGCTGATACATTTGGATCAAACAAATTTGCAGTTTGATTTGTGATTTACCACAAAACAATGTCATATCTGTTTTGGTCAGGTTTCTTGTCTCTGGTTCTTGTAACTTCAGGAAGGGTGTCAGTACACTTGCAACATTTCAGTTACAAAATTAATTACTTAATATCAATTGCCTTCAGTGATTGCTTAATGAATCAGAAGATTCAGGACTAGGAATGTGTATGTCTTAATGTCTTGTAACTTGAGCAGTTCTCTTTTTGAAATACTTTAGCAAAACCTGGAAGCTTTGTTTTGTTAGACCCAAAGGTCCGCTTCTGTGGCAAATAACCAATTGGGCATCCAGATCACCTGTGATAGGCCTACTGAACCTTTTCTTCATTCAGCTCTTCTTGAAGGGTTGTGCCCATTTTGAATGTGATGAAATGTCCTTTTTTAAATCTTACCTTGCTGTTCAGAATAATTGCCAGAGAGAGATGTTGCTGTTCTTCCTTCTTGGAGAAATTTTCTTGCCATAGGGATGTAGAGACTTTGGAAAACTTTTGCTTCAGTGGAAAACTCCTTGTTCCTATGTTCTAGCTAAAATAGGAGTGCCTTTGAGTTTGTGATCTGAGAGAGTGGAATGTGGTCTTTCACTTAAAATAGTGTGCAAACTAGACAGGATGATGTAATGTCCTGTACCATTGGTTGGTATTTTAAATAAAAATATCTCTCTAACTGATTTCTGCCTTCCGGTTGAACTTAGACATTGTGTTGCTATAAATATTTATAATACAACTCCCTTAAATTGTATTTATTTGAATATAGGAATTTATTTTTGCAAGCTTATAGCTTTTTAAACAGCTGCATCCTTAACAACAGCTCTGAAATAATTTTGTTTAAGCATAGGTGCACCAAGTATTGGTTATCCAATGGTTAGCAATATTAGTGAACAAAAGATGAAGAAAAGTGTGAAGGAACACACTAGTCAGAGAGTTGCAAACATATTTCAAGTTGGAGAAATGTGGTTGCCTGTAGTGATATTTTGACAGGAGAATAGAACAAATTCTGCTGTGTTTTTTTTCAAATAGTCATAGTTTAGAAGTGTCCTTCCCGTAGGTTGCATTTAATCATCCCCATAATCAGCTGGAACCTACAAGCAGTTTCGTTTGGTCGAATAATTAGGTAGGGTTTTTGCCACCTTTGGGCAGGAAAAAAGGTATTTCCTAAATTACTTAGGAAGCTATTCTGTTGAAGAGTTTTACTGACTGTGTCTCTCTATAGTCTTAGATTATTCTGAATAGGCCAGGATTTCCTATGCCAGAAGGCTGATTGCTTTTTTACCACCTTTTGTGGTTTCTTAAAGATGGAATAGTTTGCTCATTTTTCCACTTTCATCTCCATCCAAGTACAGTCCAGCTTTCCACTGTGCTTTGGAAGTAATTGCCAAATGTTTCATGAATTTGTTAGCCAGTTTCTCCTTTAAAGTAATCCATGAAGGTATCACAGTTTTTTTCAGAGGCAGCTTTTAGCAAAGTTAATATATAAATCTGGCAGAAGAATCTGGCAGCCCTGAGTTTCCACAGCTTTTACTTGACTCCAATGCAAGCTGGAAGTGAGAAGAGACATCAGTCCTACATGAATTGTCCAGCAAGCCTATTAACATATAACACTTAAGGCATTATTGAACCTAACACCAATAAACATGGTTGATTAGCTGGTAAAGGACCCCTGTTCAAGACAGAACCTGACATGTCTGGTGGAGTAACAGAGGGTTTAGTAGACCAAAAGTTTTCAAAATGGAATTTACATTACTCGCTTACTATTCTGAACCATCTTTACAACTCTTGCTTTTGAAATATTGCTCAAAGCTGCTGTGTGAGGGATGTGGTATCTATTTGTGATTGAGAAGACAGCTGGGGATCCTTCAGTTCCTGTGAGCAGGCTGTCACCAAGTTCTGGAAAACTTTCCTAAATCAGAACAGCAAACTGCTTTTCAAAACTTTTGACTGTAACTGCAAGCAAGAAAAGGACGGTCATTGTGGTCCAGTTACTAAACAAATTGCACTAATTTTCAGCAGAACTGATGCAATTTTTCTTCCTTTTTTCCTTCCTCCTTGGTCTTTGTAAATGCCAGCACTTGTTCAGACTTGAAAAATTCAGGAACAGATCTTTTCACAATACTTGAACAGGGCTATCTCATTGGCAGCTTGTAGTTTAAGTTCTCAATGTTCTGGGCTGGTAAATGAAGATAATAAAAAATTAAGTGTTTCTTAATGTCTTTAGCTATTTTTGAGCTATTTTATATATGGGCATATAAGCATATATGCATATCACTTGGTTGGGGCAGGGGGAAGCCATCTGACCCAGTGGGGAGCAGGGTCTGAAGGTTTGTATTTTTTAAAAAAAACTATTTTTCTGAGGTGTGGTCTTGGGATATAAACTGTTTTACTTTTAGGACTGTAGTTTGTCTCTTCCTTCAGGTCAGTCAGTGTTGACCATAACGTGCCAGAAACAGTTGTTTGATTAACACAGGCAGTAAGTGCTGGGTCATTGTAGAATGGGTTCTTGTATTCAGTGGAATTGGGGCTGGATTGATGTCATTTGGATTGTGCTAACACCACAGGCCTGTGGAATGTGCTGGCCAAATGGCATCTCTCAGGAGACAAGGCAGTGTTGGGTGCTTTGTAGTGCTGTGGATAAGTGAAAGAAGATTCAGCATCCACGAGTGTTTCTCTCACCAGCCTTGGTGTGTCTAATACCCAATTGAGGAACAGAAAGATGAGGATGACACTGAGCACTGGGAGAGACTGGGGAAGCTTTAGCAGTTGGCCACCTAATTGTACCAAAGCTCTTCTCTCTTGGTTGCATTGAAAATGTTTGCAGCCGCCAGTGCAAAAGAAATACACAGCCAAGCAGTACTTAACTACAAAAAAAAAGCAAACAAAAAACACCAAGCAAACAGCTATTGGCTGTGAGATAATTTCACTTACTTTGTATCTTTTATGTTCAGAAATCATAGATTTTGGTGGGAATTTGCATGGTTCTAATAAGATTGTGAAACCTGTTGCAACTTATGCCATTGAGCACACCAAAAAAGCAGTGTCCCTCAGACCAGGAGGGGGAACAGAGTGGAAAGGGTGTGCCAAAGATTATTTCTGTAGTAATTTTGTCTTAGCTTTCATATTGTTGTTCAGCTATACTGGTGATAACAACAGTGGGAGGTTTGGGATAGATAAGGTGTGTGGCAGATATTTAGAAGCAACAAAAGAAGGGAGAAAATATACATCCAAAAATAGTCACTACCACTCCAGTTTTCTGCATAGGCTTTAAATATTACTTTTCTCTTTGGCTTTTGGAAGCTCCACAGAGGTACAGGACCACTATGGGGCTGGCTCTAGGCATGGGCCAGGCAAAGGAGTTGATTGCCTGGAAGAGCAGGCTGTCTGAGGCAGAGGCTGCTACCAGCTCACTGCTCCCTGTGCTTTCACTCAGGCTCTGCAAGGCTGTGCTGATCCTCCACCTGGCCTGGAAGCTGGAGGGGTATCCAAAGTTGTCAAAGGAAGCAGTCTGCAAGGGAACTTGGAGCTGCTTTCCTATGAGGGGACACTTGGTACTTCTCATGTCTCCTTTTGCCATGCTAGGAGGAGAGGGGATCTTCTCCACCCTTTCCTGTTCTCACCCGTATTTAATGTGACCAAAGCCAGCTTTGTGCTGCTGAGAAGCCTTTAGTAAGTGTGGCTGCTGCCAGAGCTGGAGTCAGATTCCTGAGGCCAGAAGGCATGCTGCAGGACCTGCAGTGTGCTCTCAGGGTGACAGTGACAGTGTTTATATCGAGCTTCTCTGCACATGGCTCTCTGAGGTGCAAAGCCATCTATTGCCATCCATTGTAGGAAACAAATACAGGTGTGTGAGCAACCAGAGAGACTTTTAAGGTACCTAAACATAATCTGCTGCACTGAAGGCAGAGGCCCTATATGCTTTGCATATTTGCTTGTATTGTGCTATGCATTTGCTTTCCAAACTGTGGTATCTCTCTTTGTTAGCACATCATGATCTCATAGGATTCAAATGCAAGTAGTGGCCTACAGTCTAAATGTGCCCTGGATTATTATTAATGAAAACTAAATTAATTTTAAATGAGCTACTGCTGTAGTGCCAACTACTGCAGTGGAATGGTATGCTCTGGCACACTGGCAGCAGCTGCAAATATCTGGTTCTTCTCAGGAGTTTTCAGTACTTTGAGTAATTCACAAGGCTTGTATGAAGTTTTATGCTTTAGTCTGTGGAAGGTCTTTCTACCTTATATGAACAAACAGTGGGATTTCTTTTCCAGTGTCCTAGATAGAAAAGACTTCTTAGTGAGGTCATTTAATTCCTCTGTTACAGAGCCAGTGGAGGATAGTTCCTTATCCCAACAAGTTCTCTGGCATTTTGACAGGATTTTTTAATGCTTGGAACAATGCAGCTTCCATTAGTTTGGAGACTGTTCTAATTCTTACAGGATTTCTGCACTAGAGCACTTTTCTTAGTAATCTATCACTTTCACTTTTTCTTTTTCCTTCTAATAATTTATTCTGGCTTTTTCTAAACATTGCTCCTTGCTGTAGAACTCACGCAGGGGAAGTCAGATTGTTTTCTAAATCTCTCACTCTCCTTTGTTACGATTTATTAGAGTTTTAAAATCTTATTGCAATGTACCATTCACCATGTTTGCAATAAGTCAAATGTCAACTCATTCACATAAGTATTTACAAAACCACATAATTAAGAAGTATTTAATTAGCCTAACATTTAAAACATAGATTAATAAACCAAACCAAGAAGAAATCACTTTGGCAACTTAGTAGAAATCAACTACTTCAAAACATTGTATTATTCCTTCCTCTGTATGGAAGCCCATAGAGAGGCCTTGTGTTGCAAAGGTATTCTTGTCAAACCTGTACAGGAAATCTGTTTTAAAATGTACACATTAGATTTAGCCTTTTCTAAGTTATTTCTTTCAGCTAGTCAGGTATCATAGTAGGATTTTATTAAAAGGACTTTTTGAGATTTTATATTGCTCTTCTTTAGGACACTTACTTGCAGGGTATAAATTAAGAGTCATTTTCTTGACATTTCACTTGAGTATCAAACAAAAGCAGATAAGAAAAACTCATTGACCAGCACAGCTAGAACAGTAAACCACTACTCAGGACTGTCTTTAAGCTTGGCAATTTTTGGGTAGTATTGCAAAATCAGCTAGAACATATCCATCTCTTCCATCCAGTACTTAGAGGTTATAAAATTATAAAGCTTCTAAGATCAGCATAGTCAGCCTCTGAGGACTTTAGGATTTCTATTTTTATATATTATTACTAACAGATATGTGCACTAATGGCTTCTGTATGAACACTGCTTATACATGTTGGAGCTAGCTAAGAATATAAAAGCTGCCATGCTTAAAGTGTTGCAGAACTCAATGCACGCTACTCAGTTTAAAAGAAAACAAATAACATTCCCTTCCCCTAAAAAATCCTCAAACCTCAAAAGCAAAATTTGAGTGGTTTTAGGATAACAGAAGTCAATTCTGCTGAAACAATACAAATAAAAATACCCTTCCAGGGGAAGACAGCAAAAGGAAATGGAATTTATTTCATGGAAAAAAAGATAGCATCAGGAATTTGAGCAGTTTATGGCTAGCTTCCACTCAATGTACAGATGCACTTCTTTTTTTTAACAGCAGAGATGAGCAAACTTAACTCACACTCTGAGATGGCTAAAGGCTGTATGGCTGCAGCCAAGCCTCTTCTGAGAGACCAGGGGGAATCCAGACAGATCTCTACCATGCAGGTACTGATGTAATATGATGACAGCTGTGGTGGGCTACTATAAAATAGAGGGACTGCTTTCAAGATGAGGATGTAGCAGACTTTGCATTAAGAGCTTACTCAGAGGTGTCACTTAAACACACAGGAGTTGGCAGACTGAATTGTAGCAAGCAAGGGATTGTCCATAAATGAGGTTCTTGGGCAGCCTATTACATTTAACATTACACAAAGATTATCATAGTATTTCTGAAGTCAATACTTTCTGGTTTAAATTATTAAAACCTCCCATGCCATTGGTAAAAGCTGACTGCTAAGATTTGTACTTCTCTTGGGGAAATTTCATGTAACTGGGCAGTTCTTTTAAGGAGTCTTGTGGGGAAGTTCACCTTCATTTTAAGAGGAGGGAAGTATGTTTTATTATTGTGCTTTCTCTGAATTTACTGATAGCTGCTCAAAAGGAGTTCAGGGAACTTCAGTATTAAATCAGAAAGCTTTGGAGTTCCTTCATATAATTATAAACCCATAGAATCATAGAATGAGTTTGGATGGAAGGAACATAAATATAGTTCCAATTCCTCTTCCAAAGGCAGGGACACCTTCCATGAGACCAGCTTGCTGAAAGTCCCATCCAGCCTGGCCTTGAACACTTCCAGGGATGGGGCAATCACATCTTCTCTGGGCAACCTGTTCCAGTGTCTCATCACTCTCATTTGAAAAAAAATGCCTTCCTTATATCCAATATAACACAGTGCTCTTTCAGCTTAAAACTGTTGCCCTTTTTCTGTCACTACAGGCTTTGGTAAAAATTGCCTGTCTTTTTTATAAATCTCCTTTATTGAAAGGCTGCAATTAGTTCTCCCTGGAGCCTTCTTTTGTCCCAGCTGAACAACCCCAACTCTCTCAGCTATTTTTGTAGGAGAGGTATTCCTTCACTCTGATCATTTTCATGGCCCTCCTCTGGACCCATTTCAACACCTCTGGGTATTTCTTGTGCAGGAGGCCCCAGAACTGGATGCAGTACTCCAGGTGGAGTCTCCCAAGGGCAGAGGTGAATCACCTGCCTTGACTCGCTGGTCACACTGCTTTTGATGCAGGATACGGTTGGCTTTTCTGGGCTTTGGACACTGGATAAATCTGCCTGCAGCCTAGGCAGCCTGTGTTCTAGACATGGCATGCAGAGCATTTTTCATCCATTGCTCTTAGTGTATTGATAAACATTCAAAAGTTGAATGCCAGAAGACACCTCTGGCATTAAATGACTCTTCCCACTGGTCTACTAGGAAAATGACCATGGGTTAATTCACTCTGCAAACAGTACCACAAAAGGCCAATGACTGACTTTGAAATACAGCCCAAGATACTGGTATATGGTATTTGTTTCATCTCCATCATAATTCTTTCTTTGCTCATAGTCCCTCTGACTCTTTCATTAGTGACTTGTAGGAGATATTTCTTGTTTTGTACCGAATTCACACATGGATAGTTAAAACTTGTTTTAGACATTACTTTCAGGCTTGGAAACATTTCCTAAGTTAATTCTCTCTTTATTCCTAAGGCCTTTTTTCTTGGAATATTTGTCTGCTAGGTCAAGATGTGTTGAGAACAGGTCTGTACATAACCATCTACTTTTGGCTTGATAGATACAATTGGACTGACAGCTCTGATTTGGCTGGAAAGGAGTGCTGTGGGAGTAGGGTAACTTACCATCAGCCCTAAGTGTCTAGCAGGATGAGCAGAATGAAAGGACTTGAGGCATCTCATAAAATGGAAAAGAAAATCAAAAGAGCTTAATTTGGCATTTAATGGACTTGCTTTCCAATCAGTTACTTCTCAGTGAAATTTGCTGACAGTGGTGAAATCTTGCTCCAGTGGCTGAAGGCAGAATGTATCTGTAAATCTTTACAGGAAATACAAATGTACCCAAACAAGAGAACTTGCTGCAGGTAACCCAGTCTCAGTGCAGTTTCAGTGCAGTGAGCCATACATTTTGGTCCCTGGAGTTACTTGCCATCACTTTTCCCTTTCTCAGGAACTTTATTTTTCTATCCCAAGGTGCCACAAGACAGCAGTTTCGTGTGCAAAAATTGTGCAAAGCAGAACGCTTCCCAGGAGCAGTAAAAGATCTGTCTCTGGATTTTTAGGACTTGGATGACACCTTGTTTCTAAACCCTTATCATGGTTTGTTCTCCATGTTGAACATCAGTCAGCTCCTCAGAGTGCAGTTATATTGAGTGGAAGGGATAGAACACTAAGAGGAGAGGAGTTGTACACAAGGTCATTAGCTGCAGTTGTTTTCATCATTTCTATTACCTAACAAATGGAAGGTGATATGAGAATTTTTTTTTCTTTTTCTTGTTTTTTTTCTCTTGACCCTGCCATCTTGCTACTCTTCAGTGGTAGTGCAAGTTTTTCTTTAGGAAGTGCAAATTACAGGAGGACTCTGACTCTTGTTTTAGAACACAAGTTATTCAACACAGGGCTTAAACCAGCAACTGTTTCAGCTGAAATAGCTCCTTTTGGGGTCAAAGGAAGATAGCAAACATTTTCAACAAGAGGAAGAAAATGTTTACTTAAAATGTTTTAGTGTAAAAATTACTATAAGTAGCGCAGAAGCTAGTGAATTTATTTTAATTTTCTATAAATTTACTGTAAGTAAGATGTACTTACATCCTATGAAGTTTTAAATAGCAAGTTGATTTTCATCTGAAGTGATTATCAGGTTTTACTTCTCAGCTTTTAAAAGTTTTGCTTTCCCTCACTGAAAACGTTAAGTCATAGCATGTGGATAGACACTAGTTTATTCAGATACAAAGGTGTGCTTTCTAACAAATTTGTAGTTTTAATTGTGTGAGTCTATGAATATTAAAATAATACTGTGTGACTGCTTCTTGCTTTGGTGTATAGACCTAGTAAGAGTCAATGACCAAGCAGAAAAGTTAATTGGCTTCTGTTTTGAGTTTTACCACTAGCACAAAAGCATTCCACTTTGGCTAATTCACTGCCTTGTGACAATGATATAACCCACTGTTCAGATGTATTATTTCAGGTCCTTCCTATTCATCAGACTAGAGTCAACTGTGACAGTAATAAATTGCTGATTTAAAAAATAAATTTGAAAAATAGTATCTCTGGTAAAAGCCAACCTCTTTATTTGTCTCTGCTTCAGATTTACAAACTGTCTGTGTCATACCTTAGGTTTCACTGGTGATTTCATTATGAATGTTGTTCTCATTTGCATATTTGTCATATTAGGTCAAAAACCTTCATTGTTGGTTTAGATGAATCAAAGCAAGCCTCTAAGTCCTAATTTGCAGGAAGGATGCTTTTCATCAAAGTTGCAGCTTCTCATGGGGGCATTGCTCGTAAAATTGGAATTCTGCAGCCAACACAGACCTTAAAATATTGCAAAATAAAGCTGAAAAGCATTGTCAAATATAATAGGACTTTAAATGACTATGACTGAAAGTAATGTGAAGATTTAATTATTCATGTCCATGTGTGCTTGTTTTCCCCCAGGTGGCATTGGCAGGGTCGTCAATGGTGCTTTCATGGTATTGAAAGGTCATCGGTCAATTGTAAACCAAGTGCGGTTTAATCCTCACACCTACATGATCTGTTCTTCTGGCGTTGAAAAGATTATAAAGGTAAGATTAGTTATCAGAAAATGTGTTCTTTCAATCTTTCAGGAAGAAACGCTTTGTTTTGCTCAGCATCATTCTATTCCACACCCACCCTGTCTTCTCCTCTTACTGTTTTATAAAATGTTTTGTCTCGTTTGCTCGGGTGACTTTGGTTACAGTTGTAATGTGATCTCCTACAACTTGTGATACGCTGGTCTAAAATTTAATAAAAGTATCTCCAAAGAGTATTGTTGAACCTGAGCCTAGACTGACCTGGCTGAATAATGCCTCGGAAGGCCTTCTATAAATTTTGTACATATTTGTGCATGGAATCAATTCCACATACCTTTTCTGTGGCTTCCAGAGAAAGGGCTCTTAATACCTTGCACAATATCTTTCAGAATCTTTTGACAATGTACAGCACTTTTAGGAAGTTTTTTACCTTTTTCTGTGGAGCTGAAAGAGATAAGAAACTGTTTTAGGTTCTGAAATTTTCTTTCCTTAAGGAAAGACAGTCAATATTGTGGGACCAAGGCAAAACCAGTTTTATTATTTGAGGGTTGGGAAGGCAAAGGATGATGCTACACTAATGTGATTTGTGTTCTGCTGCCATAGATATTTTGCTATAATTTAGGTCTACCAACAGCGTGAAAAAGCCATAACCATTTAATTTTTAAGCAGGATAAAAAGAACTGCTGTTGATCCTAACTATTTGTTGAATGACTTACTGAAAGTCTTACCTGCATATGGCTACAAATAATGTGGTTAGAATATTGTAAATGCTTTTGTCAGGTATAAGTTGACAGCATGAACTTATCCTGCAAAGGAATGTTTAGTGATGTGCAACTTATGGACCAGAACTGACCCAAAATCCTGGGACCATGGCTCAATGCCCCGCTGCATTGCTTGCATTACAGCTACTGTCAGCATTTGGGTTCTGGCTGTAGTTCAGCTTTCCTTCTCTTCTGTCTTCCCCCAGTACTTTAGTTCTTTTTTCTTCATCTGTGCCTGCCTGACAGGTTTGATCACAAATACATTAAATACAGGCTTTGAACAAAAGTACATTGAAAGTCTTTTTAAATTTCCAAGCAGTCAAACTGCCACTGTTTAACAACAGTTTTGCCAGAGGCTTTTTTTTTTTTTGTGCTTGGGAACTTGATTCATGCAGCCTGAATTTTCCCTTTTAGATTCTAGATCTGCTGACCCTTCACCCTATGAATCCTTCCTGCATGAGTGTGCTTAGACTGTTGGATTAGCATTGGTATAAACATCCCCTGTGTTGCTTTTGTGTACTTCTGCTAGGGTTTTGGCAGGGTATTTTTTTTTGCCTAGTGATTAAAAGGTTAGTTTGATTAAGTCACAGGTTGTGTAACTCTTTCAAAGACACCTCTGCTTGAGTGCTTCCTTAGAAGAGAACTCCTGTTGTGTCCCTATGTTTGCAGTGGAACTTGTGCAGCTGCTTTGAAGGAACTGAATTCCCCAGACATTTCAAGCTAGAAACAAATTAAGGGAAAGATGTTTAATGTTTTAAGTTTATTGGCCAGCCAGAACTTCTTACCCTTTTGTTGTATGTCCTTTTGTCTCAGCTTGTACTGTGCCTTGTTTGGGGCTCGGGTTGTTTCAGTGCTCACGTCTTGTCTGAGCTGCTCCTGACTTCGCTCTCTAAAGGTGCTGTTCAGTGCACAGTGGCTTGCAGGTGACTGTACAAAGGTGGTTTCTTCTTCATTCCAGCTACTTCTGTGGCTAAGTTGGAGACTAACCACTATAACTGCCACTAGCAGAAGGGAAATACTGCACCAGCAGTTCTGAGGGGCCATTTACTGCATTAAAAACAGCTGGGAACACAAGTATTTCCTTTGCATGGCTGTCTTTCTTTCCCCTATATAAATGCTTGATGTGCTTGCTCAGAGAAATTGAGATGACAGGAGAAGGAACCATAAATAAAAATCATAGTTAAAGTTTTTATTTAAAGTTTTCTTATTTTCTTTTTGTTTATTTGTTTCAATCACTTTATTAAAAAGTATTCTTCTTATTATTATCCCTCAAGTGTTTTCTAAAACCCTTTCTGGAATTAAATCACAGAATATAATTTCACTATGGTTGGCTGCAATTGTAGAAACAATTATAAAGACATGATGTGTTAAAAATGTGGATGCAAGTAGTTGTTTGTATGAGCTCTTAATTTTTATAGTAGCTGGCCTAAATTTAGTACTTCAAAAAGGGAGGAACTGATAGCACCACCATCAAGCTATTCAATAATTCCATGAGCTTCTGCCAACATATTTTCTATTTTAATGCTGATTGTAAATGAGGTAAAATTGATTTGAGGCCTAGCCCCACAGAAAAGAGTAGTATTCACAAGAATGGCTTTGATGTTTGTGATTATGGCTTTTTCATTTAGTTTTATTTTGTTGTAAAGCGCCCACAAGAATACAATTCAGTAATTCATTGGTTTAGGGTTTGATATCTGCTAGGACCCAAAATAAGACCCAGCAATCTCATTAACAGAAAACATTATGAGCCTCAACTCCAGACAATGTGTGGTGGACATATCAAGCCAAATGAATTGTTCATTGCCCTTCATTTACTGAACCTGAAAATTGTATGAAAAAGTGCAGCTGCAAACAAAAATAATCATTTGCATCAAGGATTCACCACAAGGGCTAAAGCAAAAGAAAATAGAAAAGTACCACTTTCCCCTCAGTTAAGTGTGCAAGACATTGGGATGTGCTTGCAGGAAAACAGATTGCATGGCAGAAGAAATAAATGTGGCATTCCCTCTGATGTGTTGGGCTTAGAGGAGGGCCATGGAGAATTATGCAGTTAGGAGACAGTTCCAGGAAAGATAAAATAGATGAAGTTCATAACTATTTTCAGAAAAAAAAATATATTTTGTATTGAAAATGGAATATTGTGTAACAGAGCACAACTGTTGTGGGTCCCATTTGTTTAAAAGTTGTAAGTGTGTCGGAGATAACAAAGTCTATTTGCACTTGTTGCTATGGTGACAGATTAATGTCATTGTGACTATCTGCCTCTGCCTAAATCAGATAATCTAATATAACCGGGTTTAATTATTCTCATGCTAAAGGCATAACTACTTTTTTGTTTTAAAATTTGGGGGTTTGCCACCCTGGAATACAAGCAATTCAAAGATGCTGTCAGTAGATATCTACTGAAGTAGAGAACCAGTTTGGTATTCCCATTTTATGTTATTGTTCCTATTTTTATATCTGTACTCAGGTCATCAGTGAGTAATATTCATCTCCTTAATCTTCTGACAGAGAAAGAACCTGATAAATTGTTGCTTCAGTGGGTTGATTTGCCAGCTTATTTTCTCCAGTTTGATCATATTATTCCTCGACATGGCATCAGTCAGAGGATGAGAAAAAGGCAAGGGCATTCCATTTACAAAGAAGACCATTTCAGGTTCCACAGAGCACAGGATCAGTTGATACCAGTTTAAGGACTTCTCCGTTCTGCCAAGGATACATTCTTAGCCTGATTTCTTTCTGTGATTCTGGCAGGCCTTCACACTCCCTCATAACAAAATATCTAAAATGCAAGAATATCATTCTCCAGAGACAACTGATCCCATACAAACAAGTTATTCATCCTGAATTCCCTTGACTTCTCTTTATTAATTATTTCTCTGTGAAGAAATCTCTAGTGGAAGGGAAAAGCTTCACTATGGACTCTTTGTACCTATTTTTTCAATATTTTATACTACTCTGTTTTTGCTGATGCTTGCAGAGAGAGCAGAAAGATGTGGTAGTGCTACCTAGGATGTAGAATATCTCTGTGCAGGCCTTTTTAGATTAATTTCATTACAAACAGACCTTTCTCAGAGGGACTTTGGAGCAGACTACCTCTCCTCTATTTATATTGGTTCATACCAGATCTAAGCATTTTCTAATTCTCTTGTTTAAAAAATAAAAAAAAAGCTTTATAAAACCTAGTGATCAATCTAACACTGCTAGGATTATGTGAGGAAGGGGCATGCCAGCCTGCCTGTCTAAGCACACAGTATGAAGCATTTACAAGAAGTTACATGCTTCTAAAGATCTGATCTGTTTGCTGAAACTCTCAGTAGTGGGACAAAGGGGGAAAAGATCTGAGGTTGTGAGAGAAGGTACTGAACACACGCTACATAAATCATCAAGAAGGCAGCAACCCAAGAACAGTCTTTTCAGCAAGCAGAGTTCTCTTTTTCTGTTAAAAACATGATATATCCACAAATCAACAATCTCTCTCGTGGATTCACTGAGAGAAAGCTCTTTCCTACCTTGTCTTTAAGAAGTGTAGCCTGGGAAATTGAGTATGAAGAGTGATTTTTTCTGTTCTCTTGAATAGTTCAAGAAGGTCAAGTTTGGTTGCTGAAATTCTGTGTATAGCAGGCTTAGATTGGGCTTTGTTACCTTCATCCAAACGTGATGGTTGTTCTTTGGGCTATGTGTCTGCTAAGTGCAGTGCTTGAACCAAGCAACAGAGAGCTGTCTTCATTATGGTTTCAAATGTCATGTTAAAGAACTGCACTGGGAGAGAATTTGCTGAAGTACTGCAAATAATAAAAAAAGCAATTAAGTACCAACAGCAAATTCACCTTGATGTTGAGATGTTCCTAGAAACAGCTTGATATAACACAATGTAAAGTTCCTTTCCCTTTGCTGTGAAAGGCAGCTTGATGATTGTCTGCAGAAGAAAGTCTATCTGCAGCCTACTTTAATTTCAGAATAGTGTCTCTTTTATCTGTCTAGCCAGGTCATATGTGGAAGCTCTGTTAACCATAAATTGCAGAGGCTGCAAAATAAAAGCTTTCAGATTTGGGAGATTTCTAGAATAAAGTTGACTTATTCATCTTAAATTCGGCTTTTCTGGTCAAGTAGTTGCAAGGTAATTTATTTAATTTTGCTTCCATTATTAAAGGTCTAAGGGTTTTTTTGTACACTGTTGAAAATCTCAGTGAACACAGAGTAATTGGCGTTCTTGTGGGCTTTTTTTATATTGCTTGTCATAGTAGAATCAGGTTATGTTGCATGTGTTAACTAGGCATCTGTAAAATGAGTGCTGATTATGTCATTTATACATGCAAAACACTCTTTTTGTTAACAGCTTTGTCTCTTTGGGAAAAAAACTTAATTTCTGTTCGGACAATTGTTAGCTTTTTTTTTTTTCCCAAAGACTATCCCAAACATCCAACCTGGTATAGAGACCTGGCATAGGATTTTTTCCCCTGAGCTTGTTAGCATGATAAAGCCAAAGTATGGCTGAGATCAGATCTTTTATAAGCAGAACATTAAGGCATTGTTGTAGATAAGCTACATACTGGCTGTGCTTACAGTAAGGCATTGTTCATTCCATTAACCATGGATCCAAAGTGATAGGGTTGTCCACAGAATGTCATAATCACGTTGCCCCCAAACCTGTGAGTAAATCTGAGAAGGGTGAGGACATCCAACTATTATGTTTGCTATGGATTACCAGTTTCTTAGGGACATTGGTGGATCTTCTTTGGAGCTTTTTTTTTGCTTTTCATCTCCATACCTGGAAAACCGAGGAAAGAATAGATGGACGGCATAGTCAAGACTATTGCTGTTGGTGAAATCAGTACACTTCAAAAGTAGCATTCAGTAAAACTCTTCAACTTCACCTCTTAAAACTGCTGCTGTGTCTTCAGAGGATGTTGGGGATTTCTTTTCTTTGTAACTGCTCCCTAGGGGGAGTGATGCAGCTCTACTTTTCACCTCCAGGCATTCAACTCCCTGCCTGCTGATCGGGTGGGATTGGCTATGTAGCTGGATGAAATGCTACTCTACACCACTAGCACCAGCAACTCTAGTTTCCTGGGAAACAAGCGCCTTCATTAGTGCTAAGGCTGTATTGTAGGCAACAAACTATTCTTACTGTTAGTGAGTAAGCATGCCTTATTGCATAAAAATAGAGCCCTGCAATTTGGGAGAAATTATCACACAATGAATTACCAAAATGATGGATAATTTGCATTGCAAGAGCTTTTATATTCTGTATGGGTGAAGTAAATGCAGAAAAAACACATTTGTAAAGGGGAAGAAAGAATCCCACAGCTCTGTAATACTTGTAAGTGTGGTGCTGAGGGGTAAAAATTAATAAAAACAATCTGCAACCTGCAGCTATTCCAGGTATTTGAACTACTGTTCCATTTCTAATGCTTATAAATAGTTTATGAATTCAAAGATATATGTTTGTTTCTTTTTATTTTCTGTTACAGATCTGGAGTCCCTACAAGCAGCCTGACTGCACGGGGGACCTGGATGGTAGAATTGAGGATGATTCGCGTTGCCTCTACACTCACGAGGAGTACATCAGTCTCGTGCTGAACAGTGGTAGTGGTTTGTCCCATGATTATGCCAACCAGTCAGTCCAGGAAGATCCACGGATGATGGCCTTTTTTGACTCTCTCGTGCGCCGGGAGATCGAGGGCTGGAGTTCCGATTCCGACAGCGACCTCAGCGAGAGCACGATCCTGCAGCTCCACGCAGGGGTCAGTGAACGCTCCGCTTACAGCGAGTCGGAGTCCTCCACCTCTTTGCATCACTCCCCACCACACGTGGCTGAAGAGTCTGATGAAACTGCCTATAATTTAAGGGCCTTAAGATCAACTGCATCCCCCTCAGCCAGAGAAGACGTGGCTTCCCGTCAGCAGAGGCTCTCTGCACTCAGAAAGTATCAGGACAAACGTCTCCTGGCCCTTTCCAATGAGTCTGACTCTGATGACAACGCCTGTGAGGCAGAACTAGATACAGACCTTTTCCCACGACCACCATCTCCAAGTCCTGAGGAGAATGAATCCAGCAGCTCCAGCAGCAGCAGCAGCACAGAAGATGAAGAGGAACTGAATGAAAGACGCACATCGATGAGGCAACGCAATGCACTGAGGCGCCGACAGAAGGTGCAAAAGGAGGAAAGGACTAGCACTAACACAGAGAATGTAACCCCTTACATAGGTGAGGACATATATGATTACCCCCAGATCAAAGTAGATGATCTTTCTTCCTCTCCAGCTTCTTCACCAGAAAGGAGTTCAGCCAACAAAGAAGTTCTTAAAGAAAGGACGTCCCCTTGTTCAGACAGTGAATCAGTGGAGAGAAAGATTTACAAAGCTTACAAATGGCTCCATTATTCTTACATATCATATTCAGCTGGTAAAGATGGTGAATCCTCCAGAGGAGATGGAGAAAATGATGAAGGGAAGCCAGGAACCAGTGGAAGGCACAGTGCAACACACTCGCTATCTAAGGAAGATGCTAGGAACTTAAGTTCAGTAGTTCCTCAGGGTTCCTCAGCTGTTTCTGCTGAAAACCACAACAGAGAAAATTTAAAAGAATGTGGTGGGATGGAAAATTCTAGTAATGGTCAAGCTCATGAATGTGACAATCAGCGGCGGATGGAGGGTCAAGAAAACACACCTGAAGATACAAGCAGTGGAGGTGTCGAGCATTCTTTTGAGACTAAAAAGCTCAATGGAAAAGCTAACTGCAAAGGGCTAAATAGCTGTACCGAAGAACCTTGCATTCAGACCACAGGACTTGTGGAACAGAAAAACAGTCAGAACTGTCAACCAGCACCAAGCCATCACTCACTGGTCCCTCCGTTCTCCGCTGTTGCCATCTGTAGCATGTCAGGTCACTGCTCCAGAAACCAGACTGATGGCAGTGAGGAGAGGAGCTTCGACCCCTCCTGCGTTAACCACAATAATGGCCACTTGCATCTTCACCCTTCATGCTTCAACAATGGACAGAGTTTTGGAGAGCAGGAGTCTGTGACGCAAGGACTACAGGTGCACTCAAATGCTGATAATGGCAACCTTGTACAGGTGGGTGTGACCTTGCACAGAGACTGCTGCCTGTCTGAAATGGACTCCAACAGCTACAATGTGAGCACAAGAGAGGATCCTCCTGACCTGCATCCTGCGGGCAGTGAGAGCACTCAATCTCTTGGAGGACTGAAAAGACACAGAGCGGAGTTGGAAGATGCAGATTCAGAGAGTTCATCCTTAGAAAAGAAGTTAAAAACATGATAAATGCAAATGTCTGTCGTAGTGTGCACTCTCTCAAAAAGAAAAGGAAAAAGAAAGTATTAAAGGCACATAGAGCTTGGGTCTGAAACATTGCGTTTGATTCTCCATTCTGTTCTTCAGTGGGTCTGTTTTAGATTGCCAGTGGTTCATGCTGTATAAAAATCCAACTTGCTCCTTAATGAGACTGAGTCTAGTGTACCCATACAAGGTTCTGTCTAAAGTAAATCCTTATTAAGATGGTTGACTGAATAATTCTTGTGTGAACATGTGTCATTTGTTCAGCCAGCCAACCAGGGTGACTGCTTTAAATTTTAATTGTTCTTCTAAGGAGGAAGTTTTCCATACTGACACTACATGTTGCAGGATCAAGAATGGTGGAATTAGATCACGCTGCTGGTAGATGACACAATTAGCGTGTGTTTCTTGTTGAGGAAAACAGGGAAGAAGTATTTCTGGGTCCTTTATTCTGCTTCAGAAAGTAAAGGATGCAACCGTTAGGGAGGATAATTTTAGAACTGGATGGTATCTTCAGAGATGTTACTTCTTAAAGCACTTACTTCTGATACAGTTCAGTGACATTATTTTTATGCCAACAGAAAAGCTATAGGAAATGAGCCTCTTTCCAAAATCAACTTTAGACTGTTCCCATGGTGACATTCAATTTTGTGGGCTTTTTTAGAGAAAGGAGCTGAATAACACAGTGTCATCACTATATAGAAGTATGATTGTTGGCAAGAGACAGGTATTATGCTGTAGACCTCATTCAAACAAGGGCTTTTAAAAATCAGGCATTGAAACATGCCTTTCTGTGATCTTAACAAATAGACATTGTTCTTCCTCATTATTACTATTGTTATTAAGAATATGGTTTTGAGTGTTGGGATACATCTCCATTGTAACCACTCTTTCCCCATGTTCTTACTTTTGGGAAGCAGTAGGCCAAACAGAAAATAGCTGAAGTACGGATAAAGTAACTGATTCATGTTAACAGCAACATTTGGTAAAATCTGAAAAATGCTTTTTTAGCAGTTTTTGCAGCCCAAAACAGGTTGGGATTGGAGATCAGGGTTGGTTTTCCACCACTGTGCTGCCAATATTTTTAATTGGAGGTGGGTAGATGTATTCAGCAGAGTTCTGCATATAAGGGAGACCTTCAGAGAACTGTCCTCACTTGTGGGGGAGCCTGGGTCTTCAAGTCTGGCAATCAGAACACTAGAGCCCTTGCTGCCAAGAACTGAAGTACTCTGTGGTGGACAGAGTTGTTTCTTGCCAGGGCACTGTTCTGAGTGGAGTATCTGGTGAGTCAGTTCTGGCGTGCTGGAATTGATGGAATTGCTTCCCTAGCAACAAGGTAAAAGGAGTCAGTGTGTGAAGGGAAAACAAATCATTGATAAAGGATACAAAAATTATATGTATGTGCAACAGAAGAAGAGGTTTCTTTCAACCCCAGTAATTTTCAAAGGTTTTCAAGCCCAATACTGAGGAAGGGTTAGTTTATTTTAAGGAACTGAAAGTCTTTGCTTTCAATACAACTTCAGCAGTACACTGCTGTAGGGCACTGGCCTCAGAATAATTATTTCATATTCACAACTCCCTGGTACCTTGGGAAAGTAGGAAGATGCCCTGTTAAAACAGGATGAAAGTGAAGGAGCACTTCAGAAGGGATGCTGTGAGGGAAAGGTGTGGGAGGGAGAGTGAAGAACATGACCTGAAACATTGTCTTACAACTGCTGTAAGTATTCTGTCATAGGCGGTCTGCCCACACTGGGGCTGCTGTTCTAGGTGAGAAGGGCAAAAGTGGCAGTAAGAGCAAGCTCTGACACAGTGTTACCTTATTGAAAAAATTGTTCTGTACTTACTATATTGTACATCCCTGCAATCAAGATCACTACAGGAGTGTTTTCCTCAGTTGTATAAACACCTTACTGTAAATTCTGGCTTTTCGCCAAAATCTTGAGGTTATTGAGTCAAAATTTTTTTATGTTTTAAAAGTTCTTTACATTGGAAAATTTTCTCATCCCTCACTTCTAGTGAAGAAGCATCTCTTCTTTGACATGGTCATCTTTTCCTGGTGTTTTCCCAAATGCCTTGTGCTCTCACTTTCTGGTGCTTTTGTTTGTTTTGAAAAGCAGAATAATAGCTCCTGGACTTGGTGTTACAGAATCACAGAATGGGTAAGGTTGGAAGAGACCACTGGAGGTCATCTTATCCAACCTCCCTGCTCCTGTACAGTATCTGGGCATAAAGGACTGCTGTGGTTTCCCCAAAGACAACCTCCCATGCTGTCTGCATTACTGTTATTTCTTGTTTCTCTTAGGAAGGAGAAGGAAGGCAAGCTGCAATCTTAACCTTTTGTTCACGGGAAATTTCAGTGCACACAAGAACTGCAGCTTCTGAAGCAGTGTGTTCACCTCCTCACATAAATAAATGTTAGCAGCAGTAGGCAGCTCCATTATGTGGTGAAGAGCCCCAGAAAAGCAAGCCAGCAAGCAGCAGCATGTCCCTTGCAGGTAGCCTGCACTAAGAAGAGCTGCTGAGTGCAGGCTGCTACCCTGGCATTGATCCTGTGTATTTGCTTTCCCCCCCTACACTGGGTTGCTCGTCCTGCTGCCCATCACAGTTTCCATGTGAGTTTTGCTGTGTGCTTGGAATTGTCACTTCTGGGAAAAAAGTAAACTGTTCAGTGGAAAATCTTACTAATTTATCAGAAGAGATTTTACCTTCACTAATAATCTGCCGTGTACTTAAAACCGAAAAGGTTGTGTAAATATTGAACTGCGCTGTTAGTCACTATTTGCTTATCATGCTGCTTGTTATGGCAGGAAATTTGCTCGGCCACCTTGTACAGTTCTTGTCCAGAGAACCTTATCAGTGGGAAAGAAAAACCCTCCCTTACATCTCCCCTGAACATGTTAACCAGGGAAATACTGATTTCTAATGAAATTCTTTTATTTCTACAAGGTCACAAACTGTATTTGCTTATTTCAGCTTTCTCTGTTTAAAGAGAGTCAAAGCTGATGCTTCCTCTGAAGAGCAAACATGAGGCTTGTCTGGCCCAGGGTATTAACTGCTTGTAGAGATGCAGGAGGTTATGAGATCTATCAACCAAAGCTCATCTGAGGTTTTCCCAGCTCTCCAGTGAACATTTTACCAAAGCTGGTGAGTCTTCTCTGAGGTGGGTTGCTTATGGAGATGACACTTTGCTGGTTAGAAGCAGCTCTCACAGACTAAGCTTGAGCAGAAAGACACAACTGTCTCGAGAAGGCAAGAGCACAGGTTTTTACCAGTTGCTTACAGAAAATTCTGAAATCCAGCGTGTCTCAGCTGGAGTAATAAATGGGAAAGGCCCACTTATTTCAGAACCTTTCCTCCAAAATCTGCAGTGTATTTTTCCTGCTAAATTTCATAACCAAAGAAGTGATTGAAACCCAATCCTAATATCTGCATATAACCTGTCACTTGGTAGCTGGGAAATCACTATTCCTCAAACATTTAAAGGAGATAAATGTGGTTAGGTCTACTTCTGAGGTCTTGTACTTGCCTGCATTGTCACATCTTTGTGAACACATAGAGGTCTCTTGCTTGCTGTGGCCATCACAAGCTGATGTGGCCTGATACTACTGAAGCCTTGGGCTGCTTTCATTTGCAGTTAATTTACTGTGCTATGTGTGGAAGAGAGCAAGACAAAATTGTTATTACCCCACTGAGTTAAAATGCTCTGTGTTAGTGAGTTTTCATCTCGTTTTTACAGGCACTGGTACTGGCAGAGGTACCCTTTACACCTAATGCTTCCTCTCCTTTTCAGCCACTTAGATTATCTGCATGTCTTTGTCAGATCTTGGAAGCTCAGGGGTGTGCTGCAGGATCTTCAGAGTAAATGCAAATGGCAGCAACAGCTCAATTACTATGCGCACATGCACATGGTTTTTCAGGAATTCTTCAACAAAGTAATCCTAGCACATACATAATTTATGAAATACATCAGCACACTCCTGCAGCTGTGTGAGGATGCACTAATTAGACCAGCTAGTGCTGTACTCTTATGAACAAGAACTCTGTTTCAAACATCTGAGAAAATTGCAATTCTCTAAGGGGAAAAAAGGAGAAAAAAACTAAAACAACCACCACCCCCCCAAAAAAAACGCAAGCCAACATCCCACTGGTTATGGGAGGCTCCAAGTTTGCCGAAGTTTTCTTCAGTGGTTGTGCAGATCAAAAGCAGAGAAATCCCAGACATCATTATGTTCTGTGATCAGAGGAAATAGTTTGAATTTGATGTTTCTACTTTGCCTGATTGAAGTCAAGGACTTGAACTTGGGCCTTCTGCCTTTCGCTTGAGCATCCTAAGCATCACCTACTGCATTATTCAGGATGGGGTTTGTTCATCTTTTGCTGAAATGCAAAGGGAAAAGGAAATAGAAACAGCTTCTTCCACAAATACCTGGAGCAGAGTCTTGCGTGTTGGTGTGCTGGTTTATGGTTTGGTGAGAAAATGCTGGAGGACCCTTTCTCCCTTCTCCACCTTGTGTGTTCTCTGTTTCAGAAGACAGAGATGCTGGCACAGCTCTCTGGGCTTTGCCATTGTCTTGAATGTGGGAGAATGGTCCTTTTCAAATTGAGTTGTGTGGGTATGATTTATTTTATAATATTATTTTCTTGTAGACACATAATACCTACCTCCTGAGTTGACTGGCCAAGTCAATGAGCTTTTTATTCTGGGATTTGGCTGGCAAGCTCAGCTTCTCTCAGGGATATCTTCCCATGAAGTTCTAGTCTTGCAGGGTGTCACCAGCAGCTCTGGCGTTGCTTTGCAGATGTAGGTTGGCACTGTTGCAGCTTTCAGAGCCGATCAGAGTTGTGCCTTTGCTGAAGCTGCTGTTTGTACTCTTGCAAATGAGTAAAAATGCTCCTATAAGCACAATAAAAATGCCTGCATTTGAACTTCTGAAGGGGGAACAGGTCCCTCGCAGCCAGACGATGCCTCTGGCTATGTCTAATGCTTTCACCACTGGATGCTACAGGAGTTGCAGGTTTGTTCTAGTTGTAATGTAGTCCCAGGACTATATTTTACTTCACAAACCACAGCTTCTTATTAGCAGCATTTGCACCCGAAAGCATCCGCTCCTAGGTACTGCCAGGGCTCACCTTCTGGCCATCCAGAAATGGTCCAACCACATGATCTTTGGGAAAGTCTTGCATGTCAGTGTCCTGCTTTCAGAACAAAGACTGAAACAAGGGTTGCTTCAAGGAAAGACTAATGCATATTTTCAAGGAGCTTTGGCTTTAGTTCAGCATTTAATGTTACATACTCATGAGATACATTTTGAACTGTTTAAAATGTGGCTGTGTGGCAGAAAAGGAAACAGCATGAGCTTCAGAACTGAATCCTGTCAGGAAATGGAACAGGAGTTGAAATGTATTTACAAACAAACAAGCCCCTCTTACCCAGTTAGGTTTTGAATAGAAGTTCATTGCCTGCTTCAAAGAGTGACTTCTAAAAGCCTCAGCAACAAGTTAACAGAATTGACTTCTCACTCTTGAGCTTGGCAGCTCAAACCCACTGATCTGGAGAAGCCAAGAAGCCCCAGCCAGGCCTCACATGGCTCTCTTGACGGGCCTGCCACGCGTTGTTACCCAGCCAGGGCCACTCTTCCATGTGCAGCAGCCTGGCTGGCAGCAGCAAGGCTGCCCCTGCCTCTGACCAGCTGATTCTGCCTCGTTTTTTCTGCAGCTGGTTTACATTCATGTTGCCTGGGATGTGCTGAAGAAAATCCAACGCATTTTCCTCTAAGGACCTTAGTTGACATTGACCTTTGGACCTTGGAGGGAAGGTCTGGGGTTACATTTTGGGGTGATCTTTATGCAGCCTATTAAAATGAGGAAAAGAATTGCTTCCTTACAGGAGGAACAGAGGAATACAATGAGCCTCCTCTGACTTACTTTTTCCCTTCCTGAGGTTTCTACATCTCCTCAAGGTGTCTTGTACATTTTACATTTCTCTTGTCTCTAGGACCTAGAGAGACTTCCAGTGTTGGATGGCTAAAAAGCAAAAATGAAACTTCATAGCTCTGCTTCAGTGACACTTCCAGTATATCATGGCCAGACCTGGCATTTCCTGGCTTAGAATTATATCCTTGAATAAAATTTTCTCTAAAGCACGAGCAAAGTCTGCTTCCCACCTATCTAAGCTTTGGAGGGAGAGAAAGAAAAGATGGTCTAAGCTCCAACAATGTTAAAATGAAAGGATGTACATGTTTAAAGCTGGTTATAAGCCCCCTATGCCCAAAGTTTGTATTGCACACACACTGACTCTGCAGTGTAGGGCACTTATCTGCATGCAGGGATCCTGCATCTCCTTTAATCCAGGGACTGAGAGTGCTTCAGTCTGTCCAACAGGGCAGATTTCTAGTCTTTCCATAAAGAAGCTTTTTTTAGCTCATACATGTTTCTGATGATGTGGAAGATTTATTTTTGATCTGGGAAAGTCTGTAGCAATGTTTTGAATTCCTGAATGGCTGACTGTCTGATAATCTATCTGAGGAACACTGGAAGCAATTTACAGCCTTAGATGGAGATTTTTATTTACTTACACATACTTTTAAAGTCAAAACTTCTACAGTTTGTCATCCAACACAAGGGCTCCTCACCTTTCATCTCCCCTCTGTTTTGCAAGGAAGGGTGAACTTTCTCCTTCCCTCCACTAATAACCTTCACTAATGATACAAATGCAAAAGGTACAGATCATTTGTGGCCCATCTTCCCAACAGTTAATGAACATGCTGGGACAGTAGACCATCTTTGTAAAGACACACAAATTGCAGCAGACAGCAGGAGAAATGGCTCATTGATCTATGCTCTGAAGTTGAAAATCTGCAAAAACATGGGAAGGTTTCAGACTGAGTGACACATCTTGAGATCTCCTACAGCTGGGCCTGAAATACCTTTGATGTTTCTCCAATTTTATTCTATAGTTTCATAAGCTAGTGTTTGTTTCCAGCCCAAGGGTAAGCCTACTCAAATCTTACTCTTGCCAGACGAAAATTATTCCAGAACTTAAAGTCAGTGTATTGCCTAGTTGATTACATTTCTGGAGTTTAAACCAAATTAAATACTCAGCTGATCATACTATACAATTATACTGCCTAAAGGGAAGGATTTAATTTGTCTACAGCTGGGAAAGAAAAAAACCCAACCAACCAACCAAATAAAAAATCCCCAAATATTTTAAACTACAAACTCTGAGTAAAAAGGAAGCTGATGGTTGCATAAGCAGCTGAGATCTGCTACTATGAAACTGCTGTAGAGGGGAAATCTCTTCTCCAGGCTGGAGGCAGGCAATCCTGCACTATTGGGCTTCCTATGTGAACCAGTTCAAATTCCAAATCCCATGGAAAGCTGACAGGTTTCTCCAGGATTACTGTGCTTGTTGACTCACAAGGAAAGCCCCAGAAGGAGCAGTAGGAGTGGTAGCCAGGCCCAAAGAGGGATGCTGTGACTCCTGTCATCAGTGGCTACTGAGGGAGCTCTTAGAGTCACAGCATGGTTTGGGCTGGAAGGGACCTTAAAGATCATCTGGTTCCAACCCCCCTGTCATGGCCAGGGACAGCTTCCATCAGACCCATCCAACCTGGCCTTGGATATCTCCTGGGATGAGGCATCCTCAAATTCTCTGGGCAACCTGTTCCAGTGCCTCACTACCCTAACAGTAAAGAATTTCTTCCTAATATCTGATCCCAACCTACCTTCTTTCAGCTGAAGGCCATTACCCCTTGTCCTTTTACATGCCTTTGTAAAACAGTCCCTCTCCACATTTACCATAGCCCCGCTTTGTTTCTGGAAAGCTGCACTAAGGTCTCCCCAGAGACTTCTCCAGACTGAACAACCCTAACTCTGAGAGTTTCAGCCTTTCCTCATAGGAGCAGCTCTCCATCCCTCTGATCATCTTTGTGGCACTCCTCTGGACTCACTCCAGCAGGTTGACATCCTTATGCTCAGAGCCCCGGAGCTGGATGAAGCACTACAGGTGGGCTCTCCCCAGAGCAGAGCTCTCCCTCTCCTCCCCTGCTGGCCACAGCACCTGGTAAATTTTCCACAAAAACGTTTCCCTATGGAGGAGTGATTCACTGGGAAAGGAGGGGCAGGGAGTTACCAGGACTTCAGTTCCCTCCCTCACCAATTCCACTTGTTATGGCATCTTTGCTTGTGATACCAGGATGTGCAGAGCTCATTTCACTACTGCTGATAGCAGCATATAATGGAGCTGCCTGGGTAGCTGTGGCTTCCTTCCATCCAGCCCTGACTTAAAATGGTTTTAGGATGTTACTCTGGAAAGTGCAAATACTACTCTGAGACAGCTGGGTACTGGTGATTTGCAAATGAACTTGGGTTCAGGGGCAGTAAATACACTAATAAAGTACATATTTACAATTAGCAAACAGTGAAAAGGAGGAGTTCATGGCAATAAATATGAATTAGAAATGAGGAAATAAGGGCAAGCAATGAGGGAAACAAAAAGGTCCTAAGGAGAAAAAAAAAAGGAGTACAGGGCAAGTAAGACTGTTTGGTGAAATCCAGATCAGGAGGAACCTGATGTTTTCTCAAGAGCTGAAAGTGCAGTTTGCACAGGATGGGCAGGACTCTGAGGTGAGCTGTCCCACCCCAGGAAAGCCAATGAGCAGCTGTGGCTCCTGTTCCTTCAAACCAACAGGAATGGATAATTTGTACTTAGGAGTTTTCAGCTAACCACATAGAGATCTCTCTGAACTGCTAATATAGTGTGGGGGTATTAATAAGCCTTGGTGCTCAGGAAAGCTCTGGGGGTCTGGGAAGCAGCCGTAGAAACAAGATGACCTAATTCCAGTCCCACTGGCTTGCTTTCAGTGCCAACAGATTTTTTTATGAGGCAAGCGCTAAAAAAGAAGCAAGAAAATATCATTATGGCTAATTAAATAGTGCAAACTGATAGGGAATGGTGTAGAAAACGGATTGTGTTGACTAAGCACATTTTCAAGCTCAGCTGATAAATGTAGAAGTTGCAATATTACTTGGGCCACTGGAGAGGTGTTTTCAGTGTCCTGGTACCCAAGCATTGTCTATTAAACCAGAACAATTCACGTTCAGTGCATTCATCATTAATCAGCATTAACCTCAAGCAGCAAATCATTAGTGACATTTTCAGTGGGCAGTAGGGCCTCAAACAGGTACTGATACATCTATTAATGTGTTTATTAATGGCTGGGCAACATGTACAAGGCTAACTATGTCCTTTGCAGCCTGCATTACAAGCAGAAAAGATAGACAGTGAGAACAACATGGCTCAGCAGCCAAGCAGCCTGCCCCAGATCAGGCCCCTGATCAGGCCCTGATAAACCTGGGCCACTTGGGTATGGGAAAAAAACAGCCAGAAAAGCAGGGATTTGTATGGTTGAGGGATATAAAAAAGACAAGTCAATGTTACCTTTTCTAACATCTTTTAGGACAATTAGGTGAAACCAGACTCCAAGCAGTTTCAACCCTTGGTGTGTTTCACTGCTATCAGTTGATCACCCTGGCTGCTGCAGTGCAAGTCTGAGCTTGGGACTTCTCACAGAGGGAGAAGTTTTCTCACAGCGCTGGGTCTGGGTGGCTGCATGATGCCAAAGCTTCCACAGCTGTTCCACTGGCCCGTGAGCAGAAGAGACATTTGTCCCTGCAACCTTGTACTGGACAGCCCCACTTCCTGCTGGAAGTTAATGGTGCAGTGCATAATGCTCTGCAGAAGTAAACCTGCACCTACCTGATGTACTGGAGAGGCAAGCTGAGAGAGAAACCCCTGAAAAAGCATTTCAAATAACTACTCTGCATGCATCCTTCAGAAGCTACATTAAGCCCACGTGTGCCATTCCTAAAGTACTGCAGCTGACTGGTCCAGCTGCCTGCTCTTTAATTAAGGTGAAAGCCATATTTGCCTTTCATACAAAGACAAAAGCCCTTTCAGCCCTTAACTCTTTGCTAAGGCAGGTTAGGATTCTTTTCTTTGCAGTTTCTCTCCACTGTTCCCCGACCCCTTGTGCTGCTCTGCTGAGCAGGCAGCTGGAGCCATCCTTGCCAGCAGCACTCTGCTGGGCAGCAGCTGGAGCCTCCCAGTGCTAGGTGATGACCAGACAAGGAGATGGGGAAGAGCCATATTAGGGCAAATGTAGTCATAACATCATTGTGTCCTTCCCTGAGAAGATGCCCAGAGCACTGTGCTGACACCATTTCTCGTTAGTTCAATCTTTAATGTTTTAAAGTTTATGAACACAAACAGCTCTTTGGAAAGTAGGTATGGGGGCATCTGGTTCTGTATGGCAAGAGTGAGGAAGGATGGGATATAGAGATATTTTGGCTTCACAGTCTGTTCTCATGTACTTCTGTGGTGACATATGAACTCTTTGAGAATTAATAAACTAATTCACTGAACAGTGGTGCTGTTGTTCACTAGGTTTGTTATCAGCTCATCTAAGAAAAGTAGCAGCAGCTTGAGGATTTTGCTCCAAACACTTGGATTTTGCTCAAGGTGGTTCTTGATTACCTTCAACAAAGTGAACTGATTTAAGTTCTCTTCTCATGAAAAGTATGATGGGAGAGCTGATTTATTCAGTCAGAGAATTCATCACTGCATAAACAGAGGAAGAGGCTGAATTAACATTAGTGAAAGATCTATGAATGTTCCTGGAGAAATGTTATTACTTTAACACAGAGAGTTGACTCTGGGGCTTGGCTTTTTCTCTTTTGCTCTGTAAGAGTTTCCAGTGGACTGTTCTGTGATGAATAATATCTCAGTTGTTCTTCTTTTCTTAAGTAAATCTAATTAAGCTTTTTCTATGCAGGAAATGGAATCAAATTATAGGTATCACTCATTCATCTTTTTATAACTCCTGTAATATTATCAAGACAATGTCCTGCTGGTGAAGAAAGCAGTGTGCTTGGCCCTGGGCAGTTGGTAGAAGATAGAAGCATCTGATCAAATTACTCAGCTTCTCAAAGAAATCGTTTTCAGAGGATGTTGATGATTATAATTTCCTTACCTCGTTCCAGCCAGGTTGTTCCTAGCCATGGAAAATCACTGTGGCAGAGGAGTGGTGCTGGACAAGGGGATACGGCTAGCACTGAGCACGAGGATGCCACCAAGGCAGCCAGCTGGGATAACTCATCAAATCAAGTGCTTGGTAGTCTCACACATATCTTGGATTCTTCTACAGGGCTTAAAGCATGTCATCACATACGTCTTGAATTATGTATGAGCCGCCGATTGGCCATAGCTTATCTGTGTAAGCACAGTGTTATCCACCCGCCTCCGGGCTGCCGGCTCCGCCAGATGGGAAACGTCTGCTCCTGCACAGCCCAGCTGTGGCCCGTCTTCCTCGTGTGTCAGACATCCCACCCTGGGGTGGCCTCTGTCCCAGCAGAGGTGCTAGAGAAGGGGGAAAACTCAGGTATGAGCATCCCCCTGGGATAAAACTGTTTCCATCTCTCCACCCTACCCCGGCCAGCTTCCCCCCTAGTACCACACTAGCCCTGCGGGACAGGTGGCACCTCTGGAGCATCAGGGAACTGCAGCATGGTAGGTCTTGGACCACAGTGGTCACAGGTAGCTGGTGAAGATGGTTCCTGACTCCCCCGTTGAGGGGCCTGGCTGAGGCCTGCTGAGAAGCTGCTGCTCCTGCTTTTATGCAGCTGTGGTAGTAGAAGGGGGAGAGGGCTGGACCCCCAGAATGGTGAATTGGTAGCAGGGTGGGTGCACATCCTGTGCTCAGTGCTGGATGAGCAGTGATGGTTGCCTCTGTCCCTTGGGTGGGCAGGATTGGGGCTCCCATCCCCAGCACCTGCACTGGCATCCAGGTGACCCTTTCACCCCAAGCACTCTGCAGCCTGTGTGCCACAGTGCCATCTGCCATGGCCACCTGGGAGCAGTGGGCTCTGTGCTCAGGCTGGAGCACACAGACTCTCAGGAAATAAATCATCCCTGGCTGAGGGCTGGGCCTGGTGTCTTTAGAAGTGGGTTTAGATTGTGCAGAAGCAATGCAGGGCTACATTCATGGAAGTGGATTCTGGGCAATTCTGGTCACAGTCCAAGCTCCTCTCCTCACTTGTCTGCAGGGTCATCATCAAATCTCCTAGATCTCCTCGAGATCTCTACCTTTATACCTTGTGAAGAGCTGCCTGCAAGTCAGTAAAGTATGTGCAGGACTGTGGCTGCCCAACTTACCTGCAGGACTGGTGCCCATAGCTGTGCAGACTGGCTCCAGCTCCATGTGGGCTCAGACAGAGCACATTGCCAGCAGACAGGCACAGCAACCCCTTCCCAAGCAGGGGGCTCTTCCTTACAAGTCTCCAGCCCTGGGGAACTGACCCAGCCTGCCCCCAGTTCTCTGTTTATTTCAAGTTTTATGGCTTTAGAAAAATTCCTGTCTGATGATCTAGATCTATTTACACCCCACTGCTGTGTAGTAACATTCCACCAGTGCTAAGCAATATTTCATTCAGGGACTAAATTTGCTGTCTGAGTTCAGAAGCTCTTCATCATTGTGGGAGCAGATCTCTCAAAATCTCTCAAATATTTATCTAATGCATCATGTCCAGAAAATTACAATCTGGACCTCTTTTTGGACTAGAGAACTGTGAAAAATGCTGCTTATTTCCCTGGGCCTCTTCTCCACATGCAGCTAAACTCTCTCTCCATATGCCTGGGAGCTGTGGAAAGTCTGGATAATGGTGATGATGGCAAAGAGTTACAGCTTGTAAACAAGGACATGCAGGCAAAACGGTTAAAAGTGGTTCTATAGATCTGCTGAGAAAAGGGAGGCATTGGAGTCTTGGAGCATTCCTGAGCCAGCTGCTGTGGTTGTTCCCATCTCTGACTGTTTATGAAGGTATTTTGATGTCTGACCTCAGTCTCTGCTGGACAAATGTCTACAGCACTGGGCTAAGAAGAATCTTGCCTTCAGTAGGAAAAGAAAGAATGAAAAGTCTGGGACTGGAAACTTTGGCAAGTGGATTGAATATCACACAGGTCATGGTAGCTTGAGAGTATGAGATTTAGGAAACTTCACAAAAGAACAAGACTGACTTACAGTATGTGATGGTTTCACACCTGCCTGACTACATGATTCTCCACTTCCCTCTGAACTGCTGTGCTCGAGCTGCTGCCAGCCAAGGTAGACTTCAGGCTTCACTCAACATGGCAATTCCCTTGTCCCCTCTGTTAATCATTTTTCACAGCCCTCCTACCTCCCTGGCCATTAGCCTTGTCAAGGAAGATAGGCTGGATAATCTGCAAGGACTGAGCACCCATTCCCTGACTGCCGGTTCTCCCTCACCTCTGCCATCCTGGCTCCTCAGTGAGCTGATGTCAGTGAAGTCTGAGCTCGGGCAGATTCCTGCCTAAAGGGAAAAATGTCTTTCTCCATAATGAGCTCTGACACCTCTTGTCAGCAGCAATTTCAAATTCACCAGGTAACACCAATAACAAGAGCCCACACCTAAACTGCAGCCCTGTTTCACACGGTCTGGTGCAGGGACAAGTCCCTGGGGATGGAGCAGGGCAGTGTGTGCCCCGTGGGGTGGCTGCGTGGCTGCTGCTCCCACAGCCTCCCTGCAGGAATGCCGGCAGGCACATCCCCCTGCACTGCCTGGACTCTGGCCGGGGCGAGCTGCCAGCTGCTTCCACAGTCTCCCTCAGCTGAAATGGTGTGAGAAAATCACAGAGGATCTCTCTGGCCTGGGCCTGAAAACTTTTTCTCTATCTGATGTTGCCTCCTAATAGAATTTGACTGGTCAATACTGGCTAGCATGCCTGGAGTGAGAGCATTTTAAAATGGATGTTGAAAACTCTTTTATGGAGAATTTCCAGCCTGCTTATTGCTCCAGGTGGGAGAAGCCTGGAGGAAAGCCACATGCATGCAGCAGTCTAGACATGTTTGATTTCTTTTTGGAATTAAAGAACAGAAGTCCCATAATACCCTCTCTTTTTCTTAGCATTCATACAAGTAGCCAACATAAACAATTCTCTCACTGCCCTGAAATCTGGAGTTGCTCACAGGATGAAGCAGTGACCTACTGAACCTCTGGGAAGAGCAAGCTTAGCCTCTGTCTGGTGTGCTGCTGCCTTGGCTGGGTGCACAGCCCCTCTGCCCGAGGCCCAGCGTGGGCGCCCCACGGCCACGTGTGTCCAGCCAAGGGGAGGAGATGCACAACAAGGACACTGAACTTGGGCACATAACAAACCCTCTGCTCCTCAGGTACAGCAGCTTCCCCAGCTTTGCTTCAATCCACCTGGAGGGCTAAGCTACCGAGGCCTTGGCCTGGGATCCAGAACTGGCAATAAATCCCATGTGTTGAACGCAGAGAACGTTCTTCCATCACACCCCAGAGCTGCTGCTCATGAAGGATTTTGAAGTGCCTCCAGACACACGTTCATGGCAGCAAGCCTCCAGGCTGACTCGCAGGCAGGTGACTGCCATTTAAACTGGGGTCATTTCTGAGGTTGCCAGTGCCCTCACTGCATGTTGGCTTTCATGCACAAGTGATGGAGTTTCTTGTCGTGATAGAAAATATCAGGATAAATGTCAAGAAGGCTGGCTAATTATTGCACTTGCAATCAAGTAAGGATGAGGACTGCTTGCTTTTCTTTAGCTGGAGATGGTGCTGCTCCTTTGGGCTTCCCTAAGCCTTCTGGCTACAATAGTGTTGCCTGGAGTTCTGATGCTGTCACTTCTCCAGATTGTTTTATACACATGGATTTTTCTTTTCTGGGTTTTCTGTGCCTTTATCTTTGGTTCTGCCTACACACTCATGGTTGGAATTGCATTGAAGAGGCACACAACAACAAAATAGGTGGAGCAGCTGCCCATATATCCTGCTTGGTTTCAAATGCAGTGGAGGAGATGACAGCTGCCCAGGCTGGACTCCAGAGCATAGAAAAGGCTCAAAAATTGACAAAATCAAGTTGAGTGAAAAGATCTACTCAAGGGTCAGTCTCTGTGACAGCACCAAACAGCCAAGAATGGGGTGTCCACATTTTCTCTGTAGTGGTAGCATGAGTGTGAGGGACATAAGAAATTATTTAATGTGATGAAAGCTCTATTGCCTTTCAGCTAAGCTCTTGTCCTTGCTTTTTGGACTTCAAGATAAAGAAGGGGCATTTGGATCTAATCAGGACTTAGAGAAACAGACAAGCTGATAATATTTCAAGGCTTCAAGCCCTTTGAATTCATTTTGGTTTAACTCCTGTGTAGGTTATTTTACTTCCCAAAGATGTTTTGCAGGCTCTTGTTGCAGGCTTTGCTCTTCACGTCCCACCTCAGGCATACGTGGTGCTGGTGGGTAGCTTTGCAGAGGTGCTGCATCCCATCACAAGCTTCAAGGTTGATTGACTCTCCTGTGCCCCATGAGCTTAGGAAGACAACTTGGGATCCCCTAGACCAAAGGTGCAACCCCAAAAAGAGCAGTTGTTGCAGTTATCATGGCTGAAAATTCCTTAGGTATCTCTCTGTGCTTCGTTTCCTGCCTTGCTCTGGCAAAGCTCCCCGTTTCCATGGTGATGATTTATTCCTCTAAATAGTTTCTATTCAAGAACAATATCATGGGTCCTTTTCTGTTGTTGGTTTAATTAAAAATAACCTACTCTTCTGCTGGCATCAGTTTTGGCTGAAGCAGTTGGAGTTGGACACTGACCTCAAACTTCTCTGATCCACCCTTGCTCCCACCCAGAGATGGCCTTTCTGCCTCCTGGCCACTCAGTAACCCTTGAGGCCTGTCCTACTGCTCCTGACCTGTCCTGCTGAGAAATCTCACATGAGTGGAGCTAGAAGGAAAAGAGAGAAGGGGAGGAGAGAGCAGCTGAGCTCTTACAGAACAGCACCACACAGTCCCACATCTGCCCAGGAGTGAAGAGGAGCACGACACCCTGTGCAGCTCGGCTCTTCAGCTTTCCTTTCCATGAGCAAGGAGGCTTGTGGTAAATAGGAAGCCTTGTGAGAACAGAATGGCCCATGATGAAAGGGCTTGTAGTGCACCACTCATCAACACAGTCTGGATTGTAAACGAGCTGCCAAAGAGGGAGCCTCTCCCCTCCTCCCCAGTCTTGGCTTCCAAAACAGGTATTTTTTTTACTATGTGTGGAACAAGAATTTATAGCCTGAAAACTGGAAACAAAAATGAAAGAAAATTAAAAGGCTAAACTGTATATTTGGTAAATCTTAAAGTGTCCATTTTATTGCATGAAAGTCTGAATAAGCAGCCTGATCACCATACAACAGGTGCCATTTGCTGTTTCTTGGGACACTTCCTTCTTTCTTTGCATAATGAAAGAGACAGAGCATCTGGTTTCTCTGCTTCATTTTAAATGCCAGTGCTTATTTTGTTAATACATTTAGATTCCAATTTTCTTCACATGTAGTAAAAAGGAAATGCTTTGAGGTTCTCCTACATAGATACACATTAACATGCTTGATTTTTAGGCACCAGTACCAGATGTACTCAGAGCCTGGAGTTTAACCATGGAGTGAGGAGAACAGACTTCAGGGAACTGAATTCCCATCTACGAAAGCAGTTCCTGAACCAATGAAGACATTTCTGACTTGTTCTGTTAAATGCAGTCAGCATCAGCTTATGCTGGGAGACGGACAAAAATCTGTCCACAAAAAAGTATGGAATAGAGCTTTCCAAATGGCTTTTGCTCTGGCACACAGAACAGCATCACAGGAATGCCAGGTTGCTGCCTAATCCAGAAAAGCAGTTACCAGGTACGTTCCCTTCTGCAATACTCAGGCTGCAAAATCTTTTAAAGCAGTTGCAGCACCTTTCAAACACACAGTGGAACCCATCCTTATAAGGTGGGAAAGCTTCATGTTCTGCTGTTGGAAGATAGGAATGTGAGCTCGGCAAGGATTGCTTCACGTGAGCCCTTTATCTGAGAAACTGGCGATAAAACTGAAGATGCTCACGTGACACAAGAAGAATTTTCCCTTATCTGAAGGAAGACAGAGATATCAAATCAGAGGTACAATATACAGGATGAGTTACGAGGAGGAAATGACGTAAAGGGGCCAGACAGTTTGGAAATCTACCTACTTGCTTGTGTCCTATTCTGCGCCTCGGAGGATTATAATGACATCAATACAGTATTGATTTTAAAAATAATTGACAGAAAGCTTGAATCTGTCAGCTATATGACAAAATGAAAAAATACAAAGTCCTTAGGACCCTCCAGTGTGCCATCTCTATTTTTGACCTCTCTTCGCCATTGAACGGGGAGAAAGCGAGGGCGGATTTTGAGATAAGCCTTTCAATCTATCAGTTATTTGTCATTTCCCTCATACCATTTTTTCCTGAAAGTAGTAGCCTCTGAAAGTACAGTGGGGGAAGATGCTGTACTATCAAAACAGTTCATTTGCCTCTTACCCAACACTCACAAAGTTTGCCCGGAAGAGATTTTTCAGTAATTCAAACCTTGTTTTAAAACGGTTTGTCTCCTTTAAAAGCAAAGCAGAAAATGCTACCTCTTGGTATAGAATATAACCATGCCAAGTGTTAAATTTCATATATTTCCTCCACACTCTTTCCAAAGCCTGGCTAGAAACATCTTGTCCCATTGTAAGAATCCTGTGTGGTCCTCAGCTTCTCTTGACGTGCCACTTTAGGTAGTGTCTCTCTGCTTGCTCTCCGGTTAATCTTGTCATCAAAACCCTCTTGCTTCCATCCCTCATGCCACTATTCCTGCCTCTTTTGTGTTTTACCCCTTTATAGCCTCTCCTTCCCCACATTTCCTTTCTCCTGGTCTCAGTGCTTGGCTGAAATGTTGCTTTTCAGGACAGTGTGATGGAAACACAGACATCAATCATCCCTTGTCTAGTCCATGGAATAAAAAAGAACTCCAGAAAAAGCAGTTACAAGGCATAGGACTCTTGGTGAAACCAGAGGGCTGTGAGGGAAGGGCCACCTGGTCCTCAGGAAGCATGGACCCAACACACACTCTGCTGGGCAAGGATATCTCCAAAGCAAAACCCAGGTACAACAAGAAGAGGACACCAGCAGTACTGCAGCTGTGAGGCCATGCTATTCAGACATGGTTTTTTATCAAGAAGCCTCATCCTTCATGAGGATCTCTGATCACATTGTTTTAGCCCTGGGTTAATTTTATCAAAGACAAAGTGGCCACTAGAACTAGCATAATGGGGATCAGCAAGATTTACTTTTTTCTAGGACAATGGCCATTGTTCTGGTGGAGCTGAGGACAGTTTGGGCTCTTACCAATTGTCATTTTCATATAAAGCAGGGCAAAAAGCAAAACAGAACCTGACTCCTCAGCTGGGCAGAGCTGCAGTGGTTTCTCTATTGCTAGTGTAACTAAAATGTGGTAAAAACACAATCCAGTCTCTCAAACTACCAGATAGGATGAAAAAGAGAGTCTTAGTGGAATACTGCTTTTTTTGGCCTGGGTAGCCTGATGAAAATTGGCCCTGCTCTGAGAGGGCAGCTGGTTCAGCTGTCCTCCCAGGGCCCAGTCCAAACTGGATTTCCTGATGGTGCTCAAGAATGACAGACTTCTACAGGCCTGCACAAAAATTTCACTTGAACTTCCACAGACAGTAAACCAGAGTGAGATTCAAGATCCTAATTCCATTTTGAATTACAAGCACAGGACTCAATGTGGTTTACTGGTTGTGTTTTTCATCAAGTCCAGGGTATCCCCTGGTGTGGAGCTCCCAGCAGCCAGCCCCCTGGCCTAGCGGTTCAGGAAGTGCCTCCTAAAGTGCAGCCCATGCATGTTCATGTCCTCCCTGAAGGCTACACCCTGCAGTGGTAGCTCTTTCCCAGACTTCTATCAGAGCTGGAAGGAGTGAGAGATGTGTCTGTAGCTATACGTTCAAATGCAAGGTCTGAATTTTTCTCAGTGGGACTACATGTAGAGTGAATGATGCTTTTGCTCTTACAGGGAAGCTGGAAGGCAGATACTGGCCCTGTTCCTTCTTCAGAGCATCCATCCCAGGCTTATCTGAAAATAGAGACCTAGACTGGGACCAGGCTGGTCTGAATGTACCTAAAAAAAGGGGATGGTACCAATGTGAAAGGGTGCTCACACATGCAGCTGTGCTCAGGGGAAACAGCCAGATCAGTAGTGACCATGGAGGGCTGGAGGTCTCTGGCTTGTGCAGACAGAGACCAGGGAGAAACAGACCTGCTGTCAGGAAGGACAAGTTGATCTGAGGAGATTGGCACTTCTGCTGAACCACACTGGAGAACAGTGGCAGGAATTTTTCATTCATCTGCACCCATCTCTAATTTCTTCCACCAACACTCCAGCAGAACTAAAGTCTATTGATATTTAAAAAGCTCTTGGAGCTGTTTTTTTTTCTCTCAGGATGTTTTAGATGTATGCAATACACTGTGACCATGCTCCCAAAAACCTGTTGGACGAGCTGGATTTTCAAAATATGAATGTTAAGTCACAGATAAATGAACTAAGCAGATAAACAGGTACAAGAGAAAATATTGCTGTAAATCTAAGGCATGCCTCCTCTGTAGTTTTATTTGGGAATCAGGAAGAAACCAGCACTCAGTCCCATTCAAGTCAATGGTAGTTTTGGTATTGGGCATACACAATTTGGACTGGGCCCAGACCTTCTTTCTCTCTCCATTTTTAATTGTTCTTGCCATAATTACCACTATTGTTGTATATAGTTGGATTGTTTTCCCTTGTGTGCAAAAGCTATGAAGCAAATGGGAGTCACTGCCAGACAGTTCCCAAAGGCTGGGATGCAACTACCCTGAGAGGGGTCATGCTGCAAAATAATAAGGGTCAGGGGACTCATTCCAAACCAGATGTCACTGGTGAACATGTTGTGCCATTGCTGTGCTCCAAAAAATGTGCCAGAGCCCTGAGCCTTGCTCATGCCCAAAAAAATATGTGCAGCTGGGCTGGGACTCACATCTCCTCTGTTGTGGTCATACAGGAGGGGTTGGACTTTTTCTCTCCAGAGTTATTTGAAAATCCTGGGCGAACAAGGAAACTGGCCCTGGACAGGAAACTCAGCAATTGCATAGTGCTGACAAATGGCCAGGGACTATAAACCACAAAAGCACGGAGAAAATGGGCAGCCTTGTTCTCTCCACTTTGTCATGTGGAGGGATCTCAGGTGCCAGTCACAAAGAGACCAGACGTCTGCAGACACCCCCTGATATTTACATTTATTTTTAGCTAAGGCAATGTAATTTGTGGCTAATGTGATGGTTTAATAAAACAGAATCAGAAAGGAGTGAAGTTATTTATGTCTTTCAGCAAGACCCACAGAGCCTGTTCCAGCTCTGCAGCCCCAGCCTATGCCCCTGGGCAGAGGGTATGGGCACAGAGATGACACAATGCTGTGAGCTCTGCTCAGCTATACTATTAGCAGACACTATTTGAGCATGTTATAAAGTGGTATTCCCATAACCCTAGGCTCATACACGCTCTGCTTTCCTCTCATTGAAGTAAGAGTGCTATGATGCTAAACTGAACTCAGCACAAGGGAGACCTGGGTGCTTTCAAAGTCCAAAATGAAGCCTTACTTGAGTCAAGTGATGGAGAAGTACTTGTATTTATTTTCTACTCTATCAATTGTGTACTTTTTGCATTGTCTGTCCTTCAAAGAATGAGAGTTTAGGGATTCAGGGGAACAAAGGGGGAAGTTTGGTCACTTTTTTTGCCTTAGCAGAAAATCATCCTTGAATAAAGATCCCAGAAACATTATTAACCCCAAAGCAGTATGTTCCAGAAATTATGAGTGTGTGGAACAGAGTCTATGCACAATGAAATGCATATGATTGAAAATTATTTCCAAATTTTATCTTTGTCTTCTTTTCAACACAGTATACCACAACAAGGTGCTGTCAGGACAGGACTTAACCACAGCTTTTCAACAAACCCCCTCATCAACCATGTTGATATACATTTGTGTAGTGCTAGGGCTGAATTTGGCACTGCCTTGGCAAAGGTTTGCAAAAGTGCAATTTGCATGTAAGTTCCCTTGCATTCTTAGCCAAATATTCACACCTTTTTGGTTTTGATTACCATTATTCTTCAGGGTACCATATACTTGAGGTATCTGAGGTACACATATGTACGCTTGGTCTGAAAGAAACAGGGGTTAAAATATGCTTCATTAGCTGTGGGTAGAGGTCCATCAGCAGGGAATGTCTCTCATAAAGTATATTTCTGGCTCTGTACCTGAGATGGCTATGACCATTAGTATTGCATACATCAGTAGTTGTAATGATTTGTAGCAGAAAATAATATATTTCACTGTATTTCCCATACAAATATTTCAATTCATTTCATATAATTCGCAGCTCTCTTAATTTTTTCACATTTTCCCCTTCAGAAAATACTTACCATTCTAAAAGGAGCAAACCACCTTTATACACAGACAGGTAGACTATGCCACGAGGGTTTTTCTTTTATGTGGGTGTTATAAAGAAAGATTATAATCTAGGGCTCTTGCCTGTGGGTTATCTTGAGAATGGTCTAAGTTCACTCATACAAGTGGAGGATATGGAATGAGACTTCATAAGAAATAACCAGGCTATTTACAAAATCTCAATATCTTGGCATTTCCATTTCTTAGTCTGCTAGACTGCAGTGCTGTGAACAGTGTGGCCCAGAGATGTCAGGTGTCAGAGGAACAGGACAGCGCCAAAAACTCAGCCCCAGAGCTGCCAAGTCTTATAGTAAGACCAGATCACTTTCTTTTTCTTCCCAGGCTTTTATTTTTATCACTACTTTTCAAAGTCCTGGCCGATGCAGACTCTGAAAGGCATTTTTTTTCAGCTCAACCTTACAAGAGAGAGTAAAGAGCACCCATGGTTTTTTACTACAACAGTACAAGGAAGTTTTCTGAGGTTCATGCTTCATTAGCTCAGCTTCTCCAGCTGTGACCATTTGGCTACAATGTGCATAACTTGCATAGTGATTATGGCAAGAGAAAAATCCTTGATGATTTTTTCTGCCCCATGGTCTGTGCACTGCCACAAGCAGTAGAAGGCCTTCTGCTGTCCCTGAGTATATTTCCCAATGCCTGCAACCTCAGATATCACAGGAATTACTGCAGTAAAAAACACCCTTTGAGATAAAGAATTTTTTTTAAAAAGTCAAGAGATTAAGTAATTGAGAGAAAGAGTCCAGCACACTGACCTTGTGACTCATTCTCATCATCTCTCTTTTCCACAGATGGAGATGTCCTTACTTCTCATCCAACAGCTTTGAGACAGTGGTGACTGCTTGGGATCAGCTTCTCAGAGATGTGGCTATAAGCAAGATATACCAGGCTGCATATCCAAAATGGTGAAGGAGACCATGGTAACCAAGGATATTAGCTGGAAAAATGGTCTTCACTGAGTGGAAATATGCTGGATGCACAACAGCCACAGGGCTGCTTCTGTGGGTGAGATTGGGTCTGCTCTTCCAAATGACAGCCAGCTGCCACCTCTCTTTGTAAGGTTCATTCCTCTGGAAGATATGATTGCCACAAAGTAGCATATTGCTGCTTGGGATGGGGAGATAACCCTTCAGCCTTTAGCCTCTCTCTGGCAATTTGCATGAAAATGGATTCCAACTCTTTGCAGATTGAAGAAAAGCAGGTGTTTGCCATCCAGTGTGTTTTGAGCCAAGGCTTGTGTGGGACAGATGAGATAGGGCCAGTGATTCAGTGTCAGAAGAGACACACTAGGCACATGCCAGGACTGAAACAACCTCTTCCCAAGTGAGTCCATGTGGGAGTAGGCCCCACTGTGTCAGTCCCAATGCCAGAACTATTCTGCGTATAATGAGGCTCCTACTTCATCCCCAAAGCTGTCAAGCTCTCCAACAGCACTGCTTTCACTAAATATATAGGGTCAGAGGCCAGGCTGCTGCTGCTGTGGAGGCTGCCTCCCAGCCAGTTGAGAGTGCTGAAACCACATCTACTACTGCCCTGTGAAGAGGATGGGGTAGGGATGTTGAGGGTATTTTGGGACAGGAACGGGGATAGTGAATTTGCTGTTGGCCAGAACACAAGACAGAACCACATTTTCCTTCATGCTAACAAGTGGCTCTCCTTTTTCAGCAGGGGAAGGCCCAGGGAAACTGTTAGGGCAGCTTTTGCTTGCCAGAGAGGAGAACAGCACTGCTTTCTGCCTGTGTCCTGGAAGGCAATACACAGCAGCACATCTTTACCTAGAGAGCGCTTTAAAGAGCGCACGCCTGAAGCAATGAGCCCAGCCCCACATTCCCCATTTGGTGTTTCTCCCTCTTGGCCCTCCATTTCACAGCTGAGGTGCCGAGGAACTCCGCGCTGGCTCGGGAGGGGAGCCGGCTATCCCTGCTCGGGGGGCCGCATCGCCCCCGCCGCCGCTCCGTGCACGGCTGGGCAGCTCCGCCTCTCCTGAGGGGGCCGAGCCATGTACATGGCCTGGCCTTACATGGCTGTGGAAACCTTCGAGCTCCCGGCCAGGCGCCGTGGGGCCAGGCACAGCCAGGCTGGGAAAACCTAGCGGGAGAGTGGCAGGGCCCACCGGGGACTGTCGGCTTTTGTCCCTACACCAAGCACCAGCCACCGCTGGGGTGGGGGAGAGGCAGAGTGATCAGAGGGGAGTCCAGTCCCCCAGTGCTGCCGTGACCCGGCTTGTGCACATCACTCATCCAGGGCACCCAGTCAGGGTCACTGCTGGGCTGGACAGCAGCACACAACCCTGTTTAAAGCTGTCATGTAAAAAGCCTACAGTTTGATTCCCAGGCATCCCACATGGAAGTGTATCTGTCCTTCCTGGGACAGGAGCACAGCTACAGGGAAGGTCTCTGCTTGATGCCTGGACTGCAAAAAACATTAAATAAATAAAGAAAAAATAATTTTTTAAAAGTCAGGGAAGAAACATGTACCAATCCACTGAGGTTAATTTGTTGGTCCAACAAAAGACATGAGAAACTGATTTCTTAACTTGTGGACTTTAGGCTTAATGTGAGGTCTGCTCCACCACTCTGTATTATTTATTACTCCTTAGCCACTTCATCTCCCTCTCTGCTATTGAAGAAATAGCTTAGGCTTTCTCACAGGAAAAAAAAATTACTTGAAAAGCACAATAAATAAATGGAGAGCAGGATGCCTGGGGAAGGGCCTCTAGGGATGGGGGAAGACCTGTTTATAGAACAAACTCTAAAGGATAAAGATGACTTCTGGTCCTGACTGCTGGGCTACAGCCACAGAGAGCCCAGGTGGAACATGCACACAGGCAGCAGCCCAGCCTGAATGAGGTGGTGGCTGGGCTCTCCTGAGAGCCTCCTTGCCTCTGAAAGAGCCACTGTCTGCATTTCTCACATCCCCCTTTATTTGCTGTGTTTCAAAGCTAATTTTATGAGAGGCTTGCAGGGAAGATACAAGCAGGTAGTCATGGCTCAGAAAGTCAAAGCACTACAGGGGAGTGCAGGGCTTGCACAGCTGGTTTGGAGCCTCCTCCTAGAAAAGAGATTAAAGGAAGCTGGGGAAGCAGCTTACCTAGTTTGCCTGCTGAGTGGCTGCTCCTGCTGCATGCTGTTGGGGCTGCCCAGCAGCATCATCCTCGCTTGTCTTGCAGCACTGGACATACTGCTCCACAAGTGACACCTTCCTCGAAGTGGAGCCACTGCAAATGTAAAGGTATGAGGTTCTCTGCAGCTTTCCAAAGAAGAAGCTTTCGGATACAAGAGGTAACTGTGTACTGCACAGTTTGATTTCCAGCAGCTGTGCAGATTTGGTCCCCCTGTACAGAGAAGAGACAGCCATGAGCTAGTTAGGAGACAAGAATAATGAACACAGGATGATTTTCTGTACAAAGGCATGCATAACCCATAGCTGTTTCTATGCAGCAGTTTTTGCTTGTGGAGCACAGAAGCTTAACCTGTTCTGCAGAGACAGGCAGGCTGCCAACCACCCAGGTGCTCCCTGAACCCTCCAGAAAAGTGAGGTGAAGGGATTTCTTCAAGCAAAGCCCAGAGCCATAAATGGCTAGCTTTAGGCTCCAGGAAGTCTATTTTGGGAAAGCAAGCTAATGGAGCAGTGACTTTAGGCTCAGTGTGTGGGTCCTGCTCCAATTCTGAGAAAAGTTTGAATCTGGATCCCAGCCTCACTGGCTCAGTATCATGCTCCGCACTCTCTGCTGGGCCGCTGTGTGCTGAGAACAAGCTGATATGCCTGGAAGGCTGTTGGTAGTGTTTTTCAGCTGTACCAACTACTTTTCCAAAGGAAGTGAACTCTTCCTCTACACCATGGTGTGCTAAGCTGTGCCACCTCTGCTGCTGGGGTAGGCAGGTGGCTTGGCATCATACAGAAGAAACTAAAAATCTCAGGTGATTCTCCCAGATCTCCCAGGGAAGCCTTAGGAGCCCTAGGTGACACTCCAGGAGCCTTGATTAGCATCCTGAAGACCACAGATAAGAGGTAAAACTCAACCAACTCCCTCTGCACTTAGTTTAGGGCATTGTAGAGCATTCATGTCCTGCTGGTGGACTATGATGAGAGTGGTTCTTTCTAGAGTCACATGGATCTGCATTTTCTTGGCCCTGTATGAACTGTCATTGTGGCTTCCTACCCAAATATATGAATATAGTTTGCAGTTTGATGAGACTGTGATCCATCTCACTATTGAAATAAACAATTGATGCTACAGGCATGAGGAGATGAAGGGGTCATGAGAGGAGGACTTAACAGCCAAAACCAGGAGTGAAGCATCTCCTGTCAGCATTTGGAGTGATGGTGAGTTTTGCTGGTAGCTGTAACACAGAGAACAGCCACTTCCTTTATGAGGTAGCTGGAAGTGAATTTAAAGCAGTTGCTGCCCATGTAAGTGTACATAAATATATTTTTTTCCCACAGCTCATTTCACCTTACCTCTCTCAGCTGAGTCAAGATCCTGCAGCAGTTGTGCTGCAATGTGCTTTACACATGGGTGTCTGATGAGACTGTCTAGGTTAGGTTCCATATGTCTGATTTACATTTTTACTTCCCTACAGTTGTAAATACTTTTCTTCAGTCATTAATCTCTTTACAATCATGTTGCTTCATGGTACTGTCTTATCCTCTGAAGCTGATGGTATTGCACAGTATGAAACCAGGTTGGAGGGGATCACAAACGGTGACACAGGGTTCACCTTCCAAGCTCATGGTGGGATTGATTGTCCCTAAAGTTTGGCCTTTCTTATACCTGTCCTACTTGTTCTTTAAAATCTCCAGCCATGGAAATTCAGCAGCTTCCTTTGGTGGCCTCCTCAAGTTCTTTGCTATCCTGACCATTCTCAGATCCACCAGCGGCCACGGCAAATGATGTAATGTGTTACTCTCTGCAGTAAACTTTTATGTATTTGAGGACTGGTTCTGTGTCTCTGAATTTTTTTCTTCCCTAGACTAAACAAAGCCTGCTTCTTCAGTCTCCTCTCAAAGGTCAGGTTTCCTAGAACTCTGAGACTTTTTGTTACTTCTCCTTTGGGCTCCATCCAGCTGATATGTATCTGTCTTAAAAACTGGCACCCAGAGCTAGACACAGGACTCCATCTGCAGCCTTACAAGCAGTGAGGGGAACAGAAGGTTTGCTTCTCATGTTCTACAAATGACACTGCTTTGTGCATGCACTTGTGGACATGGATTTCCTGGGGAAAGGCCTGAGAGAGCTGTAGCTCTGGCATTACCATCTGCCTGCATAGCATTCATGCCTTGCCATGCCACTGCAATTGCACAGCATTCCCTGGCTGCTGACAGTACAGTCTGCTCCAGATCTGTTGATGTGTGCTCTTCTGTGTTTGCTCTGCATGTATAACTCACATAGCCTCAACTCTCACACCTCACACTTCTCCACAAAGAATTAAAGATGGCAGTACATGCCTGGCCTGCTTGTATCACATTTTGAGTTGTGTCAAATTTCTCCCATCCATCACCCTCCATGGTTTCCCCTACAGGATTATCCCAGGTCTGCATCATTCATGGAGCAAAAAATTATGAGCATGTGAACTTTATGCATGGTCAGGTCTTACACCAGTTCTCTGCAACCTGTCAGGGATGATGGGGCTATGTGACCACAGCATGGAGCTCTCTGGCGATGCATTTCTGCAGCACTATCCTGCAGATCTTCCCCAGGAATGCTTCTTTTGTGCAAGACTGTCCCATGGATGGATGGATGGAACCTGGGGTCTGCAGACAGCTACAGACCACTGCAGCAGCATGCAAAATCTTGAGCAAGAACCCTCAAAGCACTTTGCTCTCAATGTATCTGAGTGCAGTTGTGGGTTTGTTCAGGGAGGGATTGCTGACCCACTATTGAAACAACTGTGACCTACTGACCTACAGCTGCATGCCCTACCCATACTGGCTGTATCTGTAAGGGACACAGCACATCCCAGAGCAGTGGTGGATGGCACAACAATGACCATTGCTGCTCTGGGCAGTGTCAGACTCACAGGTTAGTGGCAGAACCATGTGGGAAGGAAGCCAATGCAGTGTGTTGTAGCTGGAGTATGACGAAGCAGCTGCCTTCCTCAGAAGAAATGAAATTTTTGTTGGCTTTCTCTCTGGAAAGTGATTCCAAGCCATGGCCAGAAAGGGGTTCTGCTTGAAAACAGCCTGAGGATACCACTGTACGAGTGATATCCATGAAGATAGAGGAATGTTGTTTTTTTCAAGCACAGTACTACAAAATAGCAGACTCGCAATTATAGAGAACATCAAAGTGAATGGATTTTAAGTTTTTAAGCTGGAGCTAAATAATGATAGGTCTGGGAGCTCAGTGAGTCTCCCATAAAGAAAGGTTTTCTGTGAAGGCAAGGGTGGAGCCAGAAAGACTAATCCTTGTGCTTGCTATTCTCCTACAGTGTTGCAGCTGTTCCTTTTCCAGAAAAATTTCATAACATCTACCTCCAAAGCTTGTCACACTTGTTCCATGGTCAATTTTGGTGCCTGGGAAGTGAGAGAAACAATAAATTCTGCCTCTTGCCTCTTTAAGCCACGGTCACAACATCAGGCAAGCTCTGTGCAGAGTGAGAACAAGGGACTCAAACCTGAGTCTCTCTCTTGATGACAGCAGGAATGAGCTATCCTGTATTTCATTTGCAGTCTCCAGAGATAAGCAGGTTCTCCTGCTCTCCTGCTACCGTGTAAGGCTTTGCCTTTCAGAGCTCTGCTCATGGAGGTGTGTAGCTTCTGCAGCAGCTGCTGCACCATGGTTTCCCCTGTGCCTCTGGGCAGCATCTTCCTCTGCTTCCACCAGGAGAGATGGCACCGAGCAAGGCCTGGATCAAGCCTTTGGTTTGTACATGATACACCACTTGTGAGGGGTTTGTGTACCAATGGTGTCCAGTTGGAAATGTGCTCTATTCTATGCTTTAATCCATTTCCTGTGTGTTGTAGGAACATGGAAAATGCTATTGTCTTTATATTCTCTGGTTCCTGAGTCTCTTTATTGTTTGGCCCAGACAGAGGTACTGTGTCAGCACTGTGAAATGGAATGTCCTTTAAAGACTGACACAGAAAAACAAAAAGACTGAGCAAAAAAAGCCTACAAAGACCGTCCATCAGTGAAGGCCAACTTGTAGGCAAAACATGAGAAGTACCAACCCTGGGTGACTGAAGGTCTCTATGCCAATATCATAGAATAAGGATGGTAACCCCAATGAGGTGGTCATTTCCCTGTATGATGTGTTTGATGGGCATCTAACATGACTCTCTCAGTGCCACTGGATGGTTTTACTCCCTGTGTCCCTCTGCAGAACCAGCTCAGCAGCTGCCTGAGTTGCTTTGGTTGCATGATGCTCCTGTGCACTTCTGAGCAGCAAACACCTTTCCCTCCAGGGATAAAGTGAGGGAGCAAAGGGGCTACTGTTGGTTAAGTACTCCTTGAAGGATGAAAATAGATAGGGGTATGTGATAACAGGAATATAGGACTAGAGTGTAATTTCTGTTGTTTAAGCGACACTGTGAAAGCAAAGGGAACAATCTAGAGTATACTAGAAAAGTAATATCAGGATTTTTACAGGAAAAAAATAATTTTCACAAGATGACACACATCAAACAATATTAGCAAATATATATGAAGACTGCTCTATAAGTCATTTTGGTTTTAAAGCTCATGCTCTGAACAAGCATGGTTGACCTCCAGTCAGCAGAAGGAGGAGATAACATCCTCTTCAGTACTTGCACAATCCCACAGTTTAGGGTGAAGGACCAATGAGCCAGTTTTGGAAGATCAGGTAATTGGGTGGGGAAGTAAAGGGAAAGAGGACTTAGGATGGTAGAGTCCTAGTAGAGGAGGAAACACAACTTGGGTGAAGAGACCCTGAAGGACAGAAAACATTTTGTACTTGGGAGCTTCATTTGGGCCTCTTTTTTCTTTTGTCAAAACACACAATTTATCCCTTCGTTGTTCCTTTTGTCTCCACCTATCCCTGCATGACCATGGCAGTTATTCCATGAGACTTCTTAAAAATATAAGTTCTACCCAATCCCTGGGCCCAAGCCCCTTCCTCCCTAGACCCCATGAAGCATGGTATACCCCACTGAGCTCAACCAAATTAATGCCTGCATTTCCCAGGGCCCGAGTTCTTACTGGTAGTGTGTCCTGGATTGGCAACATAGAAATTATGAAAAAGAATTTAACTTGTTGAATCCTTTAATGTGACGGCCCAACATGCAGTTCAAATTTAAGTGCCAAATCGCTGAGCAGCAAAGTTTTTGTGCATCTGTAGAATATAAGTGCTGAAACTTGGCTGTGAGACTTCCCGAAACAAAAGTCAAGGGCCATTCCAGCACAGCCTTGTTCACTGTTGTACAGTGACCGAGCTCACCTGCTGGGCCTCATTACAGAAGCTTATGGATGTTCTTGGCAAGAAAACACATATGTCTCCAGGGAAGCTTGTGACCTGTAGCTAATATGCAAAGCACAAAGAGAAGGAGCAGCAAACAGCAACCAGAAATACCCTAATGCATTCTGGCTTGTTTCCCTTTTCATCTATTGCAGGCTGAAGAAGTAGGATGTATGTCCAACTGTTCCCACGGTGACTCTGTCCCCTGCCCTGCAGAAAGCACACTCTCCCTTCGTTGGATCAGAAAGACTTTACTGGGGACCCACTTGCTCCAGCAGGGTTGGAATAATGCCCACAAAAAATCAGCAGCAATCTTGTACAGAGAACTCTAGGAGTAATGAAAGTAAGGAAGACCAGAGTACTGCTGGGGTTACAGGCATCTCTCCCATCAACAGCACCAGGCTCTGTAGCTCCTGTTGCTGCTGTGATTCCCTTTCCCACTGCAAGCTTGTCTCTTCCCCATTCGTGGTACTGGTACAACTCTTTGCAAGGCCAAAGGTCAAGTGGATCTGGGAACTATCCCAAGTTTGGAAACAGTTTTTTTTCACCCCCTCACTATTGCTCGTAAGTTCACAAAACTCTGGCCAAGAACACTCACTTCCTTTTGTTAAGGAATTTGTAAAAAGCTAGTTGTTGGGATGGGCTTAGGAGTGAAAAATTAAGATATTTCCCAGAAATCCAAGAAAGAATTTTGAGAAGTGAGGATGATGAAGTTAGAAATACAAATGTCAGGGACAATTAGGAGAGAGGCTAATACACTAGAAACCTCACACTAGTTCTTGATTTTATAACAGTTGATTGCACATATGTTGTCTATTAAATTGTCTAATCCATCCTTTGCCCTATGCAACAAGAAACAGGTACATGAACAGCATATTGGCAACTAAAAACATTGTTCTATTTAGTATCTAGTATCACCAGATTCCATAAGAGATCACTGGGTATGTTTTACACAGGTAAGAATAGTAACTTTATGGGGACAGTTGCTTTGCGACAACTCCAAGTAACCAAAGAGGCAGCACCAAGAAGATTGAGTCTCACAGAAAATCACTGCATGTCTCATGGCTTGTATCTCCATGGTGCTGAGCATTTCCTGGGAATCCTCACTAACTAAAAGGCAGCTGAGACCTCTCACCACATTTGTGAAGGTCTGAAAAGTGGCTTTCAATAATGGCCTCTTAAAATAGAGGGGCAGTGAAACAAGTAGGACCCCTTGCCTTAAAATACAAAGCCTAAAACTTCTCTCAAGGAATGCGTTTGTTTCCCTGCTCCTTTTTTCCCCCCAGATCTCTACCAATCCCCATATTCTTCCAGATTCCTCAGGTGGAAAGTGTCTTCATAAATAATAAAAACTAGAAGGTACAAAACTTTTAGACATCTTTGTTGTCTCTATCATGTAATTAGGCTGTAGCTGTTGGTTAACAATTTCTGTTACTGGGGGTTTATCAAATAATTTTAAGAAATAAAAATTAGCTCTTCCTCTTCAAAACTATGAATGCTACTGTACTTACATATTTAAATAATCTTTCTTCATCTTGAGTGATGCATGGTAGAGTGAATACAACTCTGAATAGTGCAGAACCATTATAATTCTGATAATTGTATTTGTGTTTTTGATATCTGCAAGTGTACATAAAGGAGCATCATATGGCACATGAAGACAGAGTACAGTACAGAGTACCATTATACCAAACATCTGTCCATTATAGTCTGCACAGTTATTTATGCCAAGAAATGAAGAATATATCCAATTTCACCTCCAGTGTTTGTTAAGAAGCAGGAAAAAAAAAGTGCCCATTTTTTGCAAGTGGGGCGCATTGGTGTAATTAGGGGCTAAATCCAGCTTGATGTAGAACATTTCAGCTCAACTCAACCTGGTGCTTTGCAGCATCTTTCTAGTGCGTTCTCAGCTACCCCCTCTCCCACGTTCCTGGCTTCCAAACTCTCTGCTTCCTCTGTATCAGAGGAATTGGGGCACAAGCTCACCCTGCCCCGCACAGCTCTGTGGAATGGCGTTTCCTTGAGCTTCCTCTCACTTTTGTGAGAGATGCCATAGTGCTTGTCAGCGAGAATAGCAGGGGGAGCAAATCATGCTGCTGTCCTTTTCACCCCTCTACTTGTTTGACTGACGGAAGCCCATGTCATGCATTTGCATGTCGGTACACTCCTTAACGCGTTGTGTTTCCCTTCTAGGAAGCTGCTAGATGAGCCGAATGCTCTTTAGTTTGGCGTTTTCCGGTCAAACAGGATATTTGCAGGCAGACAGCAGCAGGTGCGGCCGGGAGGCCCTGGCTGCCCCACACAGCTGCACCTGCTGACTCCGGGTGTGAGGACTCAGGCTGCCAGTGCTGGCAATGCCAACATTGAGCAGCGGCTACCAGTCAGGAACAGGATAACGCAGCCCTTTCTTTTCGCATCCTAGGTGCGGGCACACCTGCACAACCTCACAAGCCGTGCTTTGGGTCGGGCAGCAGGACTGTGGGGCTGTGCCTGAGCACCCTCGTGTTGGGGCCGGCAGGATGGGCACCAGCTGTGCCACAGGAAACATCCTCACAGTAACAGGATTTGATGTACCTGAAGTTGTATCAGGGAAAGTTTAGGCTGGATATGAGGAAAAAGTTCTTCACCCAGAGGGTGGTCGGGCACAGGAACAGCTCGCGAGGGAAGTGGCCACAGCACTAAATGTGACAGAGCAGCGTTTGGGCAACGCTCTCAGGCACAGGGTGTGACTCTTGGAACACCCTGTGCAGGGCCAGCAGCTGGACTCGATGATCCTTATGGATCTCTTCAACTCAAAGGTATTCTGTGACAAAATCCCGCCCGGATCCGCCCGTGAGGACGCGTCCAGGACAGGCGCCCCATGCAGCCGCGGAGGCCTCGACACACGAGAGCCCTCAGAGCGCAGCGCCCCGCCCCGCGCAACCGCCCGCGGCCTCCGCCCCCTGGAGTAAGGCATACCCGCCTATCACGGCACACGGACCCTGCATGAACGGACGCAGGTGAGAGCCAATGAGAGGGGTTCTTTCTGGGGGGCCGGAGCTCGGCAGGGCGGACGGCGGCCAATGAGAGGTGCGGAGGCGGGCGGTGGGCGGGGCGTCCCGCCCCCGCTGTGCGCGCGGCCGGGGAAGAGAGGTGGGGAGCGGGCGCCGCCGCCGCGCGCTCGGGCTGAGCGGCCGCGGGGCCGGGACGGGCACAGTGGGCAGCGGCACCGGAGGGACGCGACGCAACGGGACGGACAGCAGCGGCCGCAGCCATGGATCACTACGACCCGCAGCAAACCAACGACTACATGCAGCCGGAGGAGGACTGGGACCGGGACCTGCTCCTCGACCCAGCCTGGGAGAAGCAGCAGAGGAAGGTGGGCGCACCCCCATCTTCTCCCCTGGCATACATCCCGTGGGGCTGCCGGGACTCGGCCCCGCCGCCCCCTCCTCCTTTGCGGCGGGGCCGGTGCGCGCCCG